>CM059796.1:18565000-19062500 GCA_030435695.1 Brachymystax lenok tsinlingensis | reverse complement strand
GAGCCCTAGTCTGTGAGTGGTATGGTGTTGTCCGAGGCCATGTCTAGACTTGACAGTTCATGCAGGTTTAGTATTCTGATCATGGAATTCCAAAACGTGTCATGCATCTACACCTTCATTTGAATGAGTCTACAGCGTGTCCAGATTCTTCAAATGACAGTATGCATTCTACATAATAGTGGAAAAGGCTGAATATAATAACAACTGATGGCAGTAGCTAAGTAGCCAGCTAACCACTGTAGCTAGCCAGAAAGCAACGCTAAAGGGATTGCAAACGGGTTAGCATAACTCTAGCCAAACAAAAATATGTTTTTCTAAATATTTGCTAGCTGGCTAGCTTTTATGAGCCCAGCAAATACTTTCCTCACATGCTAGGAACTTGTTCCTCCAGTATTATAATGAAAAGGTGCCTCTCGGTCCCAAAACACAAGGTTTCTGGAGACTTGTGGGAGGTCACTGTGTGCTCTTTTGGTAGCCTGATCGTATCCAGACTGAGAAATGCGAACACAACGCATCCCTGGCCACCTCCTGAAGTGGTCAGCCAGATCTGAACACAATCACACCACAAAGCGCCTTTTGTGCGTCTAGATCAGCCTTTTCAATATGATCTTCGTATTCTGATAGCAGACGTCGCATGTAAGTGTCAAGTGTAGACATGACCTGATACATGGAGTGTCTAAAGAACTTCCTCAATCTGTTCACGGCAGCCTATATCCGCACACTTAGACTAAATAGTGATGCAGCAAACTCCACACACACAGTCCCACACGGGTAAACAGCTGAGGACACACTGTACACACAGAATAGAAGGGAGGGAGGGAGGGCAGACAAAGTCTGACTGATGACAGTAGCATATGTACGTACAACATGTCACAGTGGACCATAGCTGGGCCACAGCCAGAACTCACGCTATGCAGTACCAACAACTGTGACTAGACATTCAGGCTACAGTGTTCTGTGTATGTGTGTGTTCTCAATCAAAACAGAAATAGGCCGAGCAGATTTTTGGACAAGAGGAAACATCAAGGGAGTAACTTCCTGTATTATATGAGTGAACAATCAGCACAGAGTGAGAGAGTCTTAGTTCATTTGAGGCTGCTGCTGTGATTCACATAACAGCATTCCAACAGTGTAGCACAGCAGGAAGTCAGACAGGATCCCAGCCTGACCCCAATCAACACAATGGGCCTTTTCCATCAGCACCTGTCTGCTGAAGTCAAACTGAGGCCAGAAATGGGGTGTATTCATTAGACGGATTCCATTGCAAAAGTTGTCTGTTGAAAAATGTTAATTCCAACCGCTCTTCAACGTGACGTAAAAACCATTGTGCTCTTAAAAACGGAAGTTGTAGTTAAATGTTTTGGTTTCGATAAGTTGCCATTCCAATCCGAATTGTCCACGAAGTGTTTGGCACGAGCTCCACGTCTATAAAATGACAGATTCCTCCATGCTCTAAAGTAGACAAGTCCACATGGTTCTTTCCAACTTCTTCCAGCCGCTTCATTTTTTGGGAAGAGAAACACTACTAAACTACAACTTCCGTTTAAGAACAAAACGGAACTCAACAGGATTTGGAGTCAACGGTTTGTTGCAAAAGCAACAGACAAAACAATTTACAACATAATCCGACTAATGACTTACAACCCATGTTCAGCAGGGTGGTACATTTGGCAACGATCAGATGAATATTTTCTATAGAATAAGGAATTCAGTATGCCAGTTCCATTAGTGATCTTTTTATCTGCAACCTTCCACAACATTTGTGTGTAGACTGAACGAGGCCCATCAGCATCTCCATAGCATGCCCTATGCCAGGACAAGGCAGCCCAGAGGGCATCCAGTCAACATCTCCCCAGGCAGGGCCTAGTGATAAGAGCACTCACTCATTCAGGTCCCAAGGTTAAGCTAAAGGCAATCAGTACACGGTCCACCCATTCACAGCCCCCCACCCCACAGTCGGCACCATAAAAGGCACTGTTGACTGGCATGGCAAGGCACTCTCACTCTGCAACATTTCACAAAGCTGTGTAGCTGTGACGGACTTTGACCCAGTTACGCTCCTACTACAACAATGTAAATCAGTGGTTGAACTAATCCCACTCTACAAAGGATTTATCTGCTTGTTTACACCCCGCTGATAAGAGCTGCCAAGACGAACTAACGGTTTAACCAACTACCTGTGGACATTCAAACATGGCGCCATCTTAGGGGTTGTGACAAAGGGATTTGAAAAGTAATGAGTCAGGTGACTCACTATCGTTGATCTGGTTTTGTTGCTGTCTAATTTTAGGCCCTAATTTGCCTCACAGTAAGTGTAATCAAAGCATTAAAGATGATAATTGTTATGACTTTACCACCTTTAACCATAAGGGGGAAAACCGTAAGCTGCCCTAGAATCAGCATCTAGGGCAGTGGTCTTCAAAGTCTGGGTCGCGAGCCCTACTAGGGTTGCGGGGGAATTGCAGTGGGGGTCGACATTTCAAATAATAAAACAAGTACAGATCATTGTATCTACAGGGCCATTGACTTGATGCTGGTATTATTAACTTGTATTAATTCTTATTGTTGTTGCATTGTCGAGAAGGAACCTGCAAGTAATCATTTAATTGGGACGGTGTATAACATGTGTATCCCGTACGACTAATAAAACTTCTAACCACATCAAGAGCAAGATTAATGAAGCCTGCCGGTCTCTGACATCACTCATATCCTCCCTTACAGTCATGGTCTTCATCCAGCAAACAGGGCCAGTGGGGTGGATGATTAAGGCCTAAGGTTAGAGAGAGGGGAGGTGGATGGCTGAGTAAAGCCCTCCCCCAGGCCACAGGTCAGTCATAGGGAGGAGGAGAGGGAGAGATGACTGGTATGTCCAAGAGGCCATGGTTGATCAGGAGTCCAGGACAGTCGACAAGCCTGATGGTTGGGATGACGTCACCTCAGTCCCACCTCCTACTCTTGTTAATTCTCTCCCTATATCCAACTCTCTACTTTCCGTTCTCCTTCCCGCTACTCCGGTCCCGCTCTCATCCATCTGTGTCATCCCTGGTTTGGAGGATGCGCTCTCTCTTGGTGCAGCACCTTGTGAAGTCAGCCCAGTCTGAGGTGTACTGTTCTCTCTCTCTGCAGCACAGTACAAAGGGGATTGGGAAATACGTTTACGGGGGATTTCACACCGTCTCAGGATTTACTGCACTTTTCACTGTCTCACAAGGCTTGGTTCGAAGAAAATCTTGACTTTAACAAGTAAAGAATACACTAAAATACTGAAGTTGGGCATATTCGACAACATTCAAGTAATGGCTCCAAAATGCCTGAAGTAATGGCTCCAAAATGCCTGAAGTAATGGCTCCAAAATGCCAGGTCTCATTCCTAAAGTTCAGCAAATGGGCCCATTTCTGTGGTCTTTTGTTCTAGTGCATTTCCAGCATAAGTTCCCTTCAGGATTTATTGGGACGATTTGTGTGGAGGGTAAGTCAACCCTGCAATTCTGGTGTTTGACAAGTCGTTCTCCCACGTCAAACTGATCTGAGAACAGTCATTAGTGTTATGCAGGGATTTTAACTAACTAGTGAGCAGGCAGCCACATCCCCCAGACATACAGTGTAGTTTATATGGGAACTATTAGACAGGGTCTGACAGACACAGCAAAGTAGTGATGGAGGGTGGGGGTGGAAAATTGATAGGTACATATAGGGCTATTATTTTTTTACTTTTTATCATATCGTTTTGACAATAACGTAATATAATTTTTGCGCTAGTTGGCTGTACCTGCACCAAAACTCCAGTATTGTCTTCATAACTTGTTATACATATTTTTTAATAGGGAGACAATTTTGTTTTCAGCACTTTCCATTGCATGACTGATCAAAAAACATGTTCTCATGTCCCTCTGCAGCAGACATATGGAGAGCAATATGATTGGAACATCAAATCTTAACAAAATCACAGTATCGAATCACAATACATATCGGTACCAAAGTATCGTGACAAGTATTGTGACAATATTGTATTGTGAGGTCCCCTCGATGTCAAATTTCTTTTAAAGATACTTTACTCCTTGAAAGCCCATTCTGTTGACTTCTTTGCAGACAGTCACTTCTCAGAACAGCTCCAGAACTGCAGGGTCAGTCAGAAAGCAGAGGGTGCTGACAACACGCAAGTTACCACAACAACATGTCACCACGTGTTTGAGAATAGCATTGCACAACGACGTCTGACAAAACGTTGCGTTAACGTCACTCAACGGGTTCAGTCACATATCAGAGCTTGCACAGTTCTGAGAGAACCGAAACAGAACAGTGACGGTGAAAAGCACCAACCGCTCCAATACATGGGCTCCATTTGGCAGAATCACAATCAGGAGAGCTAGATTCGATTTCTAAAAGGCAGTTAAAAGCAATTTGAAACATCCAATCTAATAAACACTAAACGTAGCTAACAAAGCTTCCAGGCAGCTTGGGGAGACAGACAGACACTGCTATCAGTGCAGGTCTGGAGGAGAAAAATAATTAATGAGGCTACAACACTCAATGGACATACTACCAACACAGGGTTCACGACCTCAGAGTAGCCTTTATCAGTCAGAGAACAGACACCTTCCCCAGACAGGCCTTACATCACCCTCCACTACCAGCTCTATAGACAACCAGTTTAACCAGGTCTCCTGAAAGCAGCTCTTCACCTATACAACTCAAAGAGCCCAACTCACACTTTGCCTAGGCAAAGATAATGTATTGTAATGTAGGACTGAGGCTTGTCAGGTTCTCTCTAAAGGCCTTCCCACATATAGGGCCTTGATTTGGAAGTGACTTGTGGATTTCCAGCTTCATACGCAGCCAGACAGGAGGAGTCTTACTAAATAACATCTCCTCGGGGAGGCTATTGGTGGTGAGACACACACTAGGACCCATCGTAACCATAGCAGCTACTGTGGTGGTTGTGAAAAGCCAAGAGTGGAGAGCTGAAAGCCACCCAGCCACCAAGCCAATCAGCCCATCACCCGGTTTGTGTTAAGACACCGCATTACAATCTATCCCTCCTTAACCTTCACTCTCCCTATTCCATGGCTCTCTGAAGTCTGAAGGGGACATACTTCCGTCGGTGTTAAGAGCAGGTCGTCCCATTATGGGGAGAGCAGCACATCGCTCGGAGATAGGCTGAACTGCCATTAGGTCCCTCACAGTGCTTAGTTCAACAGAGGCTCTCCCTCTCCGGTAATAAAAGACAGACGCACAGCTGCAGCCTGCGTTGGACCACTGCCCCTGAAGGGCCTTAGAGAGAGAAAACAAGGCAGAATCCAGCCACATCCTCCTCTACAGCTGGAGGGTCATACCAGAAAGAATGAGGGAAGAGCGAGTCAGTGAAAACAGTCTTTATGGTTTCTCCCTGATTCCATCTAGAGCGGTTTGTGGTGCAACATTGAGTAAACATCCAGACAGTCCAGCTTGGCTAATAAAAACCCTGCTAAGCATTTTAAATAAATAGCTACATGGCACATTTCTAAGAGAACAACCTCAAAGTGCACTGAGTGGGGTCAGCTGATCCATGCACACCTGCACTAACGCTCTCCACTTAGCTAAACAGCTAGATACACAGCTAGAGCCCCACGGAGCTAGACTGACTGACTGACATTTTTACTACAGGGAGGAATTCGCACTAGTACCGTATTCCCATTCTAAAATCTGCATACAAGTGTGAGAAGCCTAAACAAACAAAAAAAACATGCTTTCGTTTTATTTTAATTGAATAGAAGACTAAACTTGAAATTATTTTTTATGTTTACACCTCAAAGTCAACGTTGTTGACAGTTCTACGGTCTCAATTTTACAGCTAAAAACCACACGTTCTTTCGAGCTGGTGAGAGGACCTGCACTAGACAACACTGCATCTTCTGAAGAGGGAGAAGGTCAAGGTCAACAGCAGCTCTGTAGAGCAGACTCAGCCTGAGGATATGGAGCTCTGGCATCCGTCTCAGACCTCCACCACAGGGGAGTCTCTCTTCCCCCAGGAACCAAGCCCTGTCCTGGGACACGACTCAAAGGAGACCTGGGTCTGTAGGTTTGCTGGCCCCATGAAACAGACTTGGCAGGTGTCACCAACGTCAGTCACCCCATCAGTTGTCAGTCAGAGGGGAAGGTTCAGTAGGATAGGCGACTAGGAGCTGGAGGTATTTAAAGGCGCTTTGTGGCTGATAACAGTAGTGATGTGAGGTTTGCGAACGAGTAATGATTCGTTTTTTCTGGGAAATGCATTTCGCCAAGAGTCATTCATTGTAAATAAGAATTTGTTCTTAACTGACTTGCCTAGTTAAATAAAAATCTAGACCACTTGCAGCCACAACTAGACCTCAGTTCAAATGTACCAAGAAAATCTTATTCTGTATAGCAATTAACAAATGAACATTGTTTTACTTTTACAAGTCTGTCACAAATGACAGCTCCAATAAGCCCCTTATGGTGAACAACATGAACGGAAGGCTTGTAGAATCCTGACTCTTTCGAGTTGTCAGTTCCAGATCGTCGTTCACCAGTAGGGGGTCCCGCGAGCATTACTGACCGAAATGAACGAAATTAGTCGAACGAGTCGAAAAGATAAGAACTTCCCATGACTAGATGACAGCCCATCTGATAAGAGCCTGTTCCAGGTCGTTGTTCAAAATGAATTCCAGCTGCATGTAGTCAACTCCCCAGGACTCTTGGGTTATTCATCTGACCTCCCTTAAATATGCTGTGAGGCGTGACCGCCTTATGGGAACAGCTCAGCGGAGGGGGGGGATCCTCTACTTTCTAAGTAAATATTTTTCTACTTAAGCAAGACTTCAGAGGAACTAGGGGGGAATGACCTCACGCTTCTCCCAGTTAATGTTTGTGGGCTTCTTCACATTCTCCTCAGTAGAAACTAATGTCACACCCAGACAACCCCTCAAGGTCTATCAATACACTGTTAAATCAGAGCTTTAATAGCTTTCAATAGACTAGAACAAACTCCTACACCAGTCTTTATTTCCATCTTCTCATCTGCAATGCATGTGGTGTGTCATAAGCTGCAACTCTCCCTCCCTCTACGGAGAGTCTCTGGTTGGTTGGACCTCCCTTGGTACATACAGCAGCAGTATCCTGGGTTAGTGCTGGAACGGAACAAAAGTCTGCTGCACAGCTCACATCCCAAAGCGCTACAGGATGGAAGAACACTGCTCTATAGCAAATCTCTCCGACGTGCTCCATATGAGTGCATGTCCTGTGTCCCAGGTGTGAGTTGTGCCCAGTCTGTTCTGTGTTGAGCATTGTGGGATGGAGTGAGTGAGGAGCGTGCTCTAAATTAGCTGACGCCAGGCAACACTGCAAATGAACCGTGGCAAACACATAACCGTGCCTGCCGACCAGGCAGGACCTTGATAAACAGACAGATCAAGGTAACGCGATATCCCAACAGTGGCCGATTGTTACCAGGGGAGGGCGCAGTATTTACTGTGCCCACAAGGAGGAGGGGTAACTTCCTTCCTGGTTCTGACGTCTTTACACAAGGCCACGGCATGATGAGAAGCGCCGCTGTAAACAGCAGTAAATCCCAGGGAGAGATGGGAGATGGGCCTGTCTGCCTGCCGCTTCAGTAACACAGACCGTTTAGGGAGGTACAGCGTCTTAAATTACCCTTCAACTCAGGCCGTTTGCCTGGCTGACACATGACATACAGCCGTTGTTCGACATGGTCCTGGCTGAGCAGACAGGAGAACAGCATTCCCTCTGTTACACAGCAACAGCCTCTCTGAAGGCATCACTGTTTAAGCAGAGCTGGAAAGTACGGGTGGTGAAAGAGACCCCTATACACTGTGTACTTGCCAATAATATCCATTGATTAGGTTTTATAGATAAAATAGCTGGATGAATGGGGACATGGAGCTGAGCCTGGCAGGTCACATGGTTGGCTGAGTGGGTATGTGGGTTATCCCATCACTGGGAGCTCAGACCAGGCCCTGCTCATGAACCATTACAGCACAGGGAAAAACAAAAACACAAAAGGATGAGCTGAAGTTGTTTCTTTTTTTTCTCCCTTGATAAATAGCGTTGTATCTGCCAAAGACAAAAGTTCCTGTCTCTCCTAATGGAGCCCAGGGAGAACTGCAATCCCCATCCCAGCACAGGCCTCCGATTGTTCTTCATTGGGACGTTATGCAGTCTTACTCGACAGCTCACGCACTGACAGGCTAGCGCACACAAACTCCCTTTTGACCAAACTGTAGGCAGCCAGAGCATACAAAAGTGTTTTTTTTTTTATCTGCAGTTGCGCACGTGCAGCCCCATGCTTCCTTATAGATGGAAGCTTCCACTTACTGTTGCTTTTCCCCCTCACTGCCTGCCAGTATCTCAGGAATGATAATATGCCAGAGAGGAGAGTCTTGTTCTAGAAGAACCTGTCAGTATTCGTGTGGTTACGTTAGTAAGAGGGGCTGCTGTGTGCTGGCTTGAACATCACATGGGATTGGGCTGACTCCACACAGCACTGTTGTTTTAACAATAACTGCATTTCTGCACTACTGTCACTCTGTCTCCGGACAAACCAAAAAAACTATGTTCAGTTTGAGGAAGCAATCGATACTGAAAGCTGGTTAATGGCGTTCCGAAAGCCCTCGCTGTGAAATATTGGGTGGTGGTGAACACGGTAATGTGTGATTACAATGTATAGATTTTCTCACACACGCAGGTTGCATGTCAGAGCGCTGTCCACACAGCCTGTGTGTGTGACCTTACTGTGTGGGATCTGTATGGTCCTACTTAGTGTGGAGAAGAGATGTGACACACACTGAATTATGCAACAGGGCACCCGCACTGTCCACTTCTAGCAGCCTTGGAGAGGTGACTTTGGGACAAAGACAGAAAGAAAAATGAAAAAATAAAGTACTGACGGACGTTAGCCAATTATCGGAGACTGGGAGACAGCAATGCTCCACAAAATTCACCGCAACCTCACATTATCGAGTCAAAGGCCGGTCAGTCCGGTCACCTTAGGACACCTGTGTTAGCTCGGAGGGCTTCCGTGTCCATAGCAACCATAGCCAGGTGTAGTGTAACCATAGAACCCTGCCCAGGACACTGACACCAACATCTTCTCAGGTTACAATGGTGTTTGCAGATGAGACAAGCCCTGACAGGCCAGGCCTGAGTTGTTTTTACCCTGGAAAGAAAACTTCACACCACAGGTATGGCAGCTGTTCTAAATATGACAGACTTATGATGTTGCTAAGCACTTCTGTATTTTGTCTTCAGGAACTAATGCCTGATAACTCCAGAAGACTGAAATGTGCCATAAATGAGCCTAACATTAAGAATAACTGTTGTGTGAAACTGCACCCATTATTCCAAAAAAATCCATATTGGGATTTGACAAAACAGATAATTGCCTTCTTTCCTCCCACCTAAATAATTTGCAGGCCCATTCCCAGGTTTCAAAATCACATTTAACACAGCTATGAAAGCACATCACACACTGTGCCAAATGCCTTCAATCCAGTCAACTGCCTCTCCTCTCCAAGCACGAGCCAGACTGCCTGCTCATATGGAACACATCTTTTGTCAGATTACTGTGTGTGTGTGTGTGTGGGGGGGAGAGGCAGACACCACACAGGAGCCCACCACTAAACACGCAGGCCTGAGGGGAGACTTCTGGGAGCTGACCACATCCTTACACAAAACAGATCCACACAGGGTCCTCATACCCACCCCCAACCCACACCAGCTAGACCACACACATCTGGGCCCAACCTGCGTCAGAGCACTCGGTCACTCAATGCCACCAGGCCTCTCCTCCGCTGGCCTCCATGTACAGCCCAGCACCAGACTACTGCTAGCTAGGACGTTCCAGTTCCACTGTTTAGAATGAACCCAGCAAGTCAACCAATGGAAAAAGAAAAAACATCAGTGCAAAGGAGAAACCCACTCGTTTGAAGGGATTTTTCTGACAGTTAAGATGAACAAACACGTGAGGGTGGAGCTGTGTTTAGGGAAGCCTCGGTCACAGCGGTCATCTTTCACACAGCCATTGTCTGCTTGGCAACAATATTGTTTGCGTGGACCAGGCCAGTCGGTGTTCTACTGCTCCAGGTCTACATGGGTTTGGGAGATGGGCCAAGGTGAAAGAGCTGTGGGAGGAGACCCTAAAAGGCCTCCCTCAGCCCCACCACACATTAAGGTGGGGTCAGGTCCAGTCCTGAAATTAAAACAAATAAATAGGAGGGGGTACATCAGGGACCCATATGAGAAGCAGCAGATGTTCCCAGTCTAACTTTTGGTGTTTCAGGCTGAGGAGAGGCTGCCTCAGGCACGGTATTCCCACACCCACACACACACACCCCCTCGCAAAGAATACAAATACCAACCGGCCAAATCTACTGAAAAGGACATAAGCCTTTAAGAAGGGGCTCACCTAACTTTTACAAGACAACCCTGACTTGTCTAAAGGATCCTACAGTGCTCTCTCTTACCCGAACATTCATCCGCCCCTCCCCCTCAACCCCGGCCTGTGATCTAACAGGTATTTATCAGCCACAGAGGAGCTGACCAATCCCCAGTCATCTGAGCAGTGAAGGAGGGCTGGTTTGGTCCCACGGGGACTACAGGGGAGAGAGGGGCTCTCATTCCAGTATTATCTCTAACCTAGCTCCCTGTCCACCCCGTTCCTCTCTCTGACCACCATAACCCCCTCCCACCGGATGACTATGCTTATCTTTCCTGCCCAAAGCAAACAGAGGGCCGACTCAGCACACCCCAACCCCCCTCCAACAGTATTTCCTACATACAACAGTAAAAGATACTCACTACCCTGGGCCGGCCAAACATTATTTATACGAATCTCTACAGTTATTTTATTCAGTTTTTGTCATTTAGCAGACGCTCTTGTCCAGAGTGACTTACAGTAGTGCATTCAACTGAAGATGGCTGGGTGGGACAACCAGTCATAGTAAGTACATTTTTCCTCAAAGTAGCCATCAGAAAACTCTACGAAATGTGTGTGTGTGGGGGAGGGGGCAGGGACTCTGCTGTTATAGCTTCAGGGAGAAGCTGGTTTCACCATTGGAGTGCTAGGACAGAGAAGAGCTTGGACTGGGCTGAGCAGGAGCTGCCCTCCCATAGGGGTGGGAGGACCAAAGTTAGGGGGTTGGATTTGAGCATAGCCTGAAGGTAGGGTGGGGCAGTTCCTCTTGCTTCTCCGTAGACAAGTACCATGGTCTTGTAGTGGATGCAAGCTTCAACTGGAAGCAAGTGGAGTGTGTTGAGGAGCTGGGTGACATGAGAACTAGGAAAGGTTGAACACTAGGCAGGCTGCAGCATTCTGGATAAGTTGCAGGGGTAGATGGCACAAGCGGAGAGCCCAGCCAACAGAGAGTTGCAGTAGTCCAGACACGAGATGACAAGTGCCTGGATTAGGGCCTTCGTCGTTCCGTCTACTGGGATATGATGTCACGCACCATCATTTATTAACTTGAGTAGAGGCATGAGGGGGGCTGGCTTGATCTCAGAGGGTCAAAGATGAATTGCCAGCACTGCCGAAAGCAGCATCAAGGAGTTTGAGCAGGACAAACAGTACAAATCAGGCATACAAAAGAGAGATGATGTCATACACAAAGCGGGGTTCTGAAATACGGGCATGTTGCAGTCCTAATGTAAGGGAAACAACCTGGCATGCAATAGAGCATTCTTCAAGAGAAAATCCAATCAGGAAAGAGGAGGACAAAGACCGCACACAACCATTAGAACATTGACTCATCGGTTGTCATACAGAGAGAAAATGGTTCTCTGATACACAAGCACAACAAGGCCGATGTATAGGCTACATAGTACTGTATGCACAAGAGCCATTCAACTCTAGTTTAATGAGCAAACTCCAATTGGACATCAGGAAACCAGCAGTAAATGCATTAGACTGGATCTGCCAGGAGGCTCTCTCTCAGCAGGTCGAAAATGAGAAGAGGAAGTCCTGCCGTCTCTAATCTCTCTCTCCTACTGCCTTCTGTTCCTCATCATAAGAGAAAATTGAGGTTTAATGAGTCTTAACCTTTCACAGTTCTAGAGATTTAGATGTGCTTTCAAAGTTTAGGTTGGTCCCAAATGTGGCAATCACTCAAACAAATGGGAGGGCTGCCAATGGCCCCCATACCACAGTAGTCATCTGGATAATGTGGACTGGAGTATTAGATCTAGCCCTGAAGATGAACAGATCTTTCTAATAGTTACATTATTCGCCAGAAGTATTAAAGGGGAATCCTGTATAAGGGATTTGTATGTGATGTTCACTCAAATACGCAACGATCACCAGACACCATAAAGGAAGTAGGCGAGGCACGAGTCTTACTATAGCAGGTTGAAATTCAGACTACAAGTTCAGGCCAGAATCATTCTAGAGCTAAGCCAACTCCCATACCAGTCTAGCCTCTTGAGACTTGTTGTTGTTCATAAACATGCTTGACACTCAGTCACAGCCCCCTCAGCACAAACCCAGAGAAGAGACATTCCACACACCACCCCGCCCACTGACAGACCGTACTATACAAAAACAAGACACCATTCCAAAATGTGAAAGACGACCACAAACTATGACAGACAAAAACAGTTTGCAAATGGAAGGAGACATTTCCAGTAACTAAAGCACAAAGGGTGGCTGAGAGAGGTTTGAATTTCCCCTGGCTAAGCAGACTCAACGCAACTGTTTCTTTTTTTCCCACATGAGGAAAGTCCTGTAACAAATCAGCCCAATCAGACACTGGTCATACAAATCTCACATTTCCTCCAGTCAGAATAAGGAGTGGGTTGTCAAATAGGCTACATGGGAGCTGAGAGGAGGGCCCACAATGCCCGTCTGATCCTGTGAGGTCACACTGAGTGACATAAAGAGTGTCTGGCTCTGAGTGACAGAAGGAACAGCCAATCAGAGGCTTGGGTGTGCTGTGTGGACCAGTAAGGAGGGTGCAAGGGTGGACTGGAGTGACTGTCAGGCCTCTGAGGATTAATGGAGTCTGACAAGAAAGGCTCAGACCCCTACATCAGACAGCATCACCACCAAATGGCCACTTTATTGATGCAAATAATCATGACAGCCTTCTGTCAGGTAGGCTACTTTGTAGTTAGCATTTGATTGATAAGGTTTTTGGGAAAGCCTTTCCATCTACCAGCAGACAGTTATCATTAGCATTATCACTAATGGCTACACAAACTGTAGATTAGACATACGAGGGCACCACACAACACAGAGACGGGCATTCCTGTGCCATTTCAGAAACGTTACGCAAATAAAACGAATCACTGATGCATTTTGTTCATGTCTTATGATTAACTTGGGTAAATTCATGAACTTTCCAATAAGATCAATACATTTAGTTGATTTTCTACTAAGTGCAAAGCATTTATGAATATTGTTGAATTACGTTTTAATGTCTGGATTCAAGTTTCAAATGTCACGTGCACAAGTACAGTGAAATGCCTTTCTTACGAGCTCGAAACCAAACAAGGCAGTACAAAAAAACAAAAACAAGGTAGAACAAAAAGACGAGAAATAAAAATAAGAACACGAGAATGTAAAAAGCTATGTACAGGGTCAGTTTCAATACCATATTTCCAATGTCCAGGGATACTGGAGTGATGGAGGTAGATATGTATAGGGGTAAGGTGACTAGGCATCAGGATGTATGATAAACAGAGTAGCAGCAGCATAAATTAGGATTGTATGGGAGTGTGTGTGCGTGCGTAGAGTCCTGTAAGTGTGCATAGAGCGCAAAAATAAATACAAGAGTCAACTCAGTCTGTGTAGCCATTTTGTTAGCTATTTAGCAGTCTTATGGCTTGGGGATAGAAGCTGTTCAGGAGCCTGTTGGTGTCGAGCTTGATGCACTGGTACCGTTTGCCATGCAGAAACAGAGAGAACAGTCTATAGCTTGGTGGCAAGAGTATAACGGTCCTGGGTGGCAGGGAGCTCAGCCCCAGTGATGTACTGGGCTGTCCACACCACCCTCTGTAGCGCCACGTGATCAAGGGCAGTGCTGTTGCCATACCAAGCAGTGATGCAGCCAGTCAAGATGCTCAGGGAGAGGCAGAGACACATTCACATGAAAGCACCTGTGGTAACTGCAAAAGGAAAAATAAACTCATTGTCCTTACCATATCATGTGACCAATTAGCCAAAGTGCAACATTTGTTAAATGGAAATGTGTTCTTTGGATCACTCAAAATAACTCAGCATCAGGCACCGGCATAGACTAGACAGACCAGGAAGTGTAATAGCCAGTCTGGCCATGAGATATGGGCCATAATTCCACTTGAAGCCAGTAAGACAAGTTGTGTTCATGATCTTAGGTCCACTTCCTAATGAATTGGGAGTCATTACTCTAACAGAGCTTTCTCAGCTAAATACACAGTCACACACACAGTACATGCAGGCAGCAAGCCTTGAGCAGCGACATAGAACACATTACAGCTTTATCTCCCAGTAGAGGAGCCGGAGGAGGGCAGGATGAACAGATGCATTAAGAGAAGAGAGGAGGAGACGCAGGTAGACACACGCACAGTAGGATGTATGAGGCGAGCCAGCCCAACTCTCAGCATCCCTCTCAAGTCAAAAGCGGTGCCCTCCAAAAGTTCAGCAAATACCAGCCTAGTCATCTTTTGAACTGTATAACACCAGAAGCAGTAATCATATATTACAATGAATGTCTCAAACTTTAAGCAGATAATAATTTGGCCCATTGAAGAGGAGTATGAGCCACAACAAACAGTCACAGAGGGAATGATTGATTCAAATGCACAGTCAGGATGTGCTAATCCCAGACAGCCCACTACCAGGTCCCCACATATAACCATTCTCTGGATTATAAACTCACAAATTACAGCTGTTGGACCTGTGGGTAACCGTGTCTATTTTGTGTAAAGTATAATTACAGTACACAGTGAGCACCCACACAAGGATGCTTTAGTGTGTGTGTACATTTACTTAACAAAAATATAAAAACGCTACAAGTGTTGGCTCCATGTTTCATGAGCTGAAATAAAAGATCTCAGAAATGCTCAATAAGCACAAAACATCTAGAATGTTGTGCACAATTTCTTTACATCCCTGTTTGTGAACATTTCTCAGTTGCCAAGATAATCCATCTGCCTGACAGGTGTGGCATATCAAGAAGCTGAATAAACAGCATGATCATTACACAGGTGCACCTTGTGCTGGGGACAATAAAAGGCCACTCTAAAATGTGCAGTTTTGTCACACAACAGAATGCCACAGATGTCAAGTTGAGGGAGCGTGCAACTGGCATGCTGACTGCAGGAATGTCCACCAGAGCTATTGTCAGAGAATGCGATGTTAATTTCTCTACCATAAATCACCTCCAACATCGTTTTAGAGAATTTGGCAGAACTTCCAACCAGCCTCACAACCGCAGACCACGTGTAACCACGCCAGCCCAAGACCTCCACGTCTGGCTTCTTCACCTGAAGGATCGTCTGAGACCAGGTGTCGTGTGGGCGAGCAGTTTGCTGATGTTAATGTTGTGAACAGAGTGCCCCATGGTGGCAGTGGGGTTATAGTATGGGCAGGCTTAAGCTACAGATAATGAACACAATTGCATTTTTTCAAAGGGAATTTGAATGCACAGAGATATCGTGACGAGATCCTGAGGCCCATTGTCGTGCCATTCATCCTCCAACATCACCTCATTTTTCAGCATGATAATGCACAGCGTTTTGTCGCAAGGATCTATACACCATTCCTGGAAGCTTTCATAGCCTGCATACTCACCAGACATGTCACCCATTGAGCATGTTTGGGATGGACGTGTACGACAGCGTGTTCCAGTTTCCACCAATATCCAGCAACTTCGCACAGCCATTGAAGAGGAGTGGGACAACATTCCACAATCAACAGCCTGATCAACTCTATGCGAAGAAGATGGTGGTCACACCAGATACTGACTGGTTTTCTGATCTACGCCCCTATTATTATTATTATTCAGACCGCTTCAATTTATCCAAATGTTATTACGTTATAGCCTTATTCTAAAATTGATTAAATAAATCCTCATCAATCTACACACAATACCCCATAATGACAAATCAGAAACGGGTTTTGAGAAATGTTTTAGCATTTCTGCAGCATTGAAGGTCTCCAACACAGTGGACTCCATTACTCTTAAATGGAAGAAATATGGAACCACCAAGACTCTTCCTAGAGCTGGCCACCCGGCCAAACTGAGCAATCAGGTGAAGGGCCTTGGTCAGGAAGGTGACCAACAACCCAATGGTCACTCTGACAGAGCTCCTCTGTGGAGATGGGAAAACCTTCCTGAAGGATAACCATCTCTACAGCACTCCACCAATCAGGCCTTTATGGTCGAGTGGACAGACGAAATCCACTCCTCAGTAAAAGGCACATGACAGCCTGCTTGGAGTTGACCAAAATGCACCTAAAGGACTAAGATCATGAGAAAGAAGATTCTCTGGCCTGATGAAACTAAGACTGAACTCTTGGCCTGAATGCCAATCGTCACGTCTGGAGAAAACCAGGCACCGCTCATAACCTGGCCAATACCATCCATACGGTGAAGCACGGTAGTGGCAGCATTATGCTGTGGGGATGTTGTTCAGCGGCAGGGACTGGGAGACAAGTCAGGTTTAGGGAAAGATGAACGGAGCAAAGTACAGAGATATCCGTGACAAAAACCAGTTCCAGAGCGGTCAGGACCTCAGACTGGGGCAAAGGTTCAACTTCCAACAGGGCAACGACCCTAAGCACACAACCAAGACAACACAGGAATGCAAATGTAATATTTCAGTTTTGTATTTTTTTTAAATATATATATGTATATACACATATATACACACACACACACACACACATACATATATACACACACACACACACACAAAAAAACAGTTTTTGCTTTGTCATTATGGGGTATTGTGTGTGGAAAAGTGAAGGTGTCTGAATACTTTCCGATTGCACTGTATATCCAATACACTCTTCAAAACAACACATATTATGGAGCTTTCGATGAGCCACAATCCTTCACACAACCTCCAATGTATCAGTTACTAGAACAGTGTGTGGTGAATTGACAGAGATGAATGAATAATTCTCTCTTGGTATCGATTTTGTCCATTTTGCAGAGAAAGCACAAAGCAAAAAGCCCTGTGCTGTGCTCATCACTAGTATGATGCTGCCATGGCGATAGTGAGCCAGCAACAAGCAGGGTTAGGGAGTAACAGATTACATGCAACGTAATTTTGTAAGGGATTACCAAAAAAAAAAACTAATCTATTATGTTACCAGCAAAAATATAAGTAATCAGATTACAGATACTTTTGAAAACCAAGATGCTTACGTCAAGGATTACTTTTAAATTCAGAAATGATGTTTACCGGAAAAAAAAAATCGGACACTTCTGTTGTTTTCACAATGACATTCAAATCAGCATTGAAAAATGGCGCAAGTTTAAATTTGTTCAACATGAGCGAGTCTGACCATAAATCAGAGCCTACTATGATGACACACCAAATGTGTTTGATGGATCGCAGGAAAAGAGCAAGAATAGGTTTTTGTAGGCTACAACCCAAGCTGTCTTCCACTGGTGCAACTGCTGTCATCATCCAAAGATTATCCAACTTGAATATACGCTTGGAGGTAAGGATGACAGCAGTGTAGTCTACGGCGATACGGATATGACTTATTGATATCTACATAGCACATTGATGTGAATCACACTGCTGCTCTGTCATTTTGCTATTTGCGCCTTACGGATTGTGGTTGTTGTGGATGGCTGTTCACAAATCTAAATGTGCATTTGAACCCAATAAATGGTTGAATTCAAGAAGTTTAAGCTGCCTATCAATCATTGTTTTTGAAACCAGTGGACAGCCAGTGAAAAACTTGCTCTTGCAACAGCTGCATAGTATGGATCCCAGCCTATAGAATAAAAGTGAGGCTTTTAATTGCTCAATCTAATTCATGCTAAAGAACACATGCTCAAATTCACACTTTTAATAGACTTAAAAGGGGCAATCTAGTTCCTACATCCATTTTTGGACTTCGTAATGGAATATCTACATAGGCATACAGAGGCCCATTATCAGCAACCATCACTCCTGTGTTCCAATGGCACGATTTGTGTTAGCTAATCCAAGTTCATAATTTTAAAAGGCTAATTGATCATTAGAAAACATTTTTGCAATTATGTTAGCACAGCTGAAAACAGTTGTGCTAATTAAAGAAGCAATAAAATTAGCCTTCTTTAGACTAGTTCAGTATCTGGAGCATCAGCATTTGTGGGTTCGATTACAGGCTCAAAATGGCCAGAAACAAAGCACTATCTTCTGAAACTCGTCAGTCTATTCTTGTTCTGAGAAATGAAGGCTATTCCATGCGAGAATTTGACAAGACACTGAAGATCTCGTACAACGCTGTGTACTACTCCCTTCACAGAACAGCGCAAACTGGCCCTAACCAGAATAGAAGGAGTGGGAGGTGCCGGTGCACAACTGAGCAAGAGGACAAGAACATTAGAGCGTCTAGTTTGAGAAGCAGACGCCTCACAAGTCCTCAACTGGCAGCTTCATTAAATAGTACCCGCAAAACACCTATCTCAACGTCAACAGTGAAGAGGCAATTCCGGGATGCTGGCTTAGGCAGAGTTGCAAAGAAAAAGCAATATCTCAGACTGGCCAATAAAAAGAAAAGATTAAGATGGGCAAAAGAACAGACACTCGACAGATGAACTCTGCCTAGAAGGCCAGCATCCGGGAGACCCATGGGGCGGTGCACAATTGGCCCAGCGTCGTCTGGGTTAGGGGAGGGTTTGGACGGCAGGGATTTCTTTGTCCAATCGCGCTCTTGCGACTCCTGTGGCAGGCCGGGCACATGCACGCTGACACGGTCACCAGGTGTACTGTGTTTCCTCCAACACATTGTGTGGCTGGCTTCCGGGTTTAAGCGGGCATTGTGTCAAGAAGCAGTGAGGCTTGTTTGGGATGTGTTTCAGAGGACGTATGGCTCTCGACCTTCGCCTCTCCCGAGTCCGTAAAGGAGTTGTAGCGATGAGACAAGAATAACTACCAATTGGATACCATGAACTTGGGGAGAAAAAGGGGTAAAAAGTTTTGGAAAATAATTTTTAAAAAGGAGGCTGTGAACAAGCGATTCGGTGGCATTCTCTCTGTTCCTCTTTACTGTGTCGCTACCGCTACTTCGATGCAGACAAAAAAAACAGGGTTTACGTGAAATGTTACAGACAGCTGGACAAGATGGAAACGGACACAGTGACAGTGCGCACCGAGGAAGAGGCGCCACGGACCGACAGAGCTGAAACTTCACTGCTTGACATGTATGATGAAATCCTGGTTGAGAATGAACAACGGAACAGCACAGCAAGTGAAAGAAATAGGTTTTGATTATGTTTACTGGTAATGGGGAGATACGTAAATGCCAACAAAATAACTTTTTGGTGTGTGTGTGTTTCAACTATTTAACTGTACTAGAATGCTTAAAAGTCTGCTGAAATTTGGCAAGGAAAATATCAGATATCGGTATCAGACAGAAATGTAATATCGGTGCATGCATATATATATATATATAAGGGATTTTTTCCCAATGTTTGTAAACGTTGTAAATGTAAACAAACACTGTATAGCCTCATGACATGGTTAAAACAATCATTTTGTATGGTCAGTCCTTGCATCCATAGCTCTGTCTATTAATCTGAGTGGTTACATTTCTCCATGCCTATAGCAAATGCAGCATAAGGCATTCATTTTTCACATGTAAATTGCACTTTTAGTAGTGCGCAAAGCATGCCATTCCATGAGCGCAACATTTATTTTTCAACTCGAATCAATGAGCCCAATCAGTCCTCCATGACAACAAAATCATAAACAACAGAGTAGGGCTGGCTAATAAGTCCTTAGTTTTGGGGTTATACTCAGGTATAAGAATTTGGCTAATCTATACTTCCATATTTCCAAGTCATATTCTTGAAGATCAAGGGGTATACATTTATTGGAATGACTGGAATTCAGATATACTTTGGTTTTTAATGTAAAGATATAATTTAATCGTATTATTATATGTGGTAGAAAACGATGGGTTAGAAGAAGCCTACATAACCAACCCATAAAGTAAAATGTAACATCCATATATGGCCAGCTATGTAAACTTTAACATGGATTTATCCTGAAACACATGTCGTTCAATTGGTAACATACATTTTTGTCTTCTTCTAATGCCTCAACCTCTACGGGATCGGTGACCCCCCCGGGACGATTGAGCTAATGTGCGCTAATGTGATTAGCATGAGGTTGTAAGTAACAAGAAAATTTCCCAGGGCATAGACATATCTGATATGGGCAGAAAGCTTAAATTATTGTTAATCTAACTGCACTGTCCAATTTACAGTAGCTATTACAGTGAAAGAATACCATGTCATTGTTTGAGGAGAATGCACAGTTATTAACTTGAAAAATGTATCAATAAACCAATTAGGCACATTTGGGCAGACTTGATACAACATTTTGAACAGAAATGCAATGGTTCATTGGATCAATCTAAAACTTTTCACATACACTGCTGCCATCTAGTGGCCAAAATCTAAATAAATTGTGCCTAAACTGGAATAATACATTGTGGCCTCTCTCTTGAATTTCAAAGATGATGGATCTAATGTGTTATATTCTCCTACATTAATTTCACATTTCCGCAAACTTCAAAGTTTTTCCTTTCAAATGGTATCAAGAATATGCATATCCTTGCTTCAGGTCCTGAGCTACAGGCAGTTAGATTTGGGTATGTCATTTTAGGCGAAAATTGAAAAAAAGGTGTCTGCTCCTTAAGAGGTTGTTAAGGGGAAAGTAATCTATAAGTAACTGAAAGTAATCAGATTATGTTACTGAGTTTGGGTAATCTAAAAGTTACGTTACTGATTACGATGACAGGTAACTAGTAATGGATTACACTTAGAAAGTAACCTACCCAACCCTGGCAACAAGTCACATGCTGGAGAGGAGAGGCCTGCAGGACAAGAACCTCTCCTGTCATACAGGACTTGGAGAAATAACACACCCCTTCTCAAGGCCACCTGACATCAGTCTTTTCCTAGTGGATGACGAAAGCAGATAAATTAACAAGGTATTTCACTTTGTCCTTGTTTAAGGCTGAACAACACAACAGCATGGTTAAAAACAAACTGGGATTAAACATTATCTATCAAAGGGCCAGATGTTCAGTTTGAATATACATCATTTTGCTCTGATCACTAACTCAGTCCTCTTTCAATTCAAAATATAACAAAAACAAGCTGTGAAACTGTGGTTGGTAGCAGTAGCACACAAAAGAGACTAGCGCTTAATTTCTGGCCAATCCAACCCATAGTCAACATACCCAGCATTCCCCCATCACACTTCCTCCAGGATCACAGTCGGCACACATGGCCAGTCAGAGGGCGGATATATATGGTTCTAAAAAGTGCACCGTTCCACTGACACCAACTATCAAATCACTGGCTTCCACATGGATGGAATGGAAACCCCGATTTTCTGACAAACAGACCCAACCTTCTGATGCAGTGCTCCACAGGGCTATGATTTGGGCCTGTCAAAAGTTTCCATCCACCCCTTCTCAAGTCATGCAGCTAATGAGGATCAATACGAAGTTGGAGAGGAAAATGCTGTTTGGTTAGTTTTAAAATGTAAGCCCTTAAGACTGCTGGTACTGTATTTTGGCCCTACTCCAAAGGATAGAGACTTGGTCAGCAGTTACAACTAGTTGAATATCTTATAGCATTTATCAAGACTATTAAGGGGAGAGGGAAAAAAGGAAGTGAATTCCACAGGACATAGAGGGAAGAGATACACTGGCCCATCTGCTTTAAAATAACCAGCCATGGGGTCATGCTATATACAAAATTGACATAGGGTTGTGGGTGTGGAGAGCAATGATTAGAGTGGGGAGGGGTGTGTGTGTTGCATGTGAGACATGTTAACCAAACCATCACAAAAGCAAATTATCTTAAGAAATGTAAATAAGAGCAGGGGAATACTGACTCAGGACTAAAGGAACACAGCAGCAACAGTTAGGCCTAGCTGACATTAGTGAAGCTGTCCTTCTGTCCAAAGCTAATTAATCGGATCAGAGGGGACCCCCATCACCCCCAATGCTTTGCCTTGTCTTGCAACTCGGAGCAAGGAGGTGGGGGGTAGCTGGCTGCGCGCCTAAAAACACTTTACTACATGTAGCAAACTGTACACACACAGTCCAACAAATATTAGCTAGATCTGAAACAGATCAGACAAAAACAACCAACCACGTGCGTGTTGGATGCAATAAATATAAACGCGACAGGAGACGCAAGAACACGAATCATTTTAGTAGCTAGTTTGATTAGAAGAGAGAGATAACTAGCTAGCCAACCATCATAAATGGTCAATTTAACGTTAGCCGGTTGGCTGGCTAGCTAGCTAGGCTATATTGAGACACCCAGCAACAGGTTAAACACTTAACAGTGTCTTAGCAAACACTTATTTTATATAGTAGAACATACAGTAATGTTTATTGACACTAGCTAGCTACATTACGACCTAGTGACATAGCTACATGATGAGTGGAAAGAACATGGCTTTAATGAGTAACGTTAGTCTCCTTTAGTCCATTACTGGGCTAGTCATCACCCCAACACTCTCGATAACGTTAGAATGATAGCTAAACTAGCTAGCTAAAGACGCCGGTGTTTTAGTTTGCTGCTATCCATAATCATGGTGCTGAAATACAAAGTGGCCATACGGCAATCTAGCGATATGAGCTTACTACTCTTAGCTAATGTGTGCTTCACTTGTTTACAATGTGAACTTAGCTAAATTTGTCAAAACCAGCACAAAAAAATGCAATACAATTGTTGGTATATCTGTAAATAGCGAGATTTGGAGTCGTGATTTTCCAGGTAACCGTCCACGTTGGATTGCATATGTGTGTTTAGATGCTAGCTAGCAAATAGTCGAGTGTGACTGCAAGTTTACAATCTCTTGCGTCAATTACTGTATTCACCTCGTCCGCCATTGTATGCACTTGCCACAGCTAGAAACCGGAGCGTGCTGCGGCTGAGCAAGACAACAGCCTCGAGCGGTCTTTCCAGCTAGCTCTCAAACATTACGTTAGCTAGCGCCAATGATCTGGTTGTCCGGTTGGTTAGCTCAGTCGCTAGTTTGATTTGCGATTAAGGTGTGGATAATTTGTGTTTTCCGAGTTTGAGACAGTTTTGTGGTCATTTGACCATTTCAACAGTACTATACAGGTATTTGTTAACAAATGTGTTTGGTTGACAGTTTTTTATAATTCATTATCAGACAAGAGAATCCGCCCGCGCATCCCCCGGTCTTCTTCCCACTTGGGAATGATTGCCTCTCTCCCGACGGGTGCGGCCTGTACTCAAGGAAGGTCCACGGACTCACCTCGGTGGGTTGGCTGATCTCGAACAGGTCAAGCCGGTTGGCGTTCCAGTGGTTAATGATGTCGGCTAGTTTCCGCCGCTCCTCCTCCCTGCTCCCCGACATTCTGAATCCCGAATGATACTCTCTACTGAAGAAAATTCCCCTTGCAGCAATAAAAAAAATAATAAAGCCTCTGATCAGTTAAATTCACGAAACAAATGCACCCAGGATCTGGGCTCTATACCGTTCGAGTGTGCCGCTGTCACCGGTAGCTGTACCTCTTGCGGACCGCTCCTGCTGTTTCCGCGTTCTCCTCTCTCGCGTATCGCACTCGGTTCTCTCTCCCCGGGAAGCAAATGGGACTATTTCAGCGCGCGTTCACGCCCTTACAATTTGCCATGCACGAGCACAACAGTGATGTGTGCCTTTCCACACGTTAACTATTTCGACTCTATTACAGTGTCCAGTCAATACAATAAATATATAAACATTTCAATTGTCATTTGGTTGATCACGAGAATGGTCAATGAAACGGTGTAAATTCACAGGCAGGTCATTGTATTTTACTGTAATTTAATGACTACTGAATCTTTTCAGGAAAATATTACATATTTGTGTAAATTGTAATCTAATATGACAGTTGGCCTATGTGTTTTATCAAGTAAACAAGCATTGAAGGGGACCCTGTCTCCCTCCTTGTCCCCAAAATAGATCTGAGTAAGCAGGTTGACGAATATGGTTGAATGTCACACTGGCTACCATGGCAATGTCATCATCCCGTGACCACACCCACTGAGACAGAGGTTTGCTTTGGATCTAAGAAACATAAACAGTTACATGGCATAGGCCTACCATGTGATTGAAGGTTCAAATGGTGATAGCCTCTTAATTTATAGTAATTTGTTGCTACAGCAACATTTTGATTATTAAATAAGTTTGGTACAATAATCAAGACTAAACGCGTTGGAAAGGTCAGCATTGAATACAACAACCTCTTGCTTTAGTGAGTGCTGTAATTGTCAGACAGGAGAATGTCATGTTGTATGGGATCATCAAAATTGGGATGAACAGAGCTTTGGCTCATGTGGCTCTGTCTGTGTGTCCTATCCGGCGTAGCTTTCGCTCCTGTGCTCATGTGAAAGTGGAAGGGCCATGGGGCGTGCACAGTCAGACAGCATCACGTTAGACCTGACGAGCCCAGCTGTGCAGTCCTGGGCAGCAGTCAAGTCAATGAGGCAGGCAGGGCTACTGTGGCAACTGACACAATATGAGCTCATTTAAATCATTACATTGCGTCAGTACTGGGCTGCCTGCGTGCTAAGGCTATATGGGCACACAGGGCTGGGCACTATTCGACTAAGTAGAGTCTATACCATCCTACAGAGCACCAAGACAAAGCATTTTTATACCAGATCCAGCGGATAGAGTAGAAACCAGAGGATAAACAGATGTTTTCTGTCTACTAAGACAGTACTTTACTGTTCCTCTAAGAGGACATCTAAATGCACCAATCATTCCATCAAGTAAATAAAGACAAGATCCGGCAGTAACATTCAGTTGGACATATATTGTGAATGAAAATGACTTTGGTTTAGTCCATAATTTCTGTTTTTACCTTGTAACTGACTATTTTTGCTTTGTGCCATTTTACTGAGGTGATGAATGCTTATGTTAGCATGGCTCTGTTTGCAGAGGTGTGATTTCACCTCCCACCATTTTATATCTATATCAGGGGAGACATTTCACACCATAATGGCATTTCAATTATCACAATTAAATTAGCCTTATCCCTAACCTGGCCAACAGAGGGAGAAATGTGTGTTCGAAAACTGGAGTGTGTTGAGTTCAACAGAACGGTGTGCAATGTTTAATTCAAAGGAAACGGTACTGAACGACCAGTTGGAGAATGGTGGGATTATGGTTACCCAGAGAGTGATTGTGCATGCTGTGTGCTGCAGGATGAATGCGTTTTAAAATGATCACACCCATACTGATCCGGCCACACATCTCCACACCCATGGAATGGGAGCAAGCATACTTCAAAGGTTATTAATTACTGCAGTGGGCTAAATCAGGGTCACACAGAGTGTTTCTTGGTAGTCTTAAACAAATCTTCTGTGAAACAAAAGTACACACCTCACACACATGGTTATGGGCTTAAAATAAATAAGACACCTGTACCATGTCAGGTGTCAGGTGTCTAACCACTAGGCAGGTAGCCTAGTGGTTAGAGCATTGGACTTGTAACCGGAGGGTTGCAAGTTCAAATCCCCAAGCTGACAAGGAAACATAGAAAACGTTGAACTGAATGCATCCCTGGGGAAATGTTTAGATATTAGATGCAAAGGACATGTTACTGTATACAGTATATTTAATGTTGTCAACATGTATGCAAAATTTCGTCAAATGAATAGCTAATCTAAAATTGACAAAGGCAAATAACTTTTTCTGTCACCATGGTACTGAACAGCAAATGATGTGTCATCACAACTTAAACAAGTCACATTCTGCTGATTGAGTTGACTTCTCCACCATCCCAAAGGTTGTGCAGATGTCTTGGAAAAGTGTAACAGTGGCTAGATTTTGCTATTGGGTGTGAAAACACACTGTCAAATGAATTGCGTCCCCGGAGAAGGAACCTTTCACAGACGTGATGAATTTCCCATTTGAGATCAGCCGCCCAAAAAATACACAACACACTCAAGGTTAGAGAGAGGCTCTCTTGACTTTATTCGGGTTCAACTGTACACTGGAGAAGACACATTTACCCTGAGAATCAGAACAATCTTTATTACAGCCATATTCTAGATGTCAGGAGGAAGGTCTCAATCAAGGTGTGACCTTGGAGTGGCCAACACATTAATCAGCTGCAGCAACAGCAATATAATGGCATTTACAGTATCAGTGTCCTTTGACACCTCTCTCTCAACCCTGTGCCATCCATCCTGTTACGTGTCACACCAAAGAGGCTTCGTTGGAACGGCTCCAGCCAAGGTGTCGAGCCAGACAGGGCTGTATAAATATTTGCTCTGGCAGAGTTTGGATTTGATTATTAAATTGGCAACTGTTGACAGTGGAGGCACAGTATACAGTATACTCAAAATACTGAATGTAACACCTGAGCAAGAATAGGTCAGTCAGGTCAATATAGATGCCTATGAATCGTCATTTTGATAAAGAAAGAAAACAATAAAGTACATAGCTATTTTAAGAAAAAAGTCAACCAAAACTCCCTCATCAACCTGCTGTAAGCACGGGCATGCAGTTGAAGTTTGTTATTGTTGCCATGGTGCAGGTGTTGTGTGGAGGAATCAGGTAATTATGTCATGGGCTTCAGGCAGTGAGAAATATAAATCATTCAAATTAGTTTTACACTAATAAGAACCAAAGAGAGTTGAGAGGAGTTTGGAGAAACATTTGCATTTAAGCAAAGGTACAGTAAAAAAGCACATTACTTGTGAAAGATTAGCTCTTTAAAACATATAAATATTTAGGGGAAAGGTGTACCTATTCCCACTGTCATTGTTTTAAGGATGCTGAAACACTACTGTATTAACACTCTGTGCTGTATTCTGTGGCCACTGAGGTGGAGATATACTGTATAACCCCAGACAGGAAGAGGCTGAGTTATCTGCTAATATGGTTTCCTGCTGTGGTTTTAACTTCTGCTGTGTCAGACAGAACTTTTTCAGTTCAGTATATCCTTCCTCGCATATTTAGTCATTCTGAATAGGTTTACAGTAGGTTAACAACAACTGATTGGTTAATAGCCTACTTCTAATTAATACTTTCACTACATGAAATGCACAGGAATTTATATTTAAAAAGTTAAACCTAAATTATTTCATAAAGTTTTAGATATGAGGCTTGTGCTTTGAAAGACTGACCCCATTCAAAGCCAGTTTAAAGTTACAGGAAGTCAGCCTTGCCATAATAGAAGGATTTGAACCCACAGGAAGGAAGATCTGGTGCTGTCTCCACAACTGCCACGTATAGATGAATTGTCTCCTTGGCACCACACTGGACAATAGGACATCAATCAAGGGGCACAAAAAGGAATCCGTGGTGGAGCCCTGCCAAGCTGCTAATAAAGATACAGTAGACTAGACAGTGCATATTGATGAGGGCATCATGGGTAGTGTGCCTGGTTCACAGAGCAATGGCCCTCCTGTCTTATTACTCTTATTGGTCCAGTAGGGGATGCAACCAATGAGAGGCAATCTTGCTCTACAGTTCCGTTCCCGTTCCATTGTGTAGACAGCTATACAGCATTATACAGTACTATTGTTCCAGATTAAGTCATTTGAATATGACAAATTACATTTTAATCTAAAAGAGTAAAGTGATTAGTAAAATTGATTATTTGGTTATTCATTTTCTAAATCAATTGTGCCTTTCTTTTGTGAGAGTGTTTTGCAGCTTCTCTTTGACACAACCAGGACATCTCAGTTAAATTACTGCTGGTACAAAAACGAAGCTTTATAACATTTAGATAAAAATCCCCTTGAAGGCCTTAAGGACAGTCATTCATACAGCCAGCTCTTGCATATGTCCTTTAGAATAGCAGACTGAGGCTACGCTCTCATTTTAATTTCCATGGTGGAATCATATGAATATAACCCCCCAGCAATTTGTTACGAGAGCTTTACAAATGAGCTTCCACAGAGAATTCATTCATGGAAAATTTGGCTCTCCGCAGTAGTCTGTGTTTTTGTGAGCAGAAACATAAAACTACAGTAATGACTACTGTACTACTGTTTGTTTTGAAGTAGCTAGCTAGCTGATTACGGCTGAGAACAATGTCTCTGTTCCTGGTCAGTGTACTAAACATCCCTCTGTCATGGGAGAGGAAGAATGGAATTCATTACATTGGATAAAATATGATGAAACAACCATGTGAACCCATAACTCACAAGGAGAGGTCATAGAGAGAATGAAGTACACACACACACACACACACACAATTACATTACTCATGATTACTCCCACATGAAAAAAATACTGTAGTATTTACTGTAGTATACTATAGTAATCCATGTAGTGTTTTTGCAGATTGTAGTATATTGTAGTATTTACTGTAGTGTTTTTGCAGCCTGTACAATACTGTAGTATAGTTTTTGCAAACATTACTGTCGTATTTACTATAATGTTTTTGTTTTATTATCTTTGACATAGAAGTGGAGGCTTTCTCCTTCAGGAAACCTACTGGAGAAATACTAAAAGAGCACATTTTCCATAACCTGTAGGTAGGACTGGGGTCTGAACGGATAGCTCAGAACGTCTGCTCTTTTCTATAACCTGTAGGTAGGACTGGGGTCTGAACGGATAGCTCAGAACTTCTGCTCTTTTCTATAACCTGTAGGTAGGACTGGGGTCTGAACGGATAGCTCAGAACTTCTGCTCTTTTCTATAACCTGTAGGGAACACACTATATGGTCTATACTTGGCATGTAATATTCTCAGTTATGGGTGACACAAATGTTGATATGGGGAGGGGAATGGGAAGGGTATATACAAATTAAATACTGTAGTATTTACTATTGTTAAAAAAAAGTGTAGTGATTTTGTTGACTGTAGTGTTTTTGCAGACATTACTGTAGTATTTACTATAGCATTCTACAGTATACTACAAAATTCTGTAATAAGTGCTACACATGATCGAGGGATACTACAGTGTGTAGTATAGTATTCTACAGTATACTGCAGTTTACTATTGAATTCTATAGTAAATACTGTAGTATTCTATAGTAAACTGTAATATGAATGCATGTGGGCTGTCACAGGGATTATGAAGACAGATAATATAGAAGGCTGTGTTAGCTGGAATTTCCATTTGGAGCAGACGGATGGGTTAGGTTACCTACAGCTGTAGAATGGGAAACAAAACGAGAAACAAAGTGGAACATCTTTGTTTTGTCTTGCTGAGCTACCCTTACCATCTGTAAGCCATAGAACAGAAACCCAAAGAGACTAATTAGCAGTAAGCCATTTTCACCTGTGTCTGCCAGTGCCACCCACACATTTCACATTCTTTACAGGAGGAGGAGAGAGGGGCTAAATATCACATATGGTTTGTGGAGTCCAGTTCCATTTGTGGAGTAAGGGAGGGCAGTAATCTGGAAGAGACTTTACTACCCAGAATGCCTGGTATTAGAGAGGAGGTACAGTACAGTTGGCACTAAGACCAGAGATGTGAGGAATGGGTGTCTCGGTCAATTTGTGTAGTAAAGCCTTATCTGACCTTCACTTCTTACTCTCCTCAAATTGCAAATGGAGGGCAATTACCTACTTTGACAGTATGAAAAATAGTCTACTTAAATGTGTGCTCTGTTATCAAGGAAGACAAAAAAGTCTTAGTCGGACAGCTGAAAGGACTTTCAGGGATTGGATGTTCTAAAATTGGTGAGACTTTGTCTTTAAAAAATCTCCAGTGGCTTCTTTTCAACTGACGAACCTAAGAGAACAGATGCAGCAAAGCTACCTGGTTCCATTAGCCAGGGACACAGGGAGGAGGACACAGTGGTAAGATGTGGGGACAGTCACAGTAACAGCCCCAAACACTCATCTGAAGATCATTCCATTGTTCTAACAGGCCTGAATGTAGCAGACAAGGCGTTGAACGGTAGGCAGTGCAGGTCTCAGCCATACACAGTGACATTTAGAAGGAGCATGGCTTAAAAAGGTGAAACACTAGTGCAGAGTGGGAGTGATGAATTCTTTATGAAATGGTGGAGGGTTATAATAAGGACAAACAGATGTTTTGATACTGTATGTGTGCAGTGCACCTTTGCATTTCTATTCAATTCATTTTTTATTATAGGCCCTCAGCATTGCTTAATGTTATTCACTGCCCCACTAAAGAGACAATTTGTAACCCACACCTCCTTGGTGTACAACACAGTTTATTAGCCAAATAAAGCAGTTTGTGAGACTTTCTTCTCACACCGTTTCTCCCATAATGACTCAACATACTGTAGGCTTAATTCGAAAAACCTTTCCCACTCACTCAATGATTGAACACACCACAGCAGTAAAACTTTGCATCCTCTCTTAAGTTAGCAAACAAATGGGCTCTGAATGGGAACAATGCTCCCCTAACCTCGAAAAATTGCAGGCACTTGGCTCCTCGTAACCCTCCTCCCTCACAGCTGGGCTTGATATTAGTGTGGTTTTACAGGCAGGCAATGCGTCAAGCAGCTCTCTCTCTCTCCATCTCCCTCTCTCTCTCTCTCTCTCTCTTACTCACTGACCCATAGAACGACTTGGGGGAAGTGTCTTCTCTCAAGAGCTCCTTTCTCCCTGCTGATTAAAGGGAGATGGTGGGCTGTGGGCAGACAGTGCTCGCCCGCCTCTCCTCCCTGAGGAGCTTCTCTGGCACGAAACACAGTTTCCGTGGTGATGGCTTGGCATGGAGGAAGCCTCACCTCATTAAGCCCCGGGCCAATCAAAGAGCAGCCATAACTATTGACCCAGTGCCCACTGACTTGACCAGAAGAAAAGCTAATATCACATGTTAGCACTGTGATTTAAATGACCCCTCCCTTATTTGATGTCCTTGTCCCATCGTGCTCTAGCTTCCGGGTTAAGCGTACATTGTGTCAAGAAGCAGTGTGGCTTGGCGGGGTTGTATTTCGGAGGACGCACAGCTCTCGACCTTCGCCTATCCCGAGTTGCAGCGATGGGACAAAACTGTAACTACCAATTGGAAATTACGAAATTGGGGAGAAAAAGGGAGTAAAATGTTTATACAAATAAATAAAAGCATCAATTCCTTCGACCTAATGGCTTGGTTTTTGTTCTGACATGCACTGTCAACTGTGGGATCTTATATAGACAGGCGTGTGCCTTTCCAAATCATGTCCAATCAATTGAATTTACCACAGGTGGACTCCAATCAAGTTGTAGAAACATCTCAAGTATGATCAATGGAAACAGGTATGCACCTAAGCTCAATTTCGAGTTGCATAGCAAAGGGTCTGAATACTTATGTAAATAAGGTATGTGTTTTAAAAAAAAAATTCTACATTTGCAAAAATGTCTAAAAACCCGTTTTCGCTTTGTCATTATGAGGTATTGTGTGTAGATTGCTGAGGATTTGTATTTATTTAATCCATTTTAGAATAAGGCTGTAACGTAACAAAATGTGGAAAAAGTCAAGGGGTCTGAATACTTTCCGAAGGCACTGTATGCGATTAAAACGCTGTTAGCGCGCACCCCGCAAGCTAACTAGCCATTTCACACCGGTTACACTCAACCCCCTTTTGACCACCTCCTTTTCCGCAGTGGTCAACAGCATCAATGCAACAGTATAGCTTCCGTCTCGACAACAGCCACTCTCGAAGCATCGTTACCCATCGCTCCACAAAAACCGCGGGGCTTGCAGAGCAAGGGGAACAACTACTTCAGGGTCTCAGGCGAGCTAACTAGCCATTTCACACCGGTTACATGTATACAGTGCTATAGTCTCATAATGACAGAGGTATACAGACTGGCTGGTGAAGGATGCTCACACAGCAGCCTACTTGTCCCAGCTTCACAGAGCCCTGCCCAGCAAGGCCTTAACTGGGAGGTACAGGGGGGTTGCTAGCTAGATTAACTGAGCTGCCTGCCCTTGTAAAAGTGTCATTCCTCTCTGGCATTGTCCAGCCGGCGAGGAATGTACCATCCCAGCCTTTTTTGTCCAGCATGGGGCCCTCATCCCCCCCGCACTCTACAGCGAGCAGCCCTACAAACCGGGCTCCTGCTTGTGGCATTCCACACTGCGTCAGCCGGCCAGCCCTATTTGGAAGGACGTTGTGCTTGAGCGAGCGCTGCTTTTCATGCTAATGCACTGTTTCACGAGTGTGTAGCCTCAATCTTCCCATCCCTCAGCGCCACTTTATTAAGTAGGCTTTTGTTATCACCAGACAATGTCATGGAAAACATAACAGCCACAAAGACAAAGGCATCTAGACAACTGACTCCCAATTAAATCAAAGCATCGGCATCAGCATTGTTGCGACGATGTGCGGTAACATTGCAAAGTGCTAACATTGTGTTTTGAGTGTGATTGAAAATAGCTTTCAGTAGGTGTGTGACTATCCAGGCTAGTTTCCAGATGTTTACCCATACAGAGAGATAACAGATGAGTGTGATACTGGCAGCCCTGAAGATTGAGTGTGGGCGTAATTCACAATCTGACATCTCTTTGCAATGTCGAGCTACAAATACATTTTCAAAGACGTAGGAAATTAGAATGCAAGACATTGTGTCAAAAATCTGTCATACCTGCTTGTACTGGCATCAAGTGACAATCATGTTCTGTAGGCAAGGTGGCTGATGATGTCCCAATAAAGGGGAAGTGACAGTGTCATATAAGAACATTAGTCATCAACAAATAAGGTGTGTCTCATCCTCCCTCTTACTCCTGATAAAGTTATTTTGTCAGTTCAATCAATCAATCAATCAATCAAATGTACAGTACCAGTCGAAAGTTTGGACACACCTACTCATTCAAGGGTTTTTCTTTATTTTTACTATTTTCTACATTGTAGAATAATAGTGAAGATATCAAAACTATGAAAAAACACATATGGAATCATGTAGTAACAAAAAAAGTGTTAAACAAATCAAAATGTATTTTAGATTTTAGATTCTTCAAAGTAGCCACCCTTTGCCTTGATGACAGCTTTGCACACTCTTGGCATTCTCTCAACCAGCTTCACCTGGAATGCTTTTCCAACAGTCTTGAAGGAGTTCCCACATGTGCTGAGCACTTGTTGGCTGCTTTTCCTTCACTCTGCGGTCCAACTCATCCCAAACCATCTCAATTGGGTTGAGGTCGGGGGATTGCGTTGGCCAGGTCATCTGATGCATCACTCCATCACTCTCCTTGGTCAAATAGCCCTTACACAGCCTGGAGGTGTGTTGGGTCATTGACCTGTTGAAAAACAAATGATTGTCCCTCTAAGTGCAAACCAGATGGGATGGCGAATCGCTGCAGAATTTTGTGGTAGCCATACTGGTTAAGTGTGACTTGAATTCTAAATAAATCACTGACAGTGTCACCAGCAAAGAACCCCCACACCATCACACCTCCTTCTCCATCCTTTACGGTGGGAACCACGCATGTGGAGATCATCCGTTCACCTACTCTGCATCTCACAACGACACGGCGGTTGGAACCAAAAATCGCAAATTTGGACTCATCAGACCAAAGGACAGAATTTCTAATGTCCTTTGCTCGGGTTTCTTGGCCCAAGCAAGTCTCTTCTTATTATTGGTGTCCTTTAGTAGCGGTTTCTTGCAGCAATTCGACCATGAAGGCCTGATTCAAGCAGTCTCCTCTGAACAGTTGATGTTGAGATGTGCGTGTTACTTGAACTCTGTAAAAGCATTTATTTGGGCTGCAATTTCTGAGGCTGGAAACTCTAATGAACTTATCTTCTGCAGCAGAGGTAACTCTGGGTCTTCCTTTCCTGTGGCGGTCCTCATGAGAGCCAGTTTCCTCATAGCGCTTGATGGTTTTTGCAATTGCACTTGAAATGTTCCGTATTTACTGACCTTCATGTCTTACAGTAATGATGAACTGTTGTTTCTCTTTGCTTATTTGAGCTGCTCTTGCCATAATATGGACTTGCAAAGAAAAATCTATACCTCAGACTGGCCAATAAAAATAAAAGATTAAGATGGGCAAAAGAACACAGACACTGGACAGAGGAACTCTGCCTAGAAGGCCCGCATCACGGAGTTGCCTCTTCACTGTTGACGTTGAGACTGGTGTTTTGTGGGTACTATTTAATTAAGTTTACGACTTGTGAGGCATCTGTTTCTCAAACTAGACACTCTTATGTACTTGTCCTCTTGCTCAGTTGTGCACCGGGGCCTCCCACTCCTCCTTCTATTCTGGTTAGGGCCAGTTTGCGCTGTTCTGTGAAGGGAGTAGTACACAGCGTTGTACGAGATCTTCAGTTTCTTGGCAATTTCTCACATGGAATAGCCTTCATTTCTCAGAACAAGAATAGACTGATGAGTTTCAGAAGAAAGTGCTTTGTTTCTGGCCATTTTGAGCCTGTAATCGAACCCACAAATGCTGATGCTCCAAATACTCAACTAGTCTAAAGAAGGCCAGTTTCATTGCTTCTTTAATCAGAACAACAGTTTTTAGCTGCGCTAACATAATTGCAAAATGGTTTTCTAATGATCAATTAGCCTTTTAAAAGGATAAACTTGGATTAGCTAACACAATGTGCCTTTGGAACAAAGGAGTGATGGTTGCTGATAATGGGCCTCTGTACGCCTAAATTCCATAACAAATCTGCTGTTTCCAGCTACAATAGTAATTTACAACATTAACAATGTCTACACTGTATTTCTGATCAATTTGATGTTATTTTAATGGACAAAAATGCGCTTTTCTTTCAAAAACAATGACGTTTCTAAGTGGCCCCAAACTTCTGAACAGTAATATATATATATATATATATATATATATATATATATATATATATATATATATATATATACAGTATAATTATGTAACTATAGCCCAGAGTAATTCCTGGTCAGGTCACATGGCCAGAAAGAAAATCCAGCCCCTACTCATATTAACTGATTATTCACATGAATAATTTACCCCATTTCATCAGCTTATCTAAGACCACATCTCAAGAGATGCATCTTAACAACAAAACCCCTTCCCTGTAGCTGCTGTTTCTTCTCCTGGTCCTTGGAATGAAAGAGCACTTGAAGAACATGCATTTCCCACAGTCACCTGCAAGGAAGCGTCAGGGCTGTTATTTGGCAGTCTAATTAACGGGGCATTTTGAGCAGTCTAAAGCCGTGTGAAGGCGACGTAGGCAAGCAGGCAACACAACCCACTCCAAAGACAGAGGCAGAGCTAGAATAAACCTGTCAGGGCCATTCCAACAAAGCACTGAGGAGAGGAGTGGGAGACAAAAGAGGAGCTGAATAATTTATTTTGCAGAAGGGAACTCTCCCGCTCTCTCTCTCCAAGTCCGACCTTGACGTTCCTTATTATTCCAGGCATCAGCCAGGCAATCCTATCATTAACACCCCCTACGCGACGCCCATATGTCCCCCCTCTTTCGCCTCATGCTTCCCCTCTCTCTCCAAACTGCTGTCACAAGCCTCTTTTCATCTCCATTAGAACCAGTGGTTACTGTTCCACGCTGATTGTTCAAGTGCTGCATTGCACAAAAATAAAACCCACAAGCACACAGACAGAGACATCCTTCGGCCAAAGCTTAGTCGATGGTGCCTGGTCTGTTTGTTTGGGGTGGTGGTGGGGGGGTGAACCAGGGTCTCCAGATTGGCAAGATGGCACTATATCTGTCTTGGCACCAGTTGGCAGAGGCGGTAAAGGGAGGGGTTGGGTGGCCAGGGTGGCCCCTCACAGTCTTTGTGCCCCATAGTTTTATAGGCTTTTTTCTGATGCAATAACCCAACCAATTTGCATGTGTTTGAGAGTTGCAGATCTAGTGAAGTAGATTCAGAAGTATGTCTCCATGGAAACCTGTATCAAGGGTATCAGGGTCAAACTCAGCCAATTATACTAGACTATTCTACAGACTATGTGTTTTTTGTGCACCCACCCTCCCTTTCTTTCATTCTCTCTTTCCCCCACATTTCTGTTGTTGTGGGGCACAAACACATGTCAGAGGCCCAATGTCGCTTTTGCTAAATAAATACATTTTGTGGTGGTGTCAGCATCTGTCTGCCATTGTGCATTGTGCTGGGGGCAGCAACAGAAAATGCCCCACAGATCCTGCATTTACATCAGCAAACAGTTAACAATGGGCAGTCTGAAAGTGACTCATGCCTGTCACAGTCACCAGCGGCTATCAGCAGGAAAAACAGGTCTCGCCTGCTCCACTACACGGCGCACACACACACACACACACACACACACACACATACACACACACACACACACACAGTCAGGAAAAACAAAAGAGCTCACGTAAGGTCATGTGGTGGCAGGGGGAGCTAGGCTAAGCACGCAGGTTTTTAAATACACTAAACATCTCTTAGCATGTCAAGCAGTTGCATGTCACACTGCACTGCAGGGATGACCACCCTCTCTGATACACTCTGGTAGCTTAAATAGGTGGTCTCAGTCTACTCCATTCATATGGCTGAGATTCAGGAAAGACCCCTATAGTGCTACAGTCATATAGGATGTGACCTACATCCTAGTGATACAGGCCCAGCGTATGTAAATGCAGTGGTGTAAGGTACTTAAGTAAAAGTTCTTTAAAGTACTACTAAGTCGTTTTTTGGGGTATCTGTACTTTACTTTTACTTCCCTACATTCCTAAAGAAAAGGATGTACTTTTTACTCCATACATTTTCCATGACATCCAAAAGTACTCATTGTATTTTGAATGAATAGCAGGACATGAAAATGGTCCAATTCACGTACTTATCAAGAGAACGTCCCTGGTCATCTCTACTGCGGCTGATCTGGTGGACTCACTAAACACAAATGCTTCATTTGTAAATTATGTCTGTGTTGGAGTGTGCCCCTGGCTATCTGTAAATTAGAACAATAAGAAAATCATGCCTTCTGGCTTGCTTAATATAAGGAATTTGAAATGATTTATACTTTTACTTTTGATACTTAAGTATATTTAAAACCAACTACCTTTAGACTTTTGCTGAAGTAGTATTTTACTGGGTGACTTTCACTTTTACTTGAGTCATTTTCTATTTCTATTATCTTTACTTTTACTCAAGTATGACAATTGGGTACTTTTCCACCACTGTGTAAACATGTCAAGACAATACTAGAATGACTCATAAGTAACCATGTCATAGCCATGACAAGAACAGTGATGAGAAGGAATAAATTTTTATTTTATTGTAACTCATATGACACTTCAAAACCTCTATAAGTGAAGTCAAATTCAGAGAGAAAACCCAATAGACAACATTTCTATTTTGGCCAAAGCCTTTGTAACACTAAAAAAGAGAGTCAAAAAGTAGTGAGTGCATTGATAGACTGACTCATACCAGGTCTGAAGTGTTTGACTGAAAATATAAATCCCTCATGCATGAGGTCACTGTTAAAGGAGGTTTTCAGGTCAGTCATAGATTAATAAATACTCAAATTGTATAACAATGGGCCAACACTTAGACGTGTACTCTTTTAGAGTACACTAGCCACTAAGTTTGTTGAGTTCGGCGAAAGCGTTTCAGCTTCCCAAAGGAGATTAGACCTCCAGTTCAGTGCATGCATGTCTGGGATTCCACAGGAGATTTGGGGAGAGTGCAGGAGGTAAGAGAGAGGGGAATGAAAAGGGAAAACAGGGTTTGTTTCTCAGCCTGCTTGACTTTGCTGGTGAGAATAACACACCGACAGGTAGGTGCCTGAAGATAAGCTAGCTTCACTGAAACACCGTTCCTTTCCTATGTGTATGTAAATCAGTAAATCAATACCCCGAGGAGTAGCTTATATACATAAGGCCTGGACTGATTTAAAGCCATAAGTAATCACACATAACGAAGATAGAGATTTCTGTACAGATACTGGCTGTGGGTTCCAGTTATACACAAGGAGAGTGGCCACTAGGAGAGCAGTGGGTGGCAACTGCATAGCAGAGGGGCGCAAAACCACTTTCGGCCAGTCATGTTTTTCAGTGATAGGGACCCATTTTTGGAATGATTTACCAACCGAAATAAAAACACAAACCGAACTGAAAACATTTAATAGAAAGGTCAAATACTGGCTGAAAGAAATATGTGGCCACTGAGTCAGTTTTGTTGTTATGTATTGTCTGTACTGGATGCCTGGTTGTTGCGCATGCTACCAAGGATCACCCCACATGTGGGGTCTGGGTATGGGAGATAGTCATGTAGCGGCCCAGGCCCTCACTATTGGGGTTGGGTATAGGTGAGCAGGTGTGAGCGGCTGGGTGCTTGGGGCTTGTGTTGTTACGTGATGTGCTGTTTTGTGTAATGTGGTCTCGACTGTGAAATGTTGATGTTTGTATACAATGTATTGCTGCATGATTGTGTAATTCACACTATGTGGTCCTTTTAAAAATTATATATTTGGATTACCTGTTTAGAAAGGCCTGACCAGGGACTGGGGTTGCAAATTAGCCTATTGGCTAGAAACCTTTTATGCAACACATCTACACATATTATTATGGCTGACTGTGATAATTATGTATGTAATAATGTGGGCTGCATTGTCCCTGACAAATAAACGAAAAAAAAAAAAAAAAACAGTTGAGAACAGGTGTCTGCCTATAAGCAACACATACTGTACAGTACAGAACCGCTGGCTCAAGTTTTAACGTCCAACAGAGCCCCCTGATGGCGGTCATGAGTAGCACACGTACTGCCAATGAGATGATGCATTAACATTTCAGAAGGTTATGTGTCTGGTCTGGAGTTCCACTGGAATGAGCTAGAAGCTCTTTAGCAGGTCCGGTTTAGGCTACTTTAATGAAGCACCCAGTGGGGGGACAGACAGGCACCAGGGTCCTCTCAGCCAGCCGATAAACACGCGGCGGACAGAATAAACAAGGCCTGCCAGACCGCCTGTCTCTCTGAGAGGGCCAAAACAACAGGAAGTGCAGGGAGAGGCTAGGATGCAATGACCTCTGAGTGTTAGGAGGCCCTTTGCTTGGGCTGTGTTGAGGCTTAGCTAGGGCTGTTTGGGCTGGAAGGCCCGGCTGTGATGGGAGAGCCTTGGTCCCCTGGCGTGTGCCACAGAATGCTTTTTCCTCCGTCCCACTGAGGACAGAGAAGAAAAAGAGATGAGAGGAAGAGGCCGGCTGCACTGCATAGCAGAGCACATCTGGCCAGAGTGCAACAGAGCAGACCCACTGGGCAAACACTGGTTGAATCAACGTTGTTTCCACATAATTTCAATTAAATGACGTGGAACCAACATGGAATAGACGTTGAATCAACATCTGTGCCCAGTGGCGAGTGAGTCAGAGTCTGAGCTGAGCTCTATGATCCATACTGCTGCCTCCTGGGAGAGATCAGGGCCAGGGTGAGACACACCTCTACAGCAGACCTGGCTCCTCTCTTCTCCACTGTCGAGTTTGATCAGCTACGCTCAAACAGGCAAGACTAGATAATGACAGGAGTCTGTGATAAATATATAGTTCAAGTAGAGCTTGTAGCTGTAGACTAAGTTCTAGGTCTAAATATACTTTTTTATTAATGTGATTTCAGTCCTGTATGGGATAGTGGGGTAAATTGAGCCAAAGGGGTACGTTGAGCCACCCTTGTTTCTAGGAAACCATACACAAAATAAATGATTTGACCAAATATCTAGGAAGAGGTAATCTTTTCTTGGAGTCTGTGAAGGAAGAAACCACATGTAAAAAGTGGTAAGCAAGTTAAGTCCAAAAGTCAGATGAATGTATTGCGTTAGAGGTTACATGATGCTTGTATCTATACCAAAGTAGATCATTTTAAGGTTGTTCTATACATCAGTTGGGGTCTCTATAAGCGTCAATATGAGTCCCCTAAACCGAGCATGAACGTGAATGTTTGTAGCTGTCAAAAATCAAACGTTTGCCTTGGGGTAAATAAGAATTTGTTCTTAACTGACTTGCCTAGTTAAATAAAGGTAAAAAAAACAACAACAAAAAAGGTTGAGCCAATGGCAAGTTGAGCAAATGTAAGTTCTTTCTTCCCAGGCATAATGCAAGGCATTATCGCTGGGATATGAGATAACAACAGGGCCTATGTTAAAAGTATTAAAAAAAGACAAAGTATTTGTTAGGTGTTAAGCCTGTGTTAAAAGATCCTTAAAATTATTTAAAGACAAAAAGCGATTGTGATTGTGTTGAATTGTTTGGAGAAAAAAGATAGACATGATTTTAAAAGGGTAGTGGTAATATTTCATCCAGTGCAGAAATTTATAGACTGGCTTAACTTACCCTGTCCCGCGGCTCAAATTACCCCATCTCCGCGGTAAATTGTGCCAAAATACCACTTTTTTTGGACAAGCTATGTTTTCAAAACTGTAATTCTTACATTAATTATTATTATTTCCAGGCATAAACAACATCCTGAAATATACAGTGCCTTCGGAAAGTAGTCAGACCCCTAGACTATTTACACATTTTGTTACGTTACAGCCTTATTCTAAAATGGATTAAATTGTTTTTCCCATCATCAAACTACACCCGATAACCAATAAGCAAACATTTTTTTTTTTTACATTTTTGATAATTTATTACAAATAAAAAACAGAAATATCACATTTACATAAGTATTCAGACCGTTTACTCAGTACTTTGTAAAAGCACCTTTGGCAGCAATTACAGCATCGAGTCTTCTTGGGTATGACGCTACAAGCTTGGCACACCTGTATTTGGGGAGTTTCCCCCTTTCTTCTCTGCAGATCCTCTCAAGCTCTGTCAGGTTGGATGGGGAGCGTAGCTGCACAGCTATTTTCAGGTCTCTCCAGAGTTGTTTGATCAGGTTCAAGTCTGGGCTCTGGCTGGGCCACTCAAGGACATTTAGAGACTTGTCCCGAAGCCACTCCTACATTGTCTTGGCTGTGTGCTTAGGGTTGTTTTCCTGTTGGAAGGTGAACCTTCGCCCCAGTCTGAGGTCCTGAGCGCTCTGGAGCAGGATCTCGCTGTTCTTTGCTCCGTTCATTTTTCCCTCAATCCTGACTAGTCTCCCAGTCCCTGCTGCTGAAAAACAGACACGCATAAAGAAGAGAAGAGTACTCCTCCCATAACCCAGACATAGCAAAACAACAAGTCACTGTAAAGTCCTGTAAAATGACTCACGCCCTCTGAGAGAGTTTGTTTTAGTCAAGTCCCATCCAGGTTGGGGAAAAGTGGGAAAAACCTAGAGGTTATTTAAAAGTAAATTATTAAACAGTCCTCTCCATACACCATAACAGGCTGAGTTGAATGTAAAAACCACTACTATAATAACAGTACTATTACTGTGTACAAGCTGGTAAAGAGGACCAACAGAGGGAGCTATACATCAGGCATCTCTTAAAGTCAGTTAGCATTATACACTGAGTATACCAAACATTAGGAACACCGACCCCTTTGCCCTCAGAACAGCCTCAATTCGTCTGGGCATGGACTCTACAAGGTGTCGAAAGCGTTCCACAGGGCAGCTTGCCCATGTTGACCCCAATGCTTCCCACAGTTGTGTCTAAAAAAGCAGGTGTTCTTAATGTTTTGTATTAACCAACAGCATTGACCTTCACCTACTGTGAGTAGTAGTCTTAGTAGTAGTAGTAGTCGATGTACCTGGCCACGTTTACGAGTTCATTTATCTTGAAACATATCAATACTCCTGATAAAGGGTGGCACGCACACATCACATATGCTGATGGACTTAACTATCAATCAAGCATTACATATCTTGTTGACCTTAAGCGGGACACAGCCAGCGGTACTGTAGTGGGCAATATGTGGCATTTAGTAGGATAAACAATTATATGAATTATCTACCTAATGCCACAGTTCTTTTTGAGCACTGAAAAGTTTGTTTTACAAAAACAATAAGGAAGAAAACAAAATATGTTTTATGTTTTCGGCATTTCTATAACTATCAGTAAACCTTTGCACCCTGGTATCTCATTTGAGTGGAATGCATTCCTCATGCACAGCTGAACTAAACTGTGATTATTATGTGCCTGAGAGGGAAACAGAGCAAAGTAAATCTAAAAATATTGACAACAATTCATATTTAATGGCTTAAATCTTGGGGTTGGGGTCAAACAAAAAAATGTGCTCTCATGTTGAACGTTCAATTCAACTGACCCCAACACTGTTACCAGTAACACTGTACCAGTAACACTGGTAACAGTGGGGTGGCAGGTAGCCTAGTGGTTAGAGCGTTGGGCCAGTAACCGCAAGGTTGGTAGATCGAATCCCCGAGCTGACAAGGTAAAAATCTGTTGTTCTGGCCCTGAACAAGGCAGTTAACCCACCGTCACTGTAAATAAGAATTTGTTCTTAACTGACTTGCTTAGTTAAATAAAGGTTAAAATAAAAAAAACACACAGTAGCTAAAGCCACTACAATGACTCTGTGGTCATTAGCTTGACTGTGAGAGTATCTGATCCAACTACTGATAGGGTGGTAGAGGAGTTCAGCATAACAATCTTTATTTATCAGACACATTTTGACAGATGGAATTTCATGACTTCCCATGACTTTTAACCAAATTTCCATGACCAACAATTGGCAGCATCTCTATTTAAATATCAAAAAGTAAGCGTATGTGGTATTGACACTGGGAGGCTGCTCTGTGATCTCAAGTACTATCTCCTGTCGTTGTGCAAGGCACTCAATCCCCCACAAAGTAGAATAACTGTTAGGCAACTGTGTGAAAACCATGTGGTCAACCCTCAGTCTGGAGAGCTACTGATAAAGCCCTGCTCAAACACATCAGGTCCAGTTTATCAAGGTCTTGTTGAGCAGCTCAATTCTAAAATGTTTTTTTAGAGGGGAATAAATGCCTGCACGCCCTTTAGGAATAGAAGTCTGCACACCCATTTGTTTTCCTAGAGGATGGTTGACCACCTTTGATGTAGAACATTGCAACATTACCATCAAATACCTTTTATGCCTTTTGAAATAATTTCCTCATTCAATATATCAAAGCTCTATTGGCTATGGTAGGCTGCAAATCTTTCTATTCAGCAGAAACAAGAACACATTTTCTTCGAAATGTACCTTTTCTTGTTTAGTCATATTAGCTACCTTAGAAGTGTTTCCTTTGCATGCTGACTTGCAGCAATTGAGTTGCATTGTCCCATACATTAGATGCCCAAATCAACTGGAAGTATCTACAAAACAAGTTTTGATGCCACATAATCCAAAAGAAAGGCTACATTTTATATTGTTTTCCTAAAATTACTGTTCGCAATTCAGAAATTATTATTTTGATTCACATAATTAGATTCACGGCGATTGAACCGAATCCCAACTAATACAATGGCCAAGTGAATTGTTAATTTCGTTTTAAAAAAAAGTGTTTAAATTAATAATCGTAATCGTTCAAAAAGTGTAATCAACACTGCCTTATTCTCGAGTGTCGGTGGAAGTTTTTTGGGGACATGACGAAATCATGGTAATAATAGCTAAACAGTTAACTACAGGGTACAATATATGTTTTGAATTGGCTACCTAGATAAATCTGTTTTCTATTATATGTTATAGACTGGGCTTACCTACCTGCCTGTGGCTGCAATGTCCGACTTTCTCCCTCTCTTTGATCAACCGCACACTCTCGCACAGATGCAAGTGATGCGCCCAAACACAACAGACGCGCTAAAGTGCATTCAGCGCGCTTATATGTTGATTTTGATTTGATTTATAAAATATTTAAACACGGTGCCTAAATAAATTAAATTATAGGAAATTATACATTTCCATGACTTTTCCAAAAAATGTCGTATTGGATCATTTCCCAAATCTTTTCCACAGTGGTGTTAGGTAGGCTAGTTAAGTAAAAATATTTTAAAGTACTACATAAGTCATTTTTTGGGGTGTCTGTACATTTTGAATACTTAGCAGGTCCTGAAAATTGTCCAATTCACGCATTTATCAAGAGAAAATCCCTGGTCATTCCTACTGCATCTAATCTGGTGGACTCACTAAACACAAATGCTTTGCTTGTAAATAGTGTTGGAGCGTGCCCCTCGCTATCTGTAAATTAGAAAAACGAGAAAATCGTGCCTTCTGGTTTTCTTAATATAAGGAATTTGAAGTGATTTATTTGTCTACTTTTGATACTTAAGTATAATTTAAGCCAAACACTTTTAGACTTTTATTCAAGTAGTATTTTACTGGGTGACTTTCACTTTTACCTGAGTCATTTTCTATTATGGTATCTTTACTTTAACTCAACTATGACAATTAGGTATTTTTTTCCACCACTGCTTTTCCAGGCCTGGAAAACACCATTTTAAAATTCTATTTATTTTCCAGGATCTTTATGACAGTATGAACCCTGTAAGAGGTCTTCAGCAGAGGACAAACATATCTAACAGTTATAGAAGGGGATGAACTTTGTCCCCAATTTAACCAGCTTCACTATATAAAGGCTCTGTGGTTTTACGTAAGACCTTGCTTTGACAACCGTCCAGTGGAGTTGTAATCTGGAATATACTTTTCTCATAGAGCCAAACCTATAAGGTATTCACGCTGCAGACATGATAGACCGAAATATGAAAAATGTTCTGGTGGTATCCATTGGATTTTTATTTCTGTTCACAGCATATGGAGGACTTCAGAGTTTACAGGTAACTGTCGTGTCGATCATTAAATAGATGATTGCTTGAATATTAAGGTACAATTCAACACTGCAATTTCTGGTTCTTGATAATTGATGGCACCATCCCTCTCCTGTGTTACAGAGCAGTCTGAATTCTGAGGATGGGATGGGGGTGACATCTCTCAGTGTTATCTATGCCTCCATCATCCTGTCATCCATGTTCCTAACACCCATTCTCATCAAAAACCTGGGCTGCAAATGGACTATTGTTGTCGGCATGGGCTGCTATGTGACCTATTCAATTGGGAACCTCTATCCAGGATGGTAAAGCAAACTGTCCAAAACCTGTTCAGACCTTCATTGTTTACAGCTTTCAACAAGCAGTGTTTCTTCTTCATGATTTAAGAGCAAAATTACAATACAACTAATTATGTACCTCTCTACCTCAATGAGTAAAACATTTGGAATAGTACACATATATTAACTTGTTATTACCAAGTAGAGTTGGGATTATTTCAGTACTCTGTGAGTAAATTAAACTAATTATGTGAAAGTAGTGTCCATCGACAAAGTTGTTTACACACATGGTATGAATCCTATCCCTCTCTGCTATGCTTCCTGGACTGGCCTGTCAGTAGCTGTGTTAGTTTACAAACTGTAGGCAGTGTCTGATGCTAACCATATCAATCTGTCCTCTTCTAGGTACACTCTGATCCCCACCTCTGTGATCCTGGGTATGGGAGGTTCTCCACTATGGTCAGCCAAGTGTACCCTTCTCACCATCTGCGGCAACCTGCAGGCCCCTAGAGAAAATAAGGCAGCAGCAGATGTTATCAATAAGTACTTTGGCATATTTTTCCTGATCTTCCAGTCTTCGGCTGTATGGGGAAACCTCATGTCGTCGTTGATATTTGGGTCAGATACAGATATACGTAAGTAGCAAGTGCACACATACACACACAAACAAAAACACACACACACACACACACACACACACACAGAACAAATGCAACTTGTTTGTGAAAGTAGTAACATTTGTAAGTTAAAGGGTGACTGTAGGATAAAGTGAATGAGATGCATCATGTGCAGTGTACATTATGAGAGGTGTTCTTGCCTAAACATCCTCTATGGTACCATCTGTCATAATGATATCTTTATGTTCTCCCTAGCTGACATCTCGGAGGAAGATCTACAATATTGTGGTGCAGGTGTGTGCGTTGATATCAATGCAAACTCCACGACCAAAAGACCAGCACAAGAATTGGTCTGGACACTAGTCGGCTGCTATATTGGTAAGAACCTATTATTGTTTGTCAGTGTTACAGGTTGACACGGCCATAATACTGCATTTACCCCCCACCACCATTTTACCATGGTCCAGAGAGAGAATGTTGCAGTTTTAAAGCTAATTTCCCTCAACACTACACTTTTTGCTATGGGGCAGAGAAAAAAATATGTGGTGTTTTATAGCTCATCTCATGCTTTTGTTCACATTTTGCCATGAGGCTGAGAGAAAATTTCCTGATATTCTACAGTTTTATAATGCCATTCTACACATTTTGTCATGAGGCTGTTCTGAACAAACAGAGTAAAAACTCAAAGGGACGGCTAGGAAAAGCTCAAACCAAGTTTATCCACCCACTGGGTCATACAGCTGCAAAGACAAGGTATGATTACACAAGCACATATATTTATAACCTCCTACTAGGTGGGGTCAACGTCTTACACATCTAGACAGCCGATACATCTCTGTTGCTAGGCAGGTAATTGATTGATTCCTCTCCCTGGTGTAGTCATTGCCCTGCCAGATTTAAAGCTAATTCCCTGCAATTCTACATATTTTGTTATGGGCAGAGAAGAAAATGTGCTGTTTTAAAGGAAATTTCCTGAAATTGTACACATTTTGCTATCATATGTTATTTGGGGGCCCACCGATCTCCATATATATATATACAGTACCAGTCAAACGTTTGGACACACCTACTCATTCAAGGGTTTTTCTTTATTTTTACTATTTTCTACATAGTAGAATAGTTCTACAATTGTAGAATAATAGTGAAGACATCAAAACTATGAAATAACACATATGGAATCATGTAGTAACCCAAAAAGTGTTAAACAAATTAAAAAATATTTTAGATTTTAGATTCTTCAAAGTTGCACACTCTTGGCATTCTTTCAACCAGCTTTTCCAACAGTCTTGAAGGAGTCCCCACATATGCTTAGCACTTGTTGGCTGCTTTTCCTTCACTCTGCAGTCCAAGTCATCCCAAACCATCTCAATTGGGTTGAGGTCGGGTGATTGTGGAGGCCAGGTCATCTGATGCAGCACTCTATTACTCTCCTTCTTGGTCAAATAGCCCTTACACAGTCTAGAGGTGTGTTGGGTCATTGTCCTGTTCAAAAACAAATGATAGTCTCTCTAAGTGCAAACCAGATGGGATGGCGAATCGCTGCAGAATTCTGTGGTAGCCATACTGGTTAAGTGTGACTCGAATTCTAAATAAATCGCTGACAATGTCACCAGCAAAGAACCCCCACACCATCACACCTCCTCCTCCATGCTTCACGGTGGGAACCACACATGTGGAGATCATCCGTTCACCTACTCTGTGTCTCCCAAAGACACAGAGGATGGAACCAAAAATCAAAAACTTGGACTCATCGGACCAAAGGACAGATTTCCATTGGTCTAATGTCCATTGCTCATGTTTCTTGGCCCAAAGCAAGTCTCTTCTTCTTATCGGTGTCTTTTAGTAGTGGTTTCTTTGCAGAAATTCATCCATGAAGGCCTGATTCATTGAGTCTCCTCTGAACAGTTGATTTGAAATGTGTTTGTTATGTGAACTCTGTTATGCATTTATTTGGGCTGCAATTTCTGAGGCTGGTAACTCCAATGAATGTATCCTCTGCAGCAGAGGTAACTCTGGGTCTTCCTTTCATGTGGCGGTGTCATGTGTGCTCCCTCTCCGGTCTCTAGGTCACCAGGCTGCTCGTTGTGGCTCACACCTGTCACCATCATTACGCGCATCAGCGCATTATGACGCTCACCTGGACTCTATCACCTCCTTGATTACCTTCCCTATATATTTCACTCCCTTTGGTTCCTTCCTCAGGCGCCATTGTTTCTGTTTCCTGTCTGTGCGTCGTTTGTGTTTCTTGTTTTGTATTATGTTTCATTTATTTATTAAAACACTCACGCCCTGAACTTGCCTCCCGACTCTCAGCGCACATCGTTACAGGCGATCCTCATGAGAGCCAGTTTCATCATAGCGCTTGAAGGTATTTGCAACTCCACTTCAAGAAATGTTAAAAGTTCTTGAAATGTTCCGCATTGACTGACCTTCGTGTCTTAAAGTAATGATGGACTGTCGTTTCTCTTTGCTTATTTGAGCTGTCCTTGCCATAATATGGACTTGGTCTTTTACTAAATAGGGCTATCTTCTGTTAATTGAAATGCATTCCAAGTGACTACCCCATGAAGCTGTTAGTGATAATGCCAAGAGGGTGGCCACATAAAGGCAAAGGGTGGCATTTTTCCTATTTTGTTGCCTTACAACCTAGAATTAAAATGGATTTTTTGGCAGTTTGTATCATTTGATTTACATATCATGCCTACCACTTTGAAGATGCTAAATATTTTTTATTGTGAAACAAAACAAGAAATAAGACAAAGAAACTGAAAACTTGAGCGTGCATAACTATTCACCCCCCAATGTCAATACTTTGTAGAGCCACCTTTTGCAGCAATTACATCTAGCCACTGGGATTTTGCCCATTCTTCAAGGCAAACTGCTGCAGCTCCTTCAAGTTGGATGGTGTTCATCAATCTTTAAGTCATTCCACAGATTCTCGATTGGATTTACATCTGGGCTTTGACTAGGCCATTCCAAGACATTTAAATGTTTCCCCTTAAACCACTCAAGTGTTCTTTAGCAGTATGCTTATGGTCATTGTCCTGCTGGAAGGTGAACCTCCGTCCCAGTCTCATATCTCTGGAAGACAAACAGGTTTCCCCCAAGAATTTCCCTGTATTTAGCACCATCCATCATTCCTTCAATTCTGACCAGTTTCCCAGTCCCTGCCGATGAAAAACATCCCCACAGCATGATGCTGCCACCACAATGCTTCACTGGCCCAATGCTTCACTGTGAGGATGGTGTTCTCGGGGTGATGAGAGGTGTTGGGTTTGCGCCAGACATAGCGTTTTCCTTGATGGCAAAAAAGCAACATTTTAGTCTCATCTGACCAGAGAACCTTCTTCCATATGTTTGGGGAGTCTCCCACATGTCTTTTGGCAAACACCAAACGTGTTTGCTTCTTTTCTTCTTTAAGCAATGGCTTTTTTCTGGCCACTCTTCCGTAAAGCCCAGCTCTGTGGAGTGTATGGCTTAAAGTGGTCCCATGGACAGATACTCCAATCTCCACAGTGTAGCTTTGCAGCTCCTTCAGGGTCAGCTCCTTCAGGGTCTCTCTGATTAATGCCCTCCTTCCCTGGTCCATGAGTTTTGGTGGGTGGCCCTCACTTGGCAGGTTTGTTGTGGTCCCATATTCTTTCCATTTTTTTTATAATGGATTTAAATGGTGCTCCGTGGGATGTTTAAAGTTTCTGATCTTTTTTTATAAACCAACCCTGATCTGTACTTCTCCACAACTTTGTCCCTGACCTGTCTGGATCGCTCCATGGTGCCGCTTGCTTGGTGGTGCCCCTTGCTTAGTGGTTTTGCAGACTCTGGGGCCTTTCAGAACAGTTGCACCAGATCTTATTTAGGGGCTTCATAGCAAAGGTGGTAAATACATATGCATGCACCACTTTTCCTTAAAAAAAAGAAATGTTTTGAAACAAGTTATTTTTTTCATTTCACTTCACCAATTTGGACTATTTTGTGTATGTCCATGGTATGAAATCCGAATAAAAATCAAGTTAAATTACAGGTTGTAATGCAACAAAATAGGAAAAATGCCAAGGGGGATGAATAATTTTGCAAGGCACTGTATATACAGTGACAAGAAAAAGAATGTGAACCCAACCCTTTGGAATTACCTGGATTTCTGCATAAATTGGTCATCAAATTTGATCTGATCTTCATCTAAATCACAACAATAGACAAATATAGTGTGCTTAAACTAATAACACACAAATTATTGTATTTTTCTTGTCTATATTGAATACATCATTTAAGGATGGGCCACTAGGCTAATGACTTTTCCAAAAGCTAATTGGAGTCAGGAGTCCAACTAACCTGGAGTCCAATCAATGAGACGAGATTGGAGATGTTGGTTAGACCTGCCTTGCTCTTTAGTTTCTTAGGGAGCGGCTGCATAGGTGACGGTTTTGGAGAGTCTGGCGTGCCCAAGTAAAATGCCTGCCACTCAGGCCCAGATAATAGGATATGCACATAATTAGTACTATTGGATAGGAAACACTCTGAAGTCTCTAAGAGTGTTAAAATAATGTATGTGAGTATAACAGAACTGAAATAGCAGGCAAAAACCTGAGGAAAATCCATCCGGATTAGCAGTTTTTTTTGTAAATGACCATCTTCTCCATTGTGCCTATTAATTTTTATTTTAACCAGGACTGAGACTGCAGTACCTTTGGCTTCCACTAGATGTCAACAGTCTCTATACAAAGACTGGGAATTCTAGGACTAAGCAAAACAGATAGGGAGAGGAAGTAGTGAAGGGACCACTTTTGTAAACAAGGTTTGACGCGCGCGAGATTGTGAACGCGCACCACATTGTTTCTTTCCTATTGTTCACTTTATCGTCCGGTTGAAATATTACAGCAAATATACACAAAAGGATACCTAAGGATACATAAAAAATGATGTTTGATTTGTTTGTAGAAAGTGTATAGGTATAATTTGAACGTGTTCTCTTCACGGTTCAATGGGCGACTCAACGGTGGATTTTAAGATCATAACGCGCCAACCAAATGGAGATTTATGGATATAATAAATGACTTTTTCTAACAAAAGAACCATTGGATGTCTTCGTTGGACACTTGGGAATCCCTCAGCAGAAGTTCTTTGAAAGGTAAGGGATTTTAAATTAGTGATTTTATGCGTTTTGTCAGACCCGCGCTGGTTATGGATTTATGCTAATGCATAAAATATGAGAAGATATTGTTCCTCAAACAATCAAATGTTGTGCTTTCGCGGTAAAGCCTTTTTGAAATCTGACAAGCTGTGATATTGCCAAGAATCAGAGCTTTTGATGACTATGCAACACTTGTATATTGATGAATGTTTAATAATTCAACTTTTGGATTTTGAATTTGGCGCCTCACATTTCACCGGGTAGCGCTAATGCCCCACTGCTCCCTAAGTAGTTAAAAACACTCACAAAATTTGAGTTTGCTATTCACAAGAAGCATTGCCTAATGTGAACCATGCCGCGAACAAAAGCGATCTCAGAAGACCTAAGATTAAGAATTGTTGACTTGCATAAAGCTGGAAAGGTTACAAAAGTATCTCTAGTCCACGCAAAACAAATTGTCTATAAATGGAGAAAGTTCAGCACTATTGCTACTCTTCCTAGGAGTAGCCACACGGCAAAAAATGCTCAATGAGGTTAAGAGGAATCCTAGAGTGTCAGCTATAGACTTACAGAAATCTATGGAACATGCTAACATCTCAGTTGACGAGTCTACGATACATAAAATGCTAAACAAGAATGGTGTTCATGGGAGGACACCAAGGAAGAAACCACTGCTGTCCAAAAAAACATTTCTGCATGTCTGAAGTTTGCAAAAGTGCCCCTGGATGTTCCACAGTGCTACTGGCATAATATTCTGTAGACAGATTAAACTACAGTTGAGTTGTTTGGAAAGAACACACAACACTATGTGGAGAAAAAAAGGCACAGCACACCAACATCAAAATCTCATCCCAATAGTAAAGTATGGTGGAGGGAGCATCATGGTTTGGGGCTGCTTTGCTGCCTCAGTGCCTGGACAGCTTGCTATCATTGACTGAAATTAATTCCCAAGTTTATCAAGACATTTTGCAGGAGAATGTTAGGCTATCTGTCCGCCAATTGAAGCTCAACAGAAATTGGGTGATGCAACAGGGCAACGACCCAAAACACAGAAGTAAATCAACAACAGAATGGCTTCAACAGAAGAAAATACGCCTTCTGGAGTGGCCCAGTCAGAGTCCTGACCTCAACCCGATTGAGATGTTGTGGCATGACCTCATGAGAGCAGTTCACACCAGACATCCCAAGAATATTGCTGAACTGAAGCAGTTTTGTAAAGAGGAATGGTCCAAAATTCCTCCTGACCGTTGTGCAGGTCTGATCCGCAACTGCAGAAAATGTTTGGTTGAGGTTATTGCTGCCATAGGAGGGTCAACCAGTTACTAAATCCAAGGGTTCACATACTTTTCCCACCCTGCACTGTGAATGTTTACACGGTGTGTTCAATAAAGACATGAAACACATAACTGTTTGTTATTAGTTTAAGCAGACCGTGATTGTCAAATTTTATGACCAACTTATGCAGAAATCCAGGTATTTCCAAAGGGTTCACATACTTGGGTCAAACGTTTCAGGTAGCCTTCCACAAGCTTCCCACAATAAGTTGGGTGAATTTTGGCCCATTCTTCCTGACACAGCTGGTGTACTGAGACAGGTTTGTAAGCCTCCTTGCTCGCACACGCTTTTTCAGTTCTGCCCACACATTTTCTATTGGATTGAGGTCAGGGCTTTGTGATGGCCACTCCAATACCTTGACTTTGTTGTCCTTAAGCCATTTTGCCACAACTTTGGAAGTATGCTTGGGGTCATTGTCCATTTGGAAGACCCATTTGCAACCAAGCTTTAACTTCCTGACTGATGTCTTGAGCTGTTGCTTCAATATATCCACATAATTTTCCTCCCTCATGATGCCATCTATTTTGTGAAGTGCACCAGTCCCTTCTGCAGCAAAGCACCCCCACCCGTGCTTTTTTTACATGTATTTTTTTTACATGTATTTTAATTTATTTCACCTTTATTTAACCAGGTAGGCTAGTTTAGAACAAGTTCTCATTTACAACTGTGACCTGGCCAAGATAAAACAAAGCAGTGCGACACAAACAACAACACAGAGTTACACATGGAATACACAAACATACAGTCAATAATACAATAGAAAAAGTCTATACACAGTGTGTGCAAATGAGGTAAGATAAGGGAGGTAAGGCAATAAATAGGCCATAGTGGCGAAGTAATTACAATATAGCAATTAAACACTGGAGTGATAGATGTGCAGAAGATGAATGTACAAGTAGAGATACTGGGGTGCAAAGGAGCAAAACAAATTAATAAATAACAGTATGGGGATGAGGTAGGTGGATGGGCTATTTACAGATGGGCTATGTACAGGTGCAGTGATCTGTGAGCTGCTCTGACAGCTGGTGCTTATAGTTAGTGAGGGAGATATGAGTCTCCAGCTTCAGTGATTTTTGCAGTTCGTTTCAGTCATTGGCAGCAGAGAACTGGAAGGAAAGGCGGCCAAAGGAGGAATTGGCTTTGGGGGTGACCAGTGAAATATACCTGCTGGAGCACGTGCTATGGGTGGGTGCTGCTATGGTGACCAGTGAGCTGAGACAAGGCGGGGCTTTATCTAGCAAAGACTTGTGGATGACCTGGAGCCAGTGGGTTTGGCGACGAGTATGAAGCGAGGGCCAGCCAATGAGAGCGTACAGGTCGCAGTGGTGGGTAGTATATGGGGCTTTGGTGACAAAACGGATGGCACTGTGATAGACTGCATCCAATTTGTTTAGAAGAGTTTTGGAGGCTATTTTGTAAATGACATCGCCGAAGTCAAGGATCGGTTATTCATGGTTGGGATGGTGTTCCTCGGCATGCAAGCCTCCCCCTTTTTCCTCCTAACATAACAATGGTCATTATGGCCAAAAAGTTCTATTTTTGTTTCATTAGACCAGAGGACTTGTCCAAAAAGTACGATCTTTGTCCCCATGTGCAGTTGCAAACCGTAGTCTGGCTTTTCTATGGCGGTTTTGGAGCAGTGGCTTCTTCCTTGCTGAGCGGCCTTTCAGGTTATGTCGATATAGGACTCGTTTTACTGTGGATATTGATACTTTTGTACCTGTTTCCTCCAGCATCTTCACAAGGTCCTTTGCTGTTGTTCTGGGATTGATTTGCACTTTTCGCACCAAAGTATGTTCATCTCTAGGAGACAGAACGCATCTCCTTCCTGAGCCATATGACGGCTGCGTGGCCCCATGGTGTTTATACTTGCGTACTATTGTTTGTACAGATGAACGTGGTACCTTCAGGCATTTGGAAATTGCCCCCAAGGATGAACCAGACTTGTGGAGGTCTACAATTCTCTTTCTGAGGTCTTGGCTGATTTCTTTTGATTTTCCCATGATGTCAAGCAAAGAGACACTAAGTTTGAAGGTAGGCCTTGAAATACATCCACAGGTACACCTTCAATTGACACAAATGATGTAAACTGGCCTATCAGAAACATCTAAAGCCATGATCACATTTTCTGGAATTTTCCAAGCTGTTTAAAGGCACAGTCAACTTAGTATATGTAAACTTCTGACCCACTGGAATTGTGATACAGTGAATTATAGGTGAAATAATCTGTCTGTAAACAATTGTTGGAAAAATTACTTGTGTCATGCACAAAGTAGATGTCCTAACCGACTTGCCAAAACTATAGTTTGTTAACAAGCAATTTGTGGAGTGGTTGAAAAACAAGTTAGAATGACTCCAACCTAAGTGTATGTAAACTTCAGACTTCAATTGTATGTGGCCACCCTTCAAATTTGTGGATTCGGCTAGTTCAGACAAACCCGTTGCTGGCGTGTATAAAATCGAGCACACAGCCATGCAATCTCCATAGCCAAACATTGGAAGTAGAATGGCCTTCCTGAAGAGCTCAGTGACTTTCAATATGGCACCATGATAGTATGCCACCTTTCCAACAAGTCAGTTTGTCAAATTTCTGCCCTGCCAACTGTAAGTGCTGTTATTGTGAAGTGGAAACATCTAAGAGCAACACCGGCAACAACAGGACCGTCAAGTGCTGAAGCGCGTAGCGCGTAACAATAGTCTGTCCTCAGTTGCAACACTCACTACCGAGTTCCAAACTGAGTCTGAAAGGAACATCAGCACAATAACTGTTAGTCAGGAGCTTCATGAAATGGGTTTCCATGGCCGAGCAGCCGCACACACGCCTAAGATCACCATGTGCAATGTCAAGTGCTGGGTGGAGTGGTGTAAAGCTTGTCCCTATTGGACTCTCGAGCAGTGGAAACGCATTCTCTGGAGGGATGAATCACGCTTTGCCATCTGGCAGTCCGACGGACGAATCTGGGTTTGGCGGATACCAGGAGAATGTTACCTGCCCAAATGCATAGAGCCATCTGTAAAATTTGGTGGAGGAGGAATAATGGTCTAGGGCTGTTTTTCATGGTTTGGGCTAGGCTCCTTAGTTACTTTGAAGGGAAATATTAACGCTACAGCATACAATGACATTCTAGATGATTCTGTGCTTCCAACTTTGTGGCAACAGTTTGGGGAAGGCCCTTTCCTGTTTCAGCATGACAATGCCCCCTGCACAAAGCAAGGTCCATACAGAAAGAACATGACTGGCCTGCACAGAGCCCTGACCTCAAACCCATCAAACCCCTTTGGGATGGATTGATAAGCTGACTGCGAGCCAGGCCTAATCGTGCCCGAATTCACTAATGCTCTTGTGGCTGAAAAGAAGCAAGTTCAATCAGTAATGTTCCAACATCTAATGGAAAGCCTTCCCAGAAGAGTGGAGGCTGTTATAGCAGCAAAAGGGGGGACCAACTACATAGTATGCCCATGATTTTGGAATGACATGCTCGAAGAGCCGGTGTCCACAAACTCATATATATACAGTGAGGGGAAAAAGTATTTGATCCCCTGCTGATTTTGTACGTTGATTTGCATTTTAATGAGGGAAATAAATATTTGACGCCGTTGCAAAACATGACTTAGTACTTGGTGGCAAAACCCTTGTTGGCAATCACAGAGGTCAGACGTTTCTTGTAGTTGGCCACCAGGTTTGCGCACATCTCAGGAGGGATTTTGTCCCACTCCTCTTTGCAGATCTTCTCCAAGTCATTAAGGTTTCGAGGCTGACGTTTGGCAACTCGAACCTTCAGCTCCCTCCACAGATTTTCTATGGGATTAAGGTCTGGAGACTGGCTAGGCCACTCCAGGACCTTAATGTGCTTCTTCTTGAGCCACTCCTTTGTTGCCTTGGCCATGTGTTTTGGGTCATTGTCATGCTGGAATACCTATCCACAACCCATTTTCAATGCCCTGGCTGAGGGAAGGAGGTTCTCACCCAGGATTTGACGGTACATGGCCCCGTCCATCGTCCCTTTGATGCGGTGAAGTTGTCCTGTCCCCTTAGCAGAAATACACCCCCAAAGCATAATGTTTCCACCTCCATGTTTGAAGGTGGGGATGGTCATCTTGGGGTCATAGGCAGCATTCCTCCTCCTCCAAACACGGCGAGTTGAGTTGATGTCAAAGAGCTCCATTTTGGTCTCATCTGACCACAACACTTGCACCCAGTTGTCCTCTGAATCATTCAGATGTTCATTGGCAAACTTAAGCCAGGCATGTATATGTGCTTTCTTGAGCAGGGGGACCTTGTGGGCGCTGCAGGATTTCAGTCCTTCACGGCGTAGTGTGTTACCAATTGTTTTCTTGGTGACTATGGTCCCAGCTGTGTTGAGATCATTGACAAGATCCTCCCGTGTAGTTCTGGGCTGATTCCTCATCGTTCTCATGATCATTGCAACTCCACAAGGTGAGATCTTGCATGGCGCCTCAGGCCGAGGGAGATTGACAATTCTTTTGTGTTTCTTCCATTTGCGAATAATCACACCAACTGTTGTCACCTTCTCACCAAGCTGCTTGGCGATGGTCTTGTAGCCCATTCCAGCCTTGTGTAGGTCTACAATCTTGTCCCTGACATCCTTGGAGAGCTCTTTGGTCTTGGCCATGGTGGAGAGTTTGGAATCTGATTGATTGATTGCTTCTGTGGACAGGTGTCTTTTATACAGGTAACAAACTGAGATTAGGAGCACTCCCTTTATTAAGAGTGTGATCCTAATCTCAGCTCGTTATCTGTATAAAAGACACCTGGGAGCCAGAAATCTTTCTGATTGAGAGGGGGTCAAAAACTTATTTCCCTCATTAAAATGGAAATCAATTTATAATTTTTTTTACATTTGTTTTTCTGGATTTTTGTTGTTGTTATTTTGTCTCTCACTATTCAAATAAACCTACCATTTATTTGTCAGTGGGCAAACGTACAAAATCAGCAGGGGATCAAATACTTTTTTCCCTCACTGTATTTACACACATGTACATGCAGTACATACATCGGGGGCCCCGAGGCATGTGCCCTGCATGCCCGTTTGGTAATCCAGCCCTGCAGGTTGATGCTATTGAAATGTTCTAATGTTTGTTTCTGTTGTGTACTAGGGGTGGGTGTGCTGGCCATGATCATAGTGGCAGTATTTCTGGATAACATAGACAGAGATCAGGCCCAGGAGTTCCGAGGCAACAGGGAACCATTCTGGAGCACCTTCCTGGCCACGTTTACACTCCTGAAAGACAAGAGACTCATCATTCTCATCCCTTTGTCCATGTACAGTGGCTTTGAGCAGAGTTTCCTCTCCGGTGAATACACAAAGGTGAGGAGACGATACATGGTTTTTACCCTGCCTCGAGGAATCCAACATTCAATAATTTTTTACCAATGGAAGAGTGGCTAAAAGTTATGTTTGTGACCTTCTTTTGTTGTTCCTTTTGCAGAACTATGTGACCTGTTCATTAGGAATCCATTATGTTGGATATGCAATGATATGTTTTGGAGCCACAAATTCGTTATTTTCCTTTATGTTTGGGAGGTTGGCAGAATACACTGGAAGAGCCCCACTGTTTTGCTTGGGTAAGAAGAGCTTTCCAATAAAGACATTAACATTTTCATTGGTATCCTATACGACACACTTAAAATCAAATCACTCACTACTCACCGCTCTTACAGCTGCGGCGATCAACTTTGCCTGTATCCTGGCCCTGTTGTTCTGGAGGCCTCACCCAGACCAGCTGCCTGTGTTCTTTGTGTTTCCTGCTCTCTGGGGCATGGCAGATGCAGTATGGCAGGCACAAACCAACTGTGAGTTGAGTTATTGAAATGTATTACCGTGACATGCTAGGTACATCAAAGATTTTGTACAGAACAGAGGTAACAGTGGTTTTGTTATTATTTGCAGCACTGTATGGGGTTCTCTTCCCCAGACAAAAAGAGGCAGCGTTTGCTAACTGCTGTATGTGGGAGTCCCTGGGGTTCGTGATAGCCTTTGCCTACAGTACCTTCATCTGTCTGGACACCAAGATCTACATCCTCCTTGGAGTTCTGATCCTCTCCATGGTGACCTGTTTGTGGGCAGAGTACCAAGAACACAAGAATCCTACACTTCCGGTGGAGGAGGGAGTATATGACAAACAATATAAAAAGGACACAGACCAATACACAGACTACTCAAAAAACATAAATCGCATCATTGCTCAGACCAGCTTGTAGACCATACGTGGATTTGATAAGTAGACTTATACAACAGGTGAGTCTAATCCTGAATGCTGAATGGTTAAAACCGCATTCCAGCCGGTGTCTATTCCACAAGTTACCACCAGCTAAATCTATGACGTCAAAATACCTGTTTAGTCTGTTTCATCTGACTGTGCAATCCACTGTCTCATCAGCCCAGCCAGGCAATTTATCAACTTGATCTCCACTATAAAAAGCATCTATACATTATCTCACATTTCTTTTAGACTAACATTTAGTTTTCAACAGCTGAGATATGTATAAACCTTGCTGTCTGTATCTCCGACATTTGCAACATTGTTTCAATATCTAAATTCGATCTCCAGCTGTCCCATAGTAATGAACACAGCTACTGTTGTTATTCTGGCTGCACTGTAGACATGACTGTAAGTTAGCTAGCAAGCTAGGGATAAGAACGTTGCCAGTCAGTACAGCAATGGAACATTTAGAACGAACCCTTGGGTTGCGTCCATAGATACAGAACAAAATGACTGAATGACTGGTTACGTCTCTGGCTACCGAACCGATAAAATGAACAACCAGCCGGCTTGGTAAGCAACCCTAGATTTGTGTCGGGACTATATCTTGTGGAAGGATGAAATACTATGAAATAATCAAAATAACATTTAATGAAAATACAGTACCAGTTGAAAGTTTGGACACACCTAGTCATTCAAGGGTTTTTCCTTATTTTTTTCCACATTGTAGAATAATAGTGAAGACATCAAAACTATGAAATAACACATATGGAATCATGTAGTAACCAGAAAAGTGTTAAACGAATCAAAATATATTTTAGATTTGAGATTCTTCAAAGTAGCCACCCTTTGCCGACCACAGGGTACGGGATCTTTGCACACTCTTGGCATTCTTTCAATCAGCTTTTCCAACAGTCTTGAAGGAGTTCCCACATATGCTTAGCACTTGTTGGCTGCTTTTCCTTCAATCTGCGGTCCAAATCATCCCAAACCATCTCAATTGGGTTGAGGTTGAGTGATTGTGGAGGCCAGGCCATCTGATGCAGCACTCCATCACTCTCCTTCTTGGTCAAATAGAGGTGTGTTGGGTCATTGTCCTGTCCTGTTGAGAAAAAAAATTATTGTCCCACGTAGAGCAAACCAGATGGGATGGCGTATTGCTGCAGAATGCTGTGGCAGACATGCTGGTTAAGTGTGCCTCGAATTCTAAATAAATCACAGACAGTGTCACCAGCAAAGCACCTCCACACCATCACACACCTCCTCCTCCATGCTTCACGGTGGGAACCACACATGCAGAGATCATCCGTTCACCTACTCTGTGTCTCACACGGCAGTTGCAATCAAAAATCTCAAATTTGGACTCATCAAACCAATGGACAGATTTCCATCAGTCTAATGTCAATTGCTCGTGTTTCTTGGCCCAAGCAAGTCTCTTCTTATTATTGATATCCTTTAGTAGTGGTTTCTAGGCAGCAATTCAACCATGAAGGCCTGATTCCCACAGTCTCCTCTGAGCAGTTGTTGAGATTATTTTATTTATTTTGGATGCAATTTCTGAGGCTGGTAATTTATCCTCTGCAGCCCTCATGAGAGCCAGTTTCATCATAGCGCTTGATGGTTTTTGCGACTACACTTGAAAAAACGTTCAAAGTTCTTTACATTTTCCACATTGACTGACCTTCATGCCTTAAAGTAATGATGGACTGTTGTTTCTCTTTGCTTATTTGAGCTGTTCTTGCCATAATAATGACATCATCTTTTACCAAATAGGGCTATCTTCTGTATACCACCCCTAACTTGTCACAACACAACTGATTGGCTCAAACGCATTAAGGAAAGAAATTAATTTAAATACATTCCAGGTGACAACCTCATGAAGCTGGTTGAGAGAATGCCAAGAGTGTGCAAAGCTGTCTTCGAGGCAAGGGGTGGCTATTTGATTAGAACATGATTCCATATGTGTTATTTAATAGTTTTGTCATCTACAATGTAGAAAATAGTACAAATTTAAAAATAACCTTGAATGAGTAGGTGTGTCCAAACTTTGGACTGGTACTGTATGTCAATCATTATATGAATATGTTGGCAACACGTTGTATAAAAGTGATAAGGCCCTTGAAGCCGGTGTTTGGAGGATATATCGGCACGGTTTGCTGGCCTTCGACTTAGTCTCAGGCCTAACAACACCCTTGCCAAAATATCCTCCAAACACCGGCTTCAAGGGCATTATCACTTAATTATGTGGGGGAATGAGATCCAGTAAGAGGAAATCTGGATATCATGATTCTGACACAGTCATGTTTTTTATTTATTTATTTCACCTTTATTTAACCAGGTAGGCAAGTTGTGAACAAGTTCTCATTTACAACTGCGACCTGGCCAAGATAAAGCAAAGCAGTTTGACACATACAACAACACCTAGTTACACATTGGAGTAAACAAACACACAGTCAATAATACAGTAGAAAAAAAAAAAAATCTATATACAAAGAGTGCAAATGAGGTAAGATAAGGAACGTAAGGCAATAAATAGGCCATGGTGCCGAAGTAATTACAGTATAGCAATTTAACCCTGGAATGGTAAATGTGCAGTAGATGAATGTGCAAAGTAAAAATACTGGGGTGCAAAGGAGCAAGATAAATAAATGAATACGGTATGGGATGAGGTAGTTGGTTGGGCTATTAACAGATGGGCTATGTACAGGTGCAGTGATCTGTGAGCTGCTCTGACAGCTGGTGCTTAAAGCTAGTGAGGGAGATAGGAGTCTCCAGTTTCAGTGATTTTTGTAGTTCGTTCCAGTCATTGGCAGCAGAAAACTGGAAGGAAAGGCGGCCAAAAGAGGAATTGGCTTTGGGGGTGACCAGTGAGATATACCTGCTGGAGTGTGTGCTACGGGTGGGTGCTGCTATGGTTACCAGCGAGCTGAGATAAGGCGGGGCTTTACCTAGCAGGGACTTGTAGATGACCTGGAGCCAGTGGGTCTGGCGATGAGTATGTAACGAGGGCCAGCCGACTAGAGCAAACAGGTCGCAGTGGTGGGTGGTATAAGGGGCTTTGGTGACAAAGCGGATGGCACTGTGAAAGACTGCATCCAGTTTGCTGAGTAGAGTATTGGAAGCTGTTTTGTAGATGACTTCGCCGAAGTCGAGGATCGGTAGGATAGTCAGTTTTACTAGTGCAAGTTTGGCAGCGTGAGTGAAGGAGGCTTTGTTGCAAAATAGAAAGCAGATTCTAGATTTAATTTTGGATTGGAGATGTTTAATGTGAGTCTGGAAGGAGAGTTTACAGTCTAGCCAGATACCTAAGTATTTGTAGTTGTCCACGTATTCTAGGTCAGAGCCGTCCAGGGTAGTGATGCTAGTCGTGGCGGGCGGGTGCAGGCAGCGAACGGTTGAAAAGCATGCATTTGCGGAAGGGTAGCCTAGTGTTTAGAGTGTTGGACTAGTAACCGAAAGGTTGCAAGTTCAATTCCCCAAGCTGACAAGGTACAAATCTGTCATTCTGCCCCTGAACAGGCAGTTAACCCACTGTTCCTAGGCTGTCATTGAAAATAAGAATTTGTTCTTAATTGACTTGCCTAGTTAAATAAAGGTAAAACATTTTTAAAAAAAGCAGTTCAACGGTTGAAAAGCATGCATTTTCCTACCCCAATGGGACACTTTTCTATGTATGACAAAATTTGAGGTTTTGTGGATCTCTATATGTAACGTATACGCCGGGAGTCAGGAAGCAGGTGCAGAAGGAGAGTTTAATAATGAAACGATACAAATGAACATACATGAGAAGCGTACTGAACGTGAAAGGAAAACTACTACCTAATGACTGATACTACTGAGGAGTGGCTAAGTAAAGGGAGAGTAATCAGGGTGATGATGAAGTCCAAGTGTGCGTAACGATGCGTTTTCCTGCTGGAGCGTGCAGGGGAAATTTGGACTGGGTACATATGGAGCATGAATTGACATAGTGGGCGACATCCTGCGCCAAGGTGGGCCAGCAGTACTTCTCAGAGAGGGATTGGATGGTGTGGGTGATACCTGGCTGTCCAGTGGCAAGGGATGTGTGTGCCCAGGTGAACAGACGATCTCTTACCCCCGTAGTCTCATAGATTCGTTCTGGAAGGCAGGTATCAGGAGAGAGTTCCCTCTCCAGAGCCTGGCGGAGGTCCACATCTAAGTCCCAAAACATGAGACCTACGATACGGGAGGACCGATTGATGGGCTGGAGGGCACTTACAAGACTCTCAACTGGCCTGGAACCACAGGGTACGGGAAAGCAGGTCCTCCGGTATCCTGGTCCCCAGATGGTGATTTTCATCCTCGACCAGGAGATGGTGGGGTTGTGATGTTGGAGCCACGGGAGGCCGACGATTACTTTGTGTATGGGTTTGGTGGTGATGAGGAAGGGACGGCTTTGCTGGCGCATGGGTCCCATGATGAGGTTGAGGGTACTGTGATGTGCGTGATTGTGTCGGATCCCAATGGTAGTTTATCCAGGGCTTTGACCGGAAAAAGAGAGGGGGTATGGTAGGAGGCGAGGGCCTTGTCCAATAGAGCTGTAGATATAACACGAGGGACAGCCAGCCAGTGAAATTGAAACCAGAAAGTGTTTGGCGGAAAGAAATGATGGATACTCACCCAACCCCAGGAGACAAATGATCATAGGGCTATCCCTCTGCCCTCGTGGACCCCTGGTTATGACGCACTGGACACCGCTGAAGCTGGTGTCCCTTCTGACCACAATAGGGACAGAGCCCCAACTGTTTCCGACGGCGTCGCTCTGCCGCGAGGAGGTGTGGACCCTACCTCCATGGGTTCAGGCTCTGTCTCAGGATGGCCAAAGAAGGAGGGCGAGAGGCGCCAACGCTTCCTAAGAAGGTTATCCAGATGGATGGTCATCGCTATGAGTGCGTCCAAGGAGGGGATGTTATCGCGACACGCCAGCTCTGTCTGGAGGCTGCTCAATCCATCCGCTGGAGGCTGCCATGGTCCGGAAGGTGAGGGTGTACTCCGCAGCGTTCTGGGCAACCTTCCGGAGTTGGAGTAGGTGCTCACCTGCCTCTCTGCCCTCTGGTGGATGATTGAAGACCGACCCTGAACCTCTCATAGGAACCCAGCTCCTCCTCTGCTCTCTCCCATATGGCTGTGGCCTACTCCAACGGAAATGACCGTGGCAACCTTTGACCTCTCAGTGGTAAGGGTCCCGTCATTTGTCCGAGAGGAACAATCGGGCATCGCTGACCTGAGCCGACTGCTGGATGGGCTGGGGGACTGGCTCGATGAGACGATTCGTGGTAGAGGGACCTCCATGTTGGAGAATGTGGAGGACCTCATCCATAGCTGTACCTAGTTGCACCAGTTGGTCGTGGTGTTGGCGGATTAGGTGTCCCTGTTCGCCAACCCTCTGGGTGATGTCTGGATTTTCTGCTGCTCCCATTTGTTGAGGTAGTATTCTGTAACGTATACGCCAAGAGTCATGAAGCAGGTGCAGAAGGTGAGTTTAACAATGAAACAATACAAATGAACAAACGAGTCGCGTACTGAACATGAAAGGAAAAAATACTACCTACTGACTAATACTACTTAGTGGCTAAATAAAGGGAGAGTAATCAGGGTGATTATGAAGTCCCAGGTGTGCTTAACGATGGGGAGCAGGTGTGCGTAATTATGGTTGTCAGGTGTGTGTAATGTGGTTTGCCAGGACCGGTGGTTAGTAGACCGGCGAAGTCTAGTGCAGGAGGGAGGGAGCAGGAGTAGGCATGACACTATAAATGTATGGATAACTATCTTGACCATCAATTATGTCTAATCATTTTCGATGGTTGAACTTTTTATGCAGAATTTCTATACAATTCTTATTTAAGTGTGATAAATGTATTTTATGACATGGCTGCTATGATGAGTTCACATTACAGTATGTTATGCTGAACTGTAACAGAGTGAAATACAGCACTGAAAGTCACTAATGAAGTAGATGAAACTTTAATCTACCATAGTTAAAACTATTTAATGACCAGTTATTCTGCAGTCCCAAGTCTTTGTGCCTTCAACAGGAGTGGTAGGGCACAGCAGGGTCATCACGCATTTTGAAACTGCCCCTCAAGCCTCCATCACACCACATCTGGATATGTGTGCAACAAAGGTTCAACATTCACCTTCTGCTACTATTTCTGTCAAGCTGTCTACTCATACAATTTGATGCATACGTTTGATAAATCCAATGTATGCACCACACTGAACGCAATACAACTACAACTACAACACAATGCTGCAGGGCAAACGCAGCGTTCCGTTGGAAATGAATGTACTTCTGGTGCAACAAACCACAAACACTGTTGGCATCACATAATTGTTTTGGGCTTATCATGAGTTTACTCAGGGTGGCACTGTGTTTCCTCAATCACTAATGTTCAATAAAAACAAATAATTTACCTTTCAGTGCAATACTTCTGGGGCTCTATCTTCGGCTGCCCTAGTGTCAAATGCACTTCAGTTTGCAATTTCATCATGTGAAAATCACATTTCCAGCCCTAAGGACAGCGTCATTGAGCAAAACAGTACGCAGTATCATCTGGATATGTATGCAACAAAAGTTCAACATTCACCTTCTGCTACCATTTCTGTCAAGCCGTCTAAGCAAACTGTTTGAGCATACCTATGCACCACACCGAACGGACTGCAACTGCCTCTGCAAAGCAATGCTGCAAGACAAATGCAGAATTTCCTTGAAAATGAATGTATGCTTCGGATACACCGACAGCATCATAGCATTTTGGTATACCAGAATTACATTCATTTCCAATGAAACGCTGCGTTTGAATTGCAGCATTGTGCATATGTTGTATTTATCGAACGTATGTGTCAAACTGTATGCGTAAACGGCTCGACAGAAATGGTAGCAAAAGGTGAATGTTGAACTTTTGTTGCATACATATCCAGATGATGCTGCGTACTATTTTGCGCAATGACGCTGTCGGTGTGTTCATCAGCCTGCTTGCGCTCAGATGGGCTGGGTGTAAACATTTGAGGTGTGTCCTTAAAAGGGCGATGTCTACGCTCCTGCAATAATATAATACTTGATACTTCAAGAGGTCTTTAGATTCAAAATCCAATAGCAAACGGATCCGTTGTATGACCTTCTTAAAAACAATTCCATATAGCTTAGTAGAACCTCTTATGGGTTAAAAACATGATTAGACGTGCTAATTTCAAGCAGCGCTGATAGGGATATTTAAGATCAACAAAAACCTGGTTTTAGCAGTAACGCAGTTTGTCATGGCATGAATTTCGGCAGCCTACCCAGCCGCGACGCACACTGCCCATATGCACATGGAACAAGAGTAGCCCAATGTGCTTTTGGTGCCTGTGTACTTTGCATTTAGAAACATATTAAAAAAAGGATAAAAACCTTAAGCTTTATGAAAATGTCAAGTTTGAGAGGAGTAAAACAGTGAGCTGACATTCCTTTTTTATCTATGCGTTGTAGGCAGGCCAATATTATTTTAGCGGTTTTGGACGTGGGTAAAACCCCCTCCGTGATGTAATCTAGGTGTCCATGCCCATTATGAAACGAGAGATGAGCACCTCAGTGAATACCGGTGAAACTCTTATTTAGAAGTTATCTGTAACCTGTAAAAAGTGCTTGTTTTCCGTTTCATATGTTCAAAACCCAAGCCCTCGCTTAGGCCTACTATAACGAAGGCTGGTTCAACAGTAATGCATGTGTTTTTTATCCTGGCGATTCTATGATATCATTACATTTTACATTTATTTATTGTTGTTTTAAAAACAAACTGTTTGCTTGTTTTTCGTAAAATGTTATTTCAACCAAACTTCAACCAAATATTCCTGGTATTATGGTGACAACGTCCGTGGCGCGCTTGCAATGCAACTTCTGGAGATGTGTGAATGCGATCTGATCTGTAGAAAGGTTACCGATTATGTTAATAAAACATAGGCCTATTTGGGAGCAGTATAACAATGAGTGGACATTCTCCCTTTCTATTTGTTTTGGATCTTTGTCCAGCTACTATGAAACATTTGGATTTGCGTAAAATCCTTCATAGTCTGCGCTGTTTTAATATTGTATGCCCACAGGGAGAAATGATGGTGCTCATAAGTGTGACATAGCCTATTTAAAACAAGTTGTTGTTTTGTTTTGATTCGATTTATTCGTTTTCTTCTTAGGCCTCGCAAATAATTCATGTAATTTTGCTTGTTGACAACGTTTGGCATGTCCATGTTCAGCCACAATGCAATTTACAGTAGGCCTAGCCCCTATATCATTGTGAATAATATTGAAACAATGCAATTACTTAGAACAATATGGATTGCAAATGGGTAAAAGTTAACGTATTTGGCAAAGAATAGGTCTACATTTTGCACTAATTAACTATAGTTGTTGCTATGGGATGCAATGTGGTGAACACAGTTGGAAACGTATATCCAGGATGGTAAAGCTATTACTGAAATGTATGTTACAATATGTTAGGATATGCTGTGGCTTTGCTTTGTGAAAAAAGGTACATACTGTACCTACTGTATACACTCCTAGGTTGTTCAAACATAGGCTCTTGGTTTATGATAAAACCTGATAACAAGAGTTATGCACAACTAAGCTCAGCAGTAATTTAGACAGAGAGTGCTTAGATTGATAAGAAGAGAAATGCTATGGTAATAAATTGTTATTGCCAAACCATAATAGATATCACTAATGTCCACATAGTAATGGCAATGTTCATGGTGCATATGTTAAGGTTAACCTCAGTGTCCATTGCGTGGCCACACTATCCTTTAATCTTAAATGTACCCCAACAGGACACACAACCTCTCTACTAGGTCCATTGATTTCTCACTGCACTATACTTTAGTGATAATGTCCGATAAACCGGTGTCGAGAGCCATACTGGCTGGCAACGTTCTTATCCCTTGCTTGTTAGCTAGTCAACTAGGGCTAATTTACAGTCACGACAAAAAAGAATAACAACAGTAGGTGCATTTGCATTTATTTATGCTGTTTTCTAGTGACATTTATTAGGATACATCCATAACAATGAGCTAATGAGGCGCGATTTCACCTGGCATAGAAAATGTACTCTCTCGTCAGGGCACTGTTGGCAAGAACAACACAGCTAACACAATCACTTCAAACACTGAAGCTGTAAAGAGTGCAAACTAGCTGCACTTCGTTTAATTTGACCTTTTTTCAATTGACATTTCTTTGTATCAATAAAAATGATGCCAGCTGCTTTATGATTTAGACATTTAGACTGACTGGGAAACGCTGCCTGTCTGTCTCGTCCCGACCCCTACACGTCCATTACTATGGGACAGCTGGAGATCGAATTTGAATATTGAAACAATGTTCCAAATGTCGGAGACAGTTGAAAACTAAATGTTAATCTAAAATAAATGTGAGCTAATGTCTAGATGCTTTTAAATAGCAGAGATCAAGTTTATAACAGTCCTGGTTGGGCTGATGAGACAGTGGATTGCACAGTCAGATGGAACATAGTTGTTATAATGTGGACACTATATAAATAATTACACTGAATATGTTATTGTACTTACCTGCAGTATAGTATGATTACTATTCATGTGTTCATGGTTATTATCGGCATTGGCCTTGACCGTGACTTTTCCCCTTTGATGATGTCATCACCCAGAGTTGTACCTGTTCAATGCGACTCTACCAGAGGGGTCCAAGATGGCGCACCTTTGAGCGGATGCCCCGATAAACCAGGAAGATTATGATCGGATGTCATAATTTTTTTGGGGGGGGTAAACTGACCCTTGCCTATATGAAGTAACACGGTGATCACATGACTACATGGGCAGAAGAAACCGAAAAGGGCAAGGCATGGCTGAACAGATGCTAATTACCTCAGATGCTAGCAGCGAGACAGAAGCATGCAGCCCACGTGAAGACTTTCCAGAACTCAAGGCAAAATACTCCTTATTCTCACCACGGCCACCTACGCCGATTAAGAACCCTCCTACCAAATACAGAGCAGTCGAAAATTGTTCTACCAACCCTGACATTCTCAAAGCCATCTTTGAGAAACTGGCCATAATTGAAAAAACAACAGAGAATACCTCCAAATCATTAGTCTCTATCAGCCACTGTGCAGCAACTTATCAACCAGGTGTCAACCCACAGCGAATTTGTTTTTGCCATAGAAGCTGAAATACAGAAACTGCAACAGGTGAATCACCAAATGCGACAGAATATCATAGAAGTTAAGCGCCACAGCAGGAGATGGAACCTGAAACTGCATGGGGTGCGAGAAGAGGACGGGTAGAACATACGGAGCGTTACCATTGACATCCTCTGGAAAGTAGCACCCAGGATTCGAGACAACCTCCAGGATGTCATCGACGTGGTGCACCGCCTGTGAAAGCGAAGGGATGACGGATCTACGCGGACAACCATCATGCGGTTCACAATGAGAATCTACAGAGATGTCGTATGGAAAGAAGCCAAAGTGTCCAGGTTTCGTGTGGATTATAAACTACGCATCAAAGAGGCTCTCACTCCAGAAGATGCTGCTGCAAGGGAACAACATTGGCCAATGGTAAAAAAAAGGCTAGAGAAGAAGGGAAGAGAGCATCTTTCAGTGGCCCTTTTGCATTTATCGATGGAAAGAAGATCGATTGTCAGGACGTCAAGTGTATGTCATGAGAGTACTGAATGTTTTGAAAACTCTGCTCAGGTATATAGCTACACTAACTTAACAATGATGTCCTATTCTTTCTAAGTCAAATGAGCGTTAAGAGTTAACTAAATGACTCTTAGAGTTAATAAGTCGATTGACATTTTTACATTCACCACGTTTTATATCACCAGGTTCGTAAATGTGAATACGGGTTCATCATATTGATCGTAACTACCTCGGTTTAGGGTAGTCCAGTTCTTTCTCTAAGCTCAGGTTTCCTTATTAGCTACCTAGCTTACTAGTTCAATTAGTTAACTAGTTATTCATATCACTACACTGTATTTGTCTTTTATTTAATTTTAGTAAAGTTATGCAACGTTTTGAATTCAATGCACTGAACACTATCTCTAAATGTCAGAGTTTTACCCTTTGTTTTTCAGGGACACATTATTCAATTTCTGTTAGTCACATGTCTGTGGAACTTGTTCAGTTTTATGTCTCAGTGGTTGAATCTTGTTATGCTTATTCAAATATTTACACATGTTAAGTTTGCTGAAAATAAACGCAGTTGACAGTGAGAGGACGTTTCTTTTTTTGCTGAGTTTAGTCATGGGTCTAACCACTCAGCTGGTACTATGAAACTGCTTCATACTTTTAGAGGTGATATTTTAGAGTCTTGTATGTCCAAAGATGGGAGATGGGTTATATTGATCTCAAAACTAGATAATGCTTATTTTATTATATGCAATGTATATGGGAACAACTCTTACTCCTCAGATAAGACTTTATTTTTGGATCTTGCTGATAGGCTTTACTGAGCTGCAAAACAAGTATACAAATGCATGGCTTATAATATCTGGAGCCTTTAATGAAACACCTGATAACTCTTTAAATAGATTTCCACCTAGAATAGCTCAAAGATCTCAGAATAGTGACATCATCACTTCATTTTGCAGTAAACTGACTGTGATCGATACATGTCGCTTCTTTAGTACGAACTTAAACAAATACACCTGGTGTAATAGGTCATTGACGGCCAGATCCAGAATTGATCTGTGTCTCATTTCTCCCCCACTGTTACAGTATGTACAATAAGTAAATCATAAACATGCTCCTTTGACTGATCATAAAATTATATTATTGAAGTTAGAATGTTATGAAAAATTCAATGACATTCGAGGATACTGGAAACTTAATAATTCACTCCTAAATGATCCAGTCTTTAACAAGAGCATAAAGAACTTGATCATAGACTCGTTTAACTCAAATGATTTAGAACCAAAGCATGGAAGTAACTGGGAAATATTTAAATTCAAGGTAAGATCTATCACCATTACACATAGTAAGAAACTAAAGAAGCAAAAATGTTTGAAAGAAGATGAGCTTATGAATAAATGTAATGTTCTCTTATAAAAGGATATCCTTTCAGCAGAGAAAGAAACATTTGAATACATCTGGAATAGAACTAGATCAAATGTTAATTGTTTTAGCTAAAGAGGCCTTAGATCTAGTCCAAAATGGGTTGGGGAGGGGGAGAAAAACAAACATTTTTTTTGCGCTTGAAAAAAGGAACTATAAGAGAAAATCTCTTTCTGCCTTAAATATCTGCAATACCTTGTGTAAAGATCCACAGATCATTTCTAACTTTGTGTATTCTTTCTATGAAAATCTGTATAAATCGTTTTATAAAACATGTCCATGGTCATGTTCCAATGATTTCTTATGAGTTCAAGTCCATATGTGAAGAGGAGTTTTCTATAGTAGAGATTAGAGATGCTCTTAAATCTATGAAGAAGCGCAAATCACCTGGAACAGATGGTCTTTCTGTGGAATTTTATTTACACTTTTGGGAACATTTAGAGGGACCAGTATTCAACATGTTCCAATAATGCCTAGCTAAGGGTGAGAACAAGGGGTTATTTCCTTAATACCAAAACCTGATGAAGATCCCCTTTTCATAGATAATTGGAGGCCTATTACATTATTAAATCTGGACCCCTACAAATCAGCCGGGCTAGACAATCTGGACCCTTTCTTTCTAAAATTATCTGCCGAAATTGTTGCAACCCCTATTACTAGCCTGTTCAACCTCTCTTTCGTGTCGTCTGAGATTCCCAAAGACTGGAAAGCAGCTGCGGTCATCCCCCTCTTCAAATGGGGAGACACTCTTGACACAAACTGCTACAGACCAATATCTATCCTACCCTGCCTTTCTAAGGTCTTTGAAAGCCAAGTCAACAAGAAGATTACCGACCATTTCGAATCCCTCCGTACCTCCTCCGCTATGCAATCTGGTTTCAGAGCTGGGCATGGGTGCACCTCAGCCACGCTCAAGGTCCTAAACGACATCATAACCGCCATCGATAAGAGACATTACTGTGCAGTCGTTTTCATTGATCTGGCCAAGGCTTTCGACTCTGTCAATCACCACATCCTTATCGGCAGACTCGGCAGCCTTGGTTTCTCAAATAATTGCCTCGCATGGTTCACCAACTACTTCTCTGATTGAGTTCAGTGTGTCAAATCAGAGGGCCTGTTGTCCGGGCCTCTGGCAGTCTCTATGGGGGTGCCACAGGGTTCAATTCTTGGGCCGACTCTCTTCTCTGTATACATTAATGATGTCGCTCTTGCTGCTGGTGAGTCTCTGATCCACCTTTACGCAGACGACACCATTCTGTATACTTCTGGCCCTTATTTGGACACTGTGTTAACTACCCTCCAGACGAGCTTCAATGCCATAGAACTCTCCTTCCGTGGCCTCCAACTGTTCTTAAATGCAAGTAAAACTAAATGCTTGCTCTTCAACCGATCGCTGCCCGCACCCGCCCGCCCGTCCAGCATCACTACTCTGGACGGTTCTGTCTTAGATTATGTGGACAACTACAAATACCTAGGTGTCTGGTTAGACTGTAAACTCTCCTTCCAGACTCACATCAAACATCTCCAATCCAAAATTAAATCTAGAGTTGGCTTCCTATTTCGCAAAACAAAGCATCCTTCACTCATGCTGCCAAACATATCCTCGTAAAACTGACCATCCTACCGATCCTTGACTTCGGTGATGTCATTTACAAAATAGCCTCCAATACTATACTCAACAAATTGAATGCAGTCTATCACAGTGTCATCCGTTTTGTCACCAAGGCCCCATATACCACCCACCACTGCGACCTGTACGCTCTCGTTGGCTGCCCCTCGCTTTACACTCGTCGCCATACCCACTGGCTCCAGGTCATCTACAAGTCCCTGCTAGGTAAAGCCCGCCTTATCTCAGCTCGCTGGTCACCATAGCAGCACGCACTCGTAGCACGCGCTCCAGCAGGTATATCTCACTGGTCACCCCCAAAGCCAATTCCTCTTTTGGCCGACTTTCCTTCCAGTTCTCTGCTGCCAATGACAGGAATGAACTACAAAAATCTCTGAAACTGGAGACACTTATCTCCCTCACCAGCTTTAATTAAGCACCAGCTGTCCGAGCAGCTCACAGACCCCTGCACCTGTATATAGCGCATCGGTAAATAGCCCAAACAACTACCTCATCCCCTACCATATTTATTTATTTATTTATTTATCTTGTTCCCTTGCACCCCAGTTTTTCTACATTGCACATTCATCTACTGCACATCTACCATTCCAGTGTTTATATGCTATATTGTAATTACTTTGCCACCATGGCCTATTTATTGCCTTACCTTCCTTATCTTACCTCATTTGCAGTCTTTGTATATAGATTTGTTTTTCTTTTTCTACTGTATTATTGACTGTGTGTTTGTTTACTCCAATGTGTAACTAGGTGTTGTTGTATGTGTCAAACTGCTTTGCTTTATCTTGGCAAGGTCGCAGTTGTAAATGAGAACTTGTTCTCAACTTGCCTACCTGGTTAAATAAAGGTGAAATAAATAAATAAAAAACATGACTGTGTCAGAATCATGATATCCAGATTTCCTCTTACTGGATCTCATTCCCCCACATAATTAAGGTGAAATACAGATTATATATTGATAACTTTAGCATATGCTAATAGACTTAAAATGGGCCTAAACCACCTTAATAATGAGACCCAAACTGGTTTCATGAAAGGTCACCACATCAGCTGTAACATTAGGTTAGTTTTAGACTTGATTGATCACGCTGATTCAGTTGACTCAGAGGCTATTATTTTATCCTTGACTTTTATAAAGCATTTGATACAATTGAACACAAATTCCTAATACATTCGTTGTGCACTTTTGGTTTTGGGACTAACTTTGTCTTTGTTATATGTTTTATAAAGATATTAATAGTTCTATTATAATTAATCGTAACACATATAAAATATTTAATATTCACTGTAGTGTACGCCAGGGTTACCCTATTTCAGCTTTCTTTTTCCTTTTAGTTGTAGAATTACTATCTATTTACATTTTAAAGAACCCTGAATTAAAAGTTATATCAATATTTGGAAAATAAATACAAAATATCTAAATTAGCAGATGATACAGCTGTTTCTAAAAGACAAGGATCAAGTTGCTATTGCACTTATATTATCAAATCATTCTCTTCTGCTTCTGGTCTGGAACGTAATTAGAATAAATGCGAAATATTGTCCCTGCATTACTCAAATTACCAATCTGTTGAGAATATCCCAGTGAAAGATAATGTGAAATATTTAAGGGTGTACATGGTGAAAAAACATATTGTCCGTCAACATCTCAATTTCTCTCAGAGATTAAAGAAAACAAAATCCATCTTTAATAACTGGCTCCAACGTGACCTCTCCATTATTGTCCAAAGCAGAGGGTCTGTCACGTTTTGTCAACCCTGCTCTCCCTATTTGTAGCTGATCAAACCAGCAAGGATATCAACCAAACTTTCCTAGACTTTATATGGAAAAATAAACAACACAAATTTAAAAAGTCTGTAATATCAAACCAAAGAGCTGATGGTGGGCTTGAAGTACTAGATTTCATTGATATCAACAATACCTTTAAAAGTAAACAAGATAGAAATATGTATGCTTAGCTCGAAATCTATATGGTACTTCATTCCCTGTCATATTTTTATGAAATTGTGTGGTCTTCAATTTTTGTGGAAGTACAATTATTCTCCAGCAAAATTACCCATCAAACTGTCCAAATTTCATGAACAAGCCCTTTTAGCCTGGAAACTATGTTATGTCCACAACTTCTCCCCACACAAGGCACTTCTGTGGAACAACAAAGATATTGTTGTTAAAAACAAGTCTTTGTTCTTTCTTAAGTGGTTCGAAAGAAATATTCTATTTGTGCTTGATTTATTTTATAAAGAAGGAAATGTACTCTCTTATAGAAAGTACTTAGAAACATATAACTTCCCAATACATCATAAATAATTTAATTCTATATGCAAAGCAATACCTTCAGGACTTACTCCATTAATTCAATATTTCATGATAGATGCACAACTTATGTTAGAAGGTTTCCCTCTGCTGGATAAGAAATGTAATAATACATTCAAAGGATGTATTTGCATTTTTTATTTCATCAATAAGACCCATGTATTTACAATGAAAGATGTAATATGATATTATTCAAATGAAAACAAAACCACTGAATTAGTCGTGGCAATGTTTGGGACTATCACTGAGTTTGTGGAAGAGAACGAGGACTGGGCGGAAGGTTGGTAAATTGAATCACAGATTAGCCAGAACAGCGCTGTACAAGCTAATGAGGAATTTGGCTACGCCACGGAGACCGGGAAAAATTACTTTTGTGGATCTAGTTGCTCTCTTTCGGACTCACCACAATCCAAAGCCTCCAGTGATTGTCCAGAGTTTCAAATTTAACAGCCTTTTTCAAAAACGGGTCAATATGTTGCTAACTTTGGAGGCTGAATTACGTGAGCTCTCTGAACATTGTGAGTTTGGGGCTATGTTAGAGGACATGCTCCGTGACAGTTTGCTGGGGGAAGCCACACTGACACTCAAGAGAGCATTGGAACTATGTCAAGGGATGGAGATGGCCGCTAGTAATGTAAAAAATATTCAAAAGGCCAACAGTGTAAGTTGTGCAGTACATCAGGTGACAAAAGAGGCAACAGGAAAAAGTTGAAAAGCAGTGGAATGTTTCAGATGTGGGGGAACACACTATGCAAACAACTTTAAGTTCAAGGTTACTGTGTGTCACAATTGCAACAAAAAGGGACATTTAGCTAAAAATGCAGGGGTCCTAGGAGCAAGCAAGAGGGTGGGCGCACCACCTAGAGAGCACAGAGGAGGAGGAAGAGCATTGTTCCGATCCTATCTATGCTACAGTGGAGGTAGATGGAAAGTAGATGAGGATGGAGGTTGAGGAGACCTACAAACAAATGTGGGGCTCAAAACAGGCTTCCGCCCTCACACCGGCAGGAATCAGACTGCGTACGTACACCGGGGAGACCATACCATTGCTGGGGGCTCTGGAGGTGGTAAGCGAGAGCATGGCTCCCGGTAGTAAAAGGGAATGGGCCTAGTTTACTAGGGCGTGACTGGCTCAACAAAATACAACTGAACTGGGGTGAGATAAAACACACGAGTGACTGAGGATGTAATTCAAAAGTACCCTGAGATTTTCAAAGATGAACTGGGCACACTGCAGGGCACTGCAGTTAAGCTGTTTGTGGATCCTCAAGCCAAGCCTTGCTTTTTCAAGAACAGGACAGTGCCTTACGCCATGAGAAATAAAGTTGAGGATGAGTTGGAGCGGCTGCAGGAAACAAACATCATTACTCCCATTAAGTTCTCCCACTGGGCAGCTCCAATCTGCTGCAGGGGATCCCTCATGTAGCAGTGTACCTGGACGACATCCTGGTTACAGGGGAAACGGAGGAAGAGCACCTACACCATCTGGATCAGGTGTTAGAGAGATTCTCCAAGGTAGGACTGCGCCTGAAGCGTAACAAGTGCACATTCCAAGCACAGAGTGTGACATACCTAGGTCACAAGATCACAGAGCAGGGTCTGTGCTGTGGAGGACAAAGTCAGGGCAATCAAGGATGCTCCAAATCCCAAGAACGTGTCCGAGCTCAGGTCGTTCCTGGGCATGGTCAACTACTATGGTATGTTCCTCCCTGAGCTGTCAACAGTGCTGGCTCCACTTTATCAGCTGCTCCACAAAGACTGTAAATGGAAGTGGGGGCCAGCTCAAGAGAACGCTTTCAAGGAAGTTAAAGCACTACTACAATCAGCACAACTGCTGGTTCACTTTGACCAAGACAAAGAGATCATTCTGTCATTTTGACGCCTCGCCCAATGGCGTCGGGGCAGTACTCTCTCATCAGATGGAGGACGGGTCAGAGAAACCCATTGGATTCGCATCATGCATGCTGATGAGTGCTGAGAAGGGTTATTCACAGTTAGAAGGGTTATTCACAGAAACGCTTTCATCAGTACCTCTACGGTCATCATTTCACCATATGCACTGACAACAAACCACTGATGAGCCTTTTCAGTGAATCAAGATGCATTCCTCCCATGACTTCAGCAAGGATACAGCAGTGGGCCCTCACACTGTCAACTTACCAGTACACTATAGTGTACAGAGCGGGGAAGGACAATGCAAACACAGACGCGCTCAGCCGTCTCCCGCTACCAGAGATGCCCGCCACAACTGTGGTGCCTCCCGAGATAATTTTCCTAATGGAGAGATTGTCAAACTCACCTGTCAATGCCAAATAGATCAAACAGTGGACAGACCGGGATCCTATCCTGGCCCAAGTGAAAAGATTCCTTATGCAGGGTTGGCCTCCGGTCATAGAGGATGAGGAACTGAGACCTTATACAAACGCAAAACTGAGCTTAGTGTGCAGGATTGCTGCATACTCTGGAGGTCCAGAGTGGTTGTTCCGTCCCCTGGCTGTGCACAAGTCATGGATGAGGTCCATGAGGCTCACCCGGGGGCCTCCCGGATTAAAAGTTTAGCCAGATCTTACTTCTGGTTGTCTAACATGGATCAGGTCGTAGAAAATAAAGTGAAATTATGTGGTGAGTGCCAGATCAACCAGAAGATGGCGCCAGGTTCACATCATGAGCAACATGACAGCAACCACAGCCAAATAAAAGCTTCGGCAGGTGTTTGCAACCCATGGTCTGCCTGACTCTCTTGTGTCTGACAACGCAACAACATTTACCTGTGATTTGTTCCAAGAATTCATGCAGAGTAAAGGGATTTGCCATGTCCGCAGCGCTCCATTTCACCCGGCCTCGAATGGCTTAGCGGAGACTGGCTGTGCAGACACTGGATGAGGGGCTCAAAAAGATGACTGAGGGAACCATCACAACTAAGCTCTCTCGGTTCTTGTTCCAGTACCACATCACGCCACAAAAAACAGCAGGACAGGCTCCAGCTGAGATGTTGATGGGCAGAAAGCCAAAAGCTCACCTGGATCTACTGCGTCCGGACATCAAAGCACGAGTGGAACGGAAGCAGGAGAAACAAAAAGAGAGACATGACCACCACGCGAGGGAGAGACAGTTAAAGCCACACTGTCTACATCCACAACTTCACAAGCAGCCAATATTGGTTGCCAGGTATCATTCTCAGTCAGAGTGGTCCAGTCTCCTTTGTGGTCAAACTGACTGACTGGTCGAGTCATGCGCAGACACCAGGACCACATCCGCTGGCTCTATGACAAAGAAAAGACCATGTTTGAAGACGGAACCACGGCGGGTGGTAGAATACAAGTTGAAACCCCACAGGAAACAGTATCTGAGGAACAGGGGCATTCAGTGGTTCCTGCAGAGGGTGATGGACTTTCTCTCACAAACACCCAACCCGCTCTGGTGCCCTCAGACCCAGCTCTACTGGGAGACACCTTACCTGTGTCTTGTGGCACACCAGGAGTACTGCGCAGATCACAGCGTAGTCACAAGCCTCCTGAAAGCCTAACTCTGTAGTTGAGACTGAGACACTTGTGCTGTTAGTGTTTGTTTGGAACAGCAGACTTAGTTGAAAAGAAATAAGGACTGTCATTTTTTTTGTTTACATTTACAGTAACACTTGCAGAAGTTCTAAAGTGTTGAAAAAAAAAGAAAACACTGATGTGGTTTACTTGTTAATCTTATGTTCTTTCTTCACGGGGGTAGAAGTGTTACAGTGTGGACACTATATACAGTGGGGAAAAAAAGTATTTAGTCAGCCACCAATTGTGCAAGTTCTCTCACTTAAAAAGATGAGAGAGGCCTGTAATTTTCATCATAGGTACACTTCAACTATGACAGACAAAATGAGGAAAAGAAATCCAGAAAATCACATTGTAGGATTTTTTATGAATTTATTTGCAAATTATGGTGGAAAATAAGTATTTGGTCAATAACAAAAGTTTATCTCTATACTTTGTTATATACCCTTTGTTGGCAATGACAGAGGTCAAACGTTTTCTGTAAGTCTTCACAAGGTTTTCACACACTGTTGCTGGTATTTTGGCCCATTCCTCCATGCAGATCTCCTCTAGAGCAGTGATGTTTTGGGGCTGTCGCTGGGCAACACGGACTTTCAACTCCCTCCAAAGATTTTCTATGGGGTTGAGATCTGGAGACTGGCTAGGCCACTCCAGGACCTTGAAATGCTTCTTACAAGCCACTCCTTCGTTCGGGCGGTGTGTTTGGGATCATTGTCATGCTGAAAGACCTAGCCACGTTTCATCTTCAATGCCCTTGCTGATGGAAGGAGGTTTTCACTCAAAATCTCACGATACACGGATCAGTCGTCCTGGTCCCTTTGCAGATAAACAGCCCCAAAGCATGATGTTTCCACCCCCATGCTTCACAGTAGGTATGGTGTTCTTTGGATGCAACTCAGCATTCTTTGTCCTCCAAACACGACGAGTTGAGTTTTTACCAAAAAGTTCTATTTTGGTTTCATCTGACATTCTCCCAATCCTCATCTGGATCATCCAAATGCTCTCTAGCAAACTTTAGACGGGCCTGAACATGTACTGGCTTAAGCAGGGGGACATGTCTGGCACTGCAGGATTTGAGTCCCTGGCGGCGTAGTGTGTTACTGATGGTAGGCTTTGTTACTCACACATCCCCGTGTGGTTCTGGGATTTTTGCTCACCGTTCTTGTGATCATTTTGACCCCACGGGGTGAGATCTTGCGTGGAGCCCCAGATCGAGGAAGATTATCAGTGGTCTTGTATGTCTTCCATTTCCTAATAATTGCTCCCACAGTTGATTTCTTCAAACCAAGCTGCTTACCTATTGCAGATTCAGTCTTCCCAACAATTTTGTTTCTGGTGTCCTTTGACAGCTCTTTGGTCTTGGCCATAGTGGAGTTTGGAGTGTGACTGTTTGAGGTTGTGGACAGGTGTCTTTTATACTGATAACAAGTTCAAACAGGTGCCATTAATACAGGTAACGAGTGGAGGACAGAGGAGCCTCTTAAAGAGGAAGTTACAGGTCTGTGAGAGCCAGAAATCTTGCTTGTTTGTATGTGACCAAATACTTATTTTCCACCATAATTTGCAAATCAATTCAATTTTTTTCCCTCATTTTGTCTGTCATAGTTGAAGTGTACCTATGATGAAAATTACAGGCCTCTCTCATCTTTTTAAGTGAGAGAACTTGCACAATTGGTGGCTGACTAAATACTTTTTTTCCCCACTGTAAATAATTACACTGAATATGTTATTGTACTTACCTGCAGTATAGTATGATTACTATTCTTGTGTTCATGGTTATTATTGGCATTGGCCTTGACCGTGACTTTTCCCCTTTGATGTCATCACCCAGAGTTGTACCTGTTCAATGCGACTCTACCACAGGTTGAGTGGGCTGTATCGCTTTTCTGTATTTGTACTGTTTGTACATGGCTGTGCACCTTTTATTTATTAGGTTGAAAGTAAAGGAAAGTAATATTGAATTGCATGTGGACATTCCTTGTCAAGTTACTACAAGAGTAAATAGGCATTTTAACGTCATAGATTTATTGGTAACTTGTGGAATAGACACCAGATTTTTTTTTTTTAACCAATCAGCATTCAGGATTAGACCCACCCGTTGTATTATGTACTGTACTATACTGTTCTGTATTGCCTCTTATGGTCAGCTACAAGCACCTATCTCACCATAAATGGCAGAATACAAGCTGAGAAGGTCTTCAGCAGTCTGGGGTAACCTCATGTAATTCGTTGTGTTCGGACAATACCCAACCTCAGGTCAGTACGATAATACAGTTAATATTAGCTTTAATTATACTGAACAAAAATATAAACGCACAATGTGAAGTGTTTCTGTCTGTAATAAAGCCCTTCAGTGGGGAAAAAATGATTCTGAATGGCTGGGCCTGGCTCCCCAGTGGGTGGGTCTGGCTCCCAAGTGGGTAGGCCTATGCCCTCCCAGGTCCACTCATGGCTGCGGCCCTGCCCAGTCATGTGAAATCAATAGATTATGGCCTAATTAATTTATTACCATAGCCAAGCTAACATACAATGTTTCAGAACACAATTTTGATCAAGTTGTGTCTTGGTTTTGCAGGTGTGTGTGAGTGCTGGCCATACTCTTAGTGGCTGTGTTTCTGGATGACATTGACCGAGATATGACCCTTGAGTGTAAGAGTAATAAGGAGCCATTCTGCAGCACTTTCTTGGCCAGGTAAAGGATAGACGACAGGTGCTTTTCATCCCAGTCACTGCCTTTATTGGTCTGGAGTTGGGTTTTCTCAATGGGGAGCACACCAAGGTATAATACGTGGTAAAATTCTGTGGTAAAAAATACGTGGTAAAATTCAGTGATTCTGTTGATTTCTCATAGGAATATGTGACCTGCACATTAGGAAAATATTTAGTTGGATATGTGAATATTTCCTTTGGTGCTACAAGTTCCCTGTTTTCCTACGTGTTTGGGCAGCTGTCACAATTTTCTGGAAGGGTTGCTCTTTTTGCTTTGGGCAAGACTCAAGTTATACATTTTTGTGAGATCTTTAACAATATCAATACTGTAAGACTCATTCATCACTGGACTGTAATTTACCTTCCGGCATCCTCAACCACCCAGTATCCTGGTCCTGTTGTTCTGGAGGCCTCACCCAGACCAACTGCCTGTGTTTCCTGCTCTCTGGAGCATGGCAGATGTTCTATGGCAGACACAAACCAATGTTGAGTTAGTTACTGTATCTACAGATTCTTTCACGGAAACATATTGTATAAACAGATGAATAAATAAGTCTTGTTGAGCTTGATAAAATTATCTCATTATATATTTTTCAGCACTCCATGGAGTTCTCTTCCATGGATAGGAGATAGCATTTGCCAACTATCATTTGTGGGAGGCTGTGGGATATGTAATAGCATTTGCCTGTAGCCGTTTTCTGTGTGGATACCAATATATACAGTACATCCTTATGGGAGTTTTACTGCTCTCAGTGACACTGTTTTTCAGTGTAACATGGAGAATAGAGGACTCCTAGACCAAGTGTGGAGAATACTATTGATACTGTACGAAACTGGAGATAAAGAGCACAGACGTCAATAAGGAGTGTTCCGAACCCTGGACTTTTCCCACATTTTGTTACATTACAGCCTGATTCTAAAATTGATTAAATGTTTTTTTCCCCCTCATCAATCTACACACAATACCCCATAATGACACATTTTTACAAATGTATTATAACTAAAAAACAGAAATATTACATTTACATAAGTATTCAGACCCTTTGTTGAAGCACCTTTGGCAGCAATTACAGCCTCGAGTCTTCTTGGATATGACGCTGCAAGCTTGGCACACCTGTATTTGGGGAGTTTCTCCAAATTTCTCTGCAGGTCCTCTCAAGCTCTGTCAGGTTAGATGGGGAGTGTCGCTGCACATTTATTTTCAGGTCTCTCATGAGATGTTCGATCGGGTTCAAGTCTGGGTTCTGGCTGAGCCACTCAAGGACATTCAGAGACTTGTCCCAAAGCCACTCCTGCGTTGTCTTGGCTGTGTGCTTATGGCCATTGTCCTGATGGAAGGTGAATCTTCGCCTCCAGTCTGAGGTCCAAAACGGAGCAGGTTTTCATCAAGGATGTCTCTGTACTTTGCTCCGTTCATCTTTCCCTCAAATCTGACTAGTCTCCCAGGCCCTGCCGCTGAAAAATTCCCTACAGCATGATGCTACCACCACAATGCTTCACCGTAGGGATGGTGCCAGGTTTCCTCCAAACGTGAGGCTTGGCATTCAGACCAAGAGTTCAATCTTGGTTTCATCAGACCAGAGAATCCTGGTCTGAGAGTCCTTTAGGTGCCTTTTGGCAAACTCCAAGCGGGCTGTCATGTGCCTTTTACTGAGGAGTGGCTTCCGTCTGGCCAGTTTACCATAAAGGCCTGATTGGTGGAGTGCTGCAGAGATGGTTTGCTCTGACATGCACTTTCAACTGTGGGACCTTGTATAGACAGGTGTGTGCCTTTCCAAATCATGTCCAATCAATTGAATTTACCACAGGTAGACTCCAATCAAGTTGTAGAAACATCTCAAGGATGATCAATGGAAACAGGATGCACCTGAGATCAATTTTGAGTCTTATAGCAAAGGGTCTGAATACTTATGTAAATAAGTTGTTTTTCTGTTGTTTTTTTATTAATTTGCAAACATTTAAAAAAATCTGTTTTTGCTTTGTCATTATTGGGTATTGTGTGTAGACTGCTGCTGATTTTTTATTTATTTAATCCAGTGGTTCCCAAACTTTTTATAGTCCCATACCCCTTCAAACAGTCAACCTCCAGCTGCGTACCCCCTCTAGCACCAGGATATGTACACTCTCCAATGTTTTTTGCCATCATTGTAAGCCTTCCACACACACACACACATGGCAGAATACAAGCTGAGAACGATACGATACATTTATTAAACATAAGAATGAGTGTGAGTTTGTCACAATCCGGCTCATGGGAAGTGACAAAGAGCTCTTATAGGACCAGGGCACAAATAACAATAATCAATAATTTTGCTCTTTATTTAACCATCTTACATATAAAACCTTATTTTTTCATCAAAAATTTGGAATAACTCACCACAGGTTAGTGAGAAGGGTGTGCTTGAAAGGATGCCCATAACTCTGCAATGTTGGGTTGTATTGGAGAGTCTCAGCCTTAAATAATTGTCCACACTCAGTCTGTGCCTGTATTTAGTTGTCATGCTAGTGAGGGCAGAGAATCCACTCTCACATAGGTACCTGGTTGCAAAGGGCATCAGTGTCTTAACAGCGGGATTTGCCAAGGCAGGATACTCTGAGTGCAGCCCAATCCAGAAATCTGGCAGTGGCTTCTGATTAAATTAAGTTTTCACAGAACCGCTTGTAGCAAATTTGATGAGGCTTTCTTGTTCATGAAAATACAAGTGTTGCATACTGGCTTTACGATGAAAGCATAACATTTGATTGTCTGAGGACAGCGCATTAGCATAATAACATAACCAGCACGGGTGTCACAAAACTCAGAAAAAGCGATAAAATAAATTGCTTACTATAGTAACCTGGTATATTTATGTTTACCAATAGATGGCAGTATTGACTTAAGCCGAGGGGTTTGCTTTCCGCTATCCGTAGCCATTTCCTATGTCTGCATATATAACCGTGATTGAAGAAAGCTTCAGGTAGCTTAAGCCAGGTGCATTAGAGAATGTAATTCTAAATTGTAATTAAATACTAAACCGTACTTACGTGTCAGGAGTCATCAATCTAAGAAGCCTCTAAGGATACTACACTTACCTTTGAAGATCTTCTTCTGATGACATACCCAAGCATCCCAGCAAGACGACAAATGTTCCTTTTGTTCGGAAAAAGTCCCTCTTTATATCCATAAAGCTCCGTTTGTTTGGCGCGTTTTGTTCAGATAATCCACCATCCACTCGTCCATTATACAAGACATACAAAGTATAAAAAAATATACCTATAAACTTTGTCCAAACAAATCAAACAACATTTCTAATCGATCCTTAGGTACACTAATATGTAAATTAACAATAATATTTCACACGGATAATATCCTGGGCGATAGAAAATAAAAAACCGAGGCTCACGGTCCCGCAAACTCAAAGAGAAAAGTGACTTCCTCACTCCTCTTGCCAATTCTTGTCTTACTCCTCTATTTTTCTAGATAAACGCATGAAACCGTGTCTAAAGACTGCAACCTGGGACTGCAACCTGGGAGCTGGAATCCAGTATTTCCCATAGCAAGTCAATGGTAAAAGAGGCACCTCACAGAATCACATTTTTACGGATGGATTTTCCTCTGGTTTTCGCGTCCCAAATCAGTTCTGTTATACTCACAGACATTATTTTAACAGTTTTAGAAACTTCAGAGTGTGTTCTATCCAATACTGCTAATTATGTGCATATCCTGAGTACCAGGCATGCCAGACTCTCCAAAACTCCGAACACTGCCGCCGCTCCCGAACACATTTTAAGCCGGAATACGATCTTTTACTTTTGAAGAGAGCCAACAACTAAAGGTTAACCTCAATTAAAGCATACTACTTATTGTCAAATAAACCTGATACATTTCTCGCAGCTCTCACAAAATGAATACATGTTAAACCAGTTATAATTTTAAAAGATAAAGATTCAAAAGCGGTAAATAGGGGGGATCACTTGGCCTTTGAACACGATGGCTGCATGAACTAAGAGCTCCGCACAAGTAGTTTCCAATTCTTACCTCCACTGTCACGCCCTGATCTGTTTCACCTGTCCTGGTGCTTGTCTCCACCCCCCTCCAGGTGTCGCCCATTTTCCCCATTATCCCCTGGGTTCTTATACCTGTGTTCTCTGTTTGTCTATTGCCAGTTAGTTTTGTTCGTAGAACCTACCAGCGGTTTTTCCCCTTGCTCCTGTCTTGTCTAACTTCCTGTTTTCTACTTTTTCCCGGCTTTGACCCTTCTGCCTGTCCTGACCGCCGTCCTGTACCTTTGCCCCACTACTCTGGATTACCGACCTCTACCTGACCCTCATCCTGCCTGCCGTCCTGTACCTTTGCCCCTGTTGTTGTAATAAACAATGTTACTTCGATCGGCACAGTCTGCATCTGGGTCTTACCTTGATTCCTTATATCCACTTCAAGTTAAAACTCCATTAGCTATAGTCAAAAAGTCATGGCGGCTACAAAAGGCGACATTACAGGTGACATTTTTTACCCGGAAAACAGCTAGCTTCATAAAAAGCTAGCGCTATTAGCCAGGAGCAAGAGGACCCGTCCCCTCCCGAGGGCCAACAACTGCCAACCTCACACTGTCGAAGACATCCTCTCTGAGCTGAGATCCCAACATACAGAACTCAACATCAAATTAGATGGCATTAACTCTCAGCTCAGTGCAATAGGGAGCAAGGTGACAACCCTGGAAAATGCTTTGCCTGTCATCAACAACAAGATAACCATCAACGCAGGGCACCTGGATGAGGCAGAGGGGTGAATCCTATCCATGGAAAACTCCCCTGGAAACAACAGCATCTGCAAAAAAAAAAAAGAATCTGGAAGTGAAAACAGAGGACCTGGAAAATAGGGGGCGAAGGAATAATTGTGTTCCATTAAATCTGTCTGAAAAAAAAGATGGAAACATGCCACTGATCCGCTTCCTGCAAGACACACTTCCCGAGTGGTTCCACCTGTCCACGGACAGGACCATAGAACTCAAGAGAGCTCAACGAGCACTAAGGCCCCCACCAGCAGCCAGACAACCACCGCGCACAAACACCATATGTTTCCTGAGATTCACCGACAAGGAACGAGTTCAACACCATTACAGTGGGAAATGCCAAACTCACCTTACACCAGGACCTGTCAGCTGGAATACGCCGAAAGGACCAAGAGTTTGACAAGGTGAAGAAATACTTAATTGACCGAGGCATCTTTAGCGGATTCAAATACCCAAACTAGCTCAGGATTCTTCACCAAGGAGCCCTGCGACACTTCAAAACTCCCAAAGAGGCAAACGTTTTTTGAAGGACAATCCTGGTCACTGAGAAATGGACCAATGATTTAAAAGCGATTACTGTTATTACTAATGGAGGTAAGACAACATATAGCCGCCACCCAACGACTCACCCGCCATGCTAAATGTCATTATAGCTGTCTAATTTGTTTTATTTTAGCTGAGAGAGGGATAGGCTATATAGCCTAACCTAGGCCTACTAACATTTTAGGCTACTTTTATATCCCCCTTTTTAAAAAGTATTTGTAGTTATCATTTTCACATAGTCCTCCACCATTTATAGCCTGTCAATTACGACACGTTTACAGACCTAACGAGAGGCTCAATGTGTCAATTTTATGCATATGGCCTTATCCTGTTTATTTCTTTTTTTATTAAAACAAACAATTTATCCTATCCCTCTTAAGGATTTGCTACATTTCTGTTTTATTTGGTCCAAACGATTAGCCCTATGTCCTTTGGGGGAGATATTGTAGGCTGGGCTATTGATTTTCTCTATCTTTTTTTACTGTGGTCTGGATGGGGGCTACGTTGTCACTTTTAATGCGGGGCGGAGAGGATGAGGCATTTATTTTGAGACTGAGCGTGGGGTTAATAGATCCAATGGGATATGTCATGTTTGGGAACTCGGCTGGGGTGTTCAGAGATTGTTCTTTTATGTACAACATTTATTTTTATGTGATCACAGCTGTAAATATTATCCACCTATACTCAGATTACTTTCACCAGAGTTCGATTACTGCTCGATGACGTTGACTAGCACCTTATATCTACAGACATGGAACTGCCATGGTCTAGGTCATGCAATAAAACGGAATTAGATACTATGTGCTCTTAAGGAAAAAGCAGGCATTGCGCTATTACAAGAGACACACCTCTGAGATGTCAAACATGCTAAACTCCGCAGGCACAGCCATACTTATCCATAAGAATGTTCCATTCATAATTGACAAAAACATATCTGATCCGGAGAGGAGATTTATTCTGATAACTGGCTCACTGTGTGGGTAACCAATTTCTATCTTAAATACATATGCCCCTAACACAGATACTCCTGCTTTCATGTCGAAAATGATAACCATGTTCAATGAGCATTGTGTTTCCTTTGGAGTGCTGGCTGGAGATTTTAATTGTACCCTCAACCCAATCCTGGACAAATAATTTGAAGTCCCTACCACAAACCCTAGATCTGCAAAGATGTTGAACTCTTACTAAAGAGATGGGACTGATAGATAGATCTGGAGAGAGACTAATAGCTAATCTATGGACTATACATGCTACTCTAATGTTCATAACAGCTACTCCCGTATAGATTACATTTTAATCCCAAAGATTTTCAAACATTCTGCCACATGTACAATTGGACCCATAGCACTTTCATATCACGTCTTTGTCTACCTGCGCTTTGACCTCTACAAAAACATCCTGAGGTCAAAGTGCTGGAAATTCAACGCCTCCATGTGATCAAACGAAGCGTTTGCATAAAATTTAACTTTTCATGATTTTTACTGCAAACTATATACTTCTGAGAGAACATACGGATGCAGAACTCCATTCCTTCCTAGAGGGAATCTCACTACCAAAACTATCAGAGACCAACCAAGAAGATCTCAACTCCTCCTTCACTCCTGAGGAGGTCCTGGAGGCAATTATCTCCATGCCACCTAACAAGTCAAATCAAATCAAACCAAAGTTTATTTGTCACGTGCGTTGAATACAACAGGTGTAGACCTTAAAGTGAAATGCTTACTTACAGGCTCCAACCAACAGTGCAAAAAAGGTATTAGGTGAAGGCCCAGACGGATTTCCCAGAGTTCCACAAAGCTTTTCGGCACCAGCTTAGCCCTATTTTCATGCCAATTCTGGATGATTTTTGCAAAAACTGAGCTCTCGCAGACTGTATGTACACAGCCCGCATTACAGTGCTGCTCAAAAAAGACAAGGACCCTCTATCCTGCTCGTCCTTCCAGCCCATAAGCTTGTTGGATTTCGACTACAAAATAATTGCCAAAAGACTAAATACTCTTCTTCCCAAAATAATAAAAGCAGACCAAACTCAATTTATTAGAGACAGGTACTCTTCTGATAACATTTGCCGTCTTTTTTATATTATTGATCAAGTAAACGCACAGAAGACCCCTGTCCTGCTGGCTTCACTGGAGGCTGAGAAGGGTTTCCACACCCCTGTCCTGCTGGCTTCACTGGATGCTGAGAAGGTGTTCCACACCCCTGTCCTGCTGGCTTCACTGGATGCTGAGAAGGTGTTCCACACCTCTGTCCTGCTGGCTTCACTGGATGCTGAGAAGGTGTTCCACACCCCTGTCCTGCTGGCTTCACTGGATGCTGAGAAGGTGTTCCACACCTCTGTCCTGCTGGCTTCACTGGATGCTGAGAAGGTGTTCCACACACCCTGTCCTGCTGGCTTCACTGGATGCTGAGAAGGTGTTCCACACCCCTGTCCTGCTGGCTTCACTGGATGCTGAGAAGGTGTTCCACACCCCTGTCCTGCTGGCTTCACTGGATGCTGAGAAGGTGTTCGACAGGATGGACTTGAGCTTTCTGTTCTCAGTCTTAGAAAAGTTCAATATGGGCCCAAACTTCTTAAATGGATTAAGTCCGTAAACTGTCATCCAAATGCCATAGTGATTACTAATGGTCTGAATTCTGACAGATTCCCTTTGGGACGTAGCACAAGACAAGGATGCTTGCTGTCCCCCCTGCTTTACTTGTTGGGGGCGGAGCCTTTGGCAGAGCTGATAAGGAGCAATCCATGTTCCTAGGCTGTCATTGAAAATAAGAATTTGTTCTTAACTGACTTGCCTAGTTAAATAAAGGTAAAATAAAAATAATAAAAAGTAAGTATTATAGGTGTTTCTGCAGGCGGCCTTCAGCACAAGATTTTTGCTCTACGCAGATTTTGTCTTGCTCTACGTATCCAACCCTGAGAAATCCCTCCCATTTTAGACACAATTGCTCAGTACAGCAAGTTTTCAGGATATAAGATACATTTTAGCAAATCCACTGTTTGCCCTCTCAATCTTACACTCAACATGAGTGACATGTCTGGCCATGGAAGAACTGGGACATTTTCAATTTCCAGGAATTGTGTACAGATCCTTGCCACATGGGGCCGTGCATTATCATGCTAAAACATGAGGTGACAGTGGTGGAGGAATGGCACGACAATGGGCTTCAGGATCTCGTCACGGTATCTCTGGGCATTCAAATGTACAAAATTATATTGTGTTCATTGTCCGTAGCTTATCCCTGCCGGTACCATAACCCCACCGCAACCATGGGGCACTCTGTTCACAACGTTGTCATCAGAAAACCGCTCGCCCACTTGGCGCCGTACACGTAGTCTGCGGTTGTGAGGCCGGTTGGACATACTGAGACTGTCAGTTGGATATGCTCTCTGCAAGGTTTTGTATGTCTTCTCTATCATATGAACATCCTTTTCTAACTGAAATAAGATTCCCCCAAGTTTGCTCTGTTGTCCAAAAGACTTCAAATCGAAATGTCATGATATGTAATGTTTAATGTATTTGAAACTATATACATTGGTCAGTCCAAAATGACTGACTTTTACTTCCAAAATTACTGAAATTACTTACATTTATTTCCATTACAGAATTAATAGTATTTCCTGATACCAAGCCATTTCTGGTTTCTATGCCTTTAGTGGGCCAATTTATCTGTGAATTCTGAAACGCTATCTAAGGATTGTTCCATAAGGTTGTGCTTTTAGGGAGTGATATTGGTTCTTGTAGAATACGTTTAATTTTATCCCATGTTGTGTTAGTGTTCTTAGCTTTACCCTTTGAATATAGGCACGTGAAAAGATTCTGGGGATGAGCATGTGCATCTTCAAAATGTTCTTCTTGTTCTTGTTCTTCTTTAGTGCATTTAACTAAATGTCAGGAAGGTTAAAATCACCCTCAGACTGAGGAATATGTAAAACTTTCCTTTTTATTCTATTAATTTTATTTGCCCACATGAAGTCTGTTATAACTGAGTATACTTTTTAAAAGAATGTCTTTGGTATTATCGAAAATAAATACAAAACTTGCCATTCTGAAGATGTTTATCTACTTTTTAAGATTCATGGGAATATTACTCAATATAATTAGATCGGCTTTCATATTGTTGAGTGTCCATCCATTATTGAACTTTGGTTCAAAAGTGTTAATACATTATGATGTAAGGTTGGCAATGGCTATATTCATTACACGTATAAATACTTAATAATGGGCAGAGTCACTAATCTGACACAGCCCATTGTAAGTCGATATACATTATTAGTGGGGTGCGTGAAGACCACTTCAGAACAAATTTTTGTACTTGAGTTACTTGATACTAATTACATTTAGCCTAACAAGTTGACTGCATGCAGACAGATGTCTACCTCAGACAACTTGAGATAAAATACAACATAGACCTCTAAAATGGTCAATGGTGCAGTGAGCTGACAATACAATGTCAGGTTGATCTGAATCACATGGAATATACAGTACTGTACACAAATTAATGGTCTTCAGGTTTCTATGGCTGTTTTAAACACAATGTATTACTTGATTGTTTACCAGACTGATATAATATGCATACTGACTGTGTCCACCTTGCTGGACAGACAGGTGGTTTGTTGAATGCAGGATTGGCGCTTCTGTTGGGGACAATTGAAGGAGCTGGGTCAGACACCCATTTGTGACTATTTCCTTTGTTCAGGAATCTGAGGAACAAATATCCATATTGTAGACATGTTATAACATCCACTATTCTGGTTGATGCCCTTCTACCTACTGTATAAGTGTTGTTACTTCAGGGTACGTTGTTTCATAATGGCAAAGGTTAGGACTGAGGTTGAAAGGCTGACGTAAGATCAGTTGAGAAGGAAGTAAACCAGCTGAAAATGATCAATGGCCACAGATGGACGTTTTTGTTTGGTCCCTGTAAAAAGAAGAAAACCCAAGTATACAGTTACATCTCTTAGAAATACAGCCAAAAGGCTATTTCCTGTTAGGATAAAACTGTGAGCCTCAAGGCTTTCATACGGTCTGTAGCTATATTATTACAGTTCCCGACCCCTCTGACTTTGCAACTGGAAAACTGTCAACTGTTGACCTTCTGGCTGGATTTCCGCTGATACAGGAACAACTTTAAGATATCCTCTCCCTCATCCTCTGACTTGCAGCTCTATGAATTTCCTCAGACATCTAGGCATATGGATTATATGCTGATAGAGCGCTACTGACACCTTGATACAACTGATGATTGATCCAAACATTGAAACTAATACTTTCAAATTTCACATTTTTATGTCACATGCACAAGTACAGTGAAATGCCTTTCTTGCAAAAACCCAACAATTCAATAATAATAATGATGATGTAATACTACAGTCATGGCCAAAAGTTTTGAGAATGACACAAATATACATTTTCACAAAGTCTGCTGCCTCAGTTTGTATGATGGCAATTTGCATATACTCCAGAATGTCATGAAGAGTGATCAGATGAATTGCAATTAATTGCAAAGTCCCTCTTTGCCATGCAAATGAACTGAATCCCCCAAAAACATTTCCACTGCATTTCAGCCCTGCCACAAAAGGACCAGCTGACATCATGTCAGTGATTCTCTCGTTAACACACTCTGTCATGCTGATTGAGTTCGAATAACAGACTGGAAGCTTCAAAAGGAGGGTGGTGCTTGGAATCATTGTTCTTCCTCTGTCAAACATGGTTACCTGCGAGGAAACACGTGCCGTCATCATTGCTTTGCACAAGAAGGGCTTCACAGGCAAGGATATTGCTGCCAGAAAGACTGCACCTAAATCAACCATTTATCGGATCATCAAGAACTTCAAGGAGAGCGGTTCAATTGTTGTGAAGAAGGTTTCAGGGCGCCCAAGAAAGTCCAGCAAGCGCCAGGACTGTCTCCTGAAGTTGATTCAGCTGCGGGATTGGGGCACCACCAGTACAGAGCTTGCTCAGGAATGGCAGCAGGCAGGTGTGAGGTGTGAGTGCATCTGCATGCACAGTGAGGCGAAGACTTTTGGAGGATGGCCTGGTGTCAAGAAGGGCAGCAAAGAAGCCACTTCTCTCCAGGAAAAACATCAGGGACAGACTGATATTCTGCAAAAGGTACAGGGATTGGACTGCTGAGGACTGGGATAAAGTCATTTTCTATGATGAATCCCCTTTCCGATTGTTTGGGGCATCTGGAAAAAAGCTTGTCCGGAGAAGACAAGATGAGCTCTACCATCAGTCCTGTGTCATGCCAACAGTAAAGCATCATGAGACCATTCATGTGTGGGGTTGCTTCTCAGCCAAGGGAGTGGGCTCACTCACAAATTTGCCTAAGAACACAGCCATGAATAAAGAATGGTACCAACACATCCTTCGAGATCAACTTCTCCCAACCATCCAGGAACAGTTTGGTGACGAGCAAGGCCTTTTCCAGCATGATGGAGCACCTTGCCATAAGGCAAAAGTGATAACTAAGTGGCTCGGGGAACAAAACATCAATATTTTGGGTCCATGGCCAGAACTCCTCAGACCTTAATCCCATTGAGAATTTGTGGTCAATCCTCAAGTGGCGGGTGGACAAACAAAACCCCACAAATTCGGACAAACTCCAAGCATTGATTATGCAACAATGGGCTGCCATCAGTCAGGATGTGGCCCAGATGTTAATTGACAGCATGCCAGGGCGGATTGCAGAGGTCTTGAAAAAGAAGGGTCAACACTGCAAATATTGACTCTTTGCATCAACTTCATGTAATTGACAATAAAAGCCTTTGACACTTATGAAATGCTTGCAATTATACTTCAGTATTCCATAGTAACAAACTTTTGTCCACAACTGTAGAAAGAATAAATAAGAACACAATAAGTAAGTGAGCATACTATATACAGGGTTAGTTCCAATACCATATTTACAATGTGATACTGGAGATACTGGAGTGATGGAGGTAGATACTGTATGTATAGGAGTAAGGTGACTAGGCAACAGGATATAAGCCAAGTTGCTGCTACTCTGTTTGTGTGTGTGTGTGTGTGTGTATAAATGTATGCGGTGGCGATTTTAGCATGTAAATCTTTGTGGGGCAAATTCCCCAATTTCTTTTTAGATGCATGCCAGCAAAGCAACTACACAACATTAAACAATACATTAATTGCACTATAACGGTGACAAACGGTGCCCACAAACTACATAAAGCTGTCCCAACAGCAGAGTCCCAACAGCAGACCCAACACCTTACCACTGCTACACGTGATTATCAGCAGAGCCTTGTCTGGCAGCGAAACAGTTCATTCAGCCTCATTTACTGCCTTAAAAAAAAACCAGACACTACCGTTCAAAAGTTTGGGGCCACTTAGAAATGTCCTTGTTTTTGAAAGAAAAGCAATTTTTTCGTCCATTTAAAATAACATCAAATTTATCTGAAATACAGTGTAGACATTGTAATGTTGTAAATGACTATAGTAGCTGGAAACAGCTAATTGTTATGGAATATCTACATCGGTGTACAGAGGCCTATTATCAGCAACCATCACTCCTGTGTTCCAATGGCACATGTTAGCTAATCCATTTAATTTGAAAAGGCTAATTGATCATTAGAAAACCCTTTTGCAATTATGTTAGCACAGCTGAAAACTATCATCCTGATTAAAGAAGCAATAAAACTGGCCTTCTTTAGACTAGTTGAGTATCTGGAGCATCAGCATTTGGGGGTTCAATATTACTGGGCCCACCTATAACCGTGGCCATACTCTGGACCTCGTTATTACCAAGGGGCTTTCTATTGACATATCCTCTATTGTTGAAGTTGCTTTATCTGATCAACACTGTGTATTTTGTAATACCTTGTTGCCCATAGCACAGGGTAATACGGATTGTTAAGAAACAGATTTTATTGAGTGTATAAACAATACTCCACCACCAATTTTGCCTTCCTCTTGTGATGATGTAGTTGATAACTTTAATAGCAAATTAAGGGCAACCATTGATGCTCCAGTAAAGTTGAAAAAGGCCTCATCCAAACGGAGAGCCACTTGGATGAGTGAGGAAACTAATCAATTAAAGAGAAATTGCAGAAAGGCAGAGTGGAAGTAGAGAAAGTCAAAGTTGCAGGTCCATTATGATATTCTGAGAGAATAACTTGGCATAAATAACAAAGACATTTGAAATGCTAGATGGGTAAAGTTTCTAACTTGATCACTAATAATCAGAATAACTCAAGTGCGCTTCTCGACACATCTAAATGTTATGAGTTTGCGTTATATTTCTGAGAAAATATAACCAACATTAGGCTGAGTATCAGTCAAGCAAGACCTGATGAGAAGTTTTATGTGCTGTCGTGTCTTTAGTATCATTAAAGGTGAAGACTGTTATTTTATCAAATCAATTCTCTGTAATTATCATTACCTGATTAAACTAATGTAAATGTGATTAACTAGGAAGTCGGGGCACCACGGAAAATGTTCAGATTACAAAGTTATAATTTTAGAATATAACTCTTCAGATATTTTAATATCTGATCAATTAGTCTTCTATTAATTAATTAGTATTACCTTCGTCAGTCTCATCTGAACGTCGTAAATTGTTGGTTATCTGCACAAACCCAAATCGACCATACACCAATTGGCTCAATTATTTACTTACTAACTAATTAAACAATTACAGAATATACAATGCATAATAACATTATACTGTTCCTAGTGGACTAAACATAAACAGTTTGGTTATAAAATGATAGATTCAGAGAGAAGAGAAGGGGTTTTGGAAGGAAGACTAAGGAACATTGGTCTTTATCGGACCATTATCGGGCATTATATTTACGTGAAGCTGGTGATGTGAGGCTCTGGTTTGCCCAGTCGATGTCGCCCTGTGTGAGAAGTTCACATGGTCTGAGAGGTTAATCTCGCTCTGGAGATTTGTCCACGTCGGTCAGTGTTCTCATACTAGATTTGCTACCTTTCCAGCTGCAGTCTGTTTGGGAGGACTTCTTGGGTGATCAATAGTTCAGAGTTCAGACCATTTCACGTGTAGAGCAAGCTCCCACATTTCCTGGCCTGTATAGTTGACATTAGAATTAGCCCTTTTAAAATGTGAGAAGAAATCATATCACATTACATCATTTTGCAAATAGTTATATCTTTACTCATTCATTTTATACAAGAATTAGATGCAAGCCTCATAACTGAGGGACCTGTATGAACAGAGTTAGGGTAATGTGGCTGTATTGTCTTTCATGAGGTCACAAACATGAAACAAAACGGACCGGTTCGTAGCTGGCTTCTCCACTGACTGTTCACACATTCTCCAAAGGAGGAATATTGTTCAATTCTCAAATTCTGGGATGTAGTAGAATTGGGCTGGATAATCCCTTTGTCTTACTGTGAAACTCTCTCTCTCTATACCGCATGGTTATGGAGAGAGGAGTCTCTGTGGTATTTACCATGTGGTTGTAACAGGAGATGGGGGTTGTTCACATCTCTGCTAGCCAATTCACTGAACGGGCTAGCGTCATGACAGTGCCCTAGCCTACCACTCAAAGGCACTATGGATTTATTTTCCCTGGTTGATACAGACATGCTCAGGGCAATAAAGATGAAACACCAGGTAAAAAACCTAGGTGTTAACTTAGATTCTGAACAAAATTTCTAATCACACATTAGGAATATGACCAAAACAGCTTTTTACCACCTGAGAAACATTGCTAAGGTGTGGCCGTTTCTCTCTCAGGCTGATACAGAGAAACTCATCCATGCCTTTATTACAAGTAGGCTTGACTACTGTAATGCGCTCCTGTCTGGTCTACCCAAGAAAGCCATTGGTCAACTGCAAAACATACAGAATGCTGCAGCACCGGTATTGACCAAGACCAGACAGAGCACACATTACACCGGTTTTAAGGTCTCTGCACTAGTAGCCTGTGATTTTTAGAATTCATTTAAAGATTCTTCTATTGGTTTTTAAGTCAGACATGCTTTTAAGTTATGTACTCAGTAGGTCCCTCAGGTCCTCTGGCACTGGCCTTTTTAACTATCCCAAAGCCTAGGACTGTCACGACTTCCGCCGAAGTCGGTCCCTCTCCTTGTTCGGGCGGCGTTCGACGGTCTGACAAGGACCAAGTGGCATGAAGAGGCAGCCTTTAGTTATTATGCCCCCAGCCTCTGGAATAGCCTGCCAGAGAACCTGAGGGGGGCCGAAACTGTGGACATATTTAAAAGAGATCTTAAAGCACACCTTTTTTAGCTTTGCATTTCCTTAAGGTGCTTTTTAGTTGTTCAGTTTGTCATTCTTATTTTTTATGTTATGTTTGTAGTGTAGTACATATTTTAGCTTTTATTTTCATTGTTTTTTATTTGTTTATTCCTGTAAAGCACATTGTGTTGCATTCCATGTCTGAAATGTGCTGTATAAATAAAGCTTGATTTGATTGGGATATTACTCAGGTACAGTATGTGTCTTCTTACAGTGCTCTCTGGCTCTCTGTAAGATGCAGTGAAACAATGAAAATAAAAGCTAAAATATTTACAGTGTCTTCTGACACTGCTTCCTGCCATGTGGTAGCGTTGTGCAGGAGCACAGAGCTTGTCACGCAGCTCCACATTCTCTCTGGTCAGGGCTTCCACCTGGGTCTGCAGCAGTCCATGAGCCTGGGATGAGTGGGACTCCCTTTAGAGAACTGCTCCTGAAGAGCTAGAATCTGCTTCCAGAGATCCTGCATGCACGCACACACACACACACCCACAGACGAACATACACCCACACACAGGATGAGACCCAGTGAGACAGACTAACCATTACAGTGCATATTTGACTCATGTTCACAATTTGAGTGGGATGAGTGGGGGTTTGTTTACACAGCTGTAGGGAAGTTTCTGTAACGCTATAAACTGTTATCATTAGTTCACAATAAGCAAAGGGGATGCATTACTTTCAGCCATAAATGGGTATACGTCTGACTGATTCACACTTACCAAGTAGGACATATTAATACCAGTTGGGCAACATACAGTAGAGGTCCTGTGAGGCTCAGTTGGTAGAGCATGGCGCTTGCAAAGCCAGGGTTGTGGATTCGATTCCCATGGGGGGACCAGTACGAAAATGGATGCACTCACTATTGTAAGTCGCTCTGGATATTGTCTGCTAAATATGTACAAATTTCAAAATGTTTCAACTTCATATTCATCATCTTGAGCACCACCACAACATCAACATATGTGAAAATGACGTGTTTCTATGTCTTGTAGTAAAAAATATAGAGGAAGATAAGTGTTTCCAATTACATCATTGGTGTGCATTGTGTGATTTTAACCAATTATGAGTAGGCATTGCGTACTAATTGTCTACTAATTGGTTGATGATGTCATTGGAAACACTTATCTTCCTCTATCTTTTTTTACTACAAAACATAGAAACGCAGTTTTCACATACAGTATGTTGATGTTCGAGATGATAAATAAGAAGTTGATATTGTTTGAAATTTCCTTTTAATAATCTTGTGAAACCTATATCTTCAGTGGTTTTTACATGGTTTCTGTGTCTCATTTCTCCACCACCTGTCACCACAATCAGATATGGCACAGAAAGATTTTCTGAGGCATCACATTATCCAAACTAACTAAACTGTGCCTGTACATTTTACCTGAGTAGTTCCATTGATCTCTCTTGTTCCATTTTCATCTTGTCCAGTAAGTCATTCTTTTCTGCTTTTATTCCAAATAAATGACTGCAGTGTGGCTTTGACACAGTTTGATTTGCTCGAAGGAGGTTAAAGTGACCGTTAGAAGAACAGTTTATTTTTATTTAATTAGGCAAGTCAGTTATAAACAAATTCATATTTACAATGATGGCCTACTCTGGACAACGCTGGCCAATTGTTTGCCGCCCTATGGGACTCCCGATTTGAACTAGGTACTATAGTGATGCCTCTTGCACTGAGATGCAGTGCCTTAGACCGCTGCGCCACTCTGGAGCCCAAAATAGCTAGATATAAAGCCTTTTCAAAGAATAACATGTCATGTAGCATGTACACTGATATAGCTACATCAGTACATGATTCATGTCCGTGCACTTCATCATAGTAGTTAAATTACATAGTGAGTTTAGCCAAAATAAACAGTACACTCACCCGCTTGGATCCCTGGTGATGTCTGCCCTTCACGGTCTCTTTAGTTCTGGATGTTACATTAGGGAGCATGTTGGATTTGAGCTCGGCAGAGGAGGGACGTTTTGACTTGATGTCTGTTCCCCTTCTGCTGCTCCACAGTGGCAGGGCTTTCTCTGTGCTTGTTTTCCTTTAAGACTGTGTGTACAATGGACGTGGTCCTGTCTTGTGCCAGTCTATGTCCCTGAGCTCTGTGTCAAAATCGCTGCTGGAGCTAGATGAGTGGTGGTGGTGGGGGTGGAGGGTAGGACAAGGTCCAGAGGCCAAGCAATCCCCAGACTCGCTGGGGGCATTGATGGCGTAGTCCCCATCGGACAGGTCTAGGTTCTAGTCCTTGTGTCCAAGCCGTGGGGGAGACGGGAGGGTGGGCTGCTGGTGGAACTTAGAGATTTAGAGATTTAGAGTTGTCCTCGTCCTCATCACTGTTAAAGCTACTCAGAGATAGGAGAGACATCACTGCTGTGTAGGGGCACTATCAAACAGCTGCATTGCGGCTCCTTCACCTCAGTTTGTTTATGGAAAAAACACCTCATAGTAGCATACGCGTGATTCTGTGACACAACCTCATCACTTAGCTCCACGGGGGTCACACAGGACGATCAGAGCCCCATATAGGGAGAAAGAACCGTCTGCAACTTGGTTATGCACACTGACACGCTGCCACTGCAATCCATAGACCCCACAGTTCCAATAACAACACTTACCTTACAAGCCTGAAATGTCAGAACTCGCACAAGAAACTGCAAGTCCAAAACAACAGAACACCTGTCGTGACATGGTCAATCTCAGACACACGCTGATTCGCATTGACCAGAGCTGATGAACCATGGCAGCCAGAGGCTCAAACTCACCTAAAGCAACCTGGAAACTGTGTACTCGCTCACTGCCACGGCAGCCCAAGACTCAAACCCACAGGAAACTGTGATAACCCTGATAATGCGCTGCCTAACATCGACTTGATAATGACCTGATAATGCGCTTTCGCATGCCACCTCATCGACGAACCATGGCAGTCCAAGGCTCTAACCCACAGGGAAACTGTGGTAACTCGGATAAATGCGCAATCTGGGAGCAGTTACAGCCAAGCGATAAAACCTTACAAAGGTATGTGGGGAACCCCAACTCACTGCAGCACAGATATCCCCAATCATCATGCCCCTGAATAATGCTCAAGAAGCAAACACACCTTTCTCACGAACACAGGCCATGCAACCGCCGTTGTTCACTGGAAGCAAACAGAGGAGGTGAGAAAAGGGAAGCTGGAAAGCCAGAGACCTTTAAGACAAAGGCATAACCTTGGGAGAAACTGCATTAAGATTTAACCTCACTTTGGAGTCGCAAGGAGCAAACTCCAAACAGAAAGAGTTTACTGATAGCTCGTGGAGATCCAACGTGCTTGGCCGACGCAAAGGCCATGAGCAAGGCAGTCTTGTAGGAAAGGACCTTCAGTTCCACAGACTCCAATGGTTCAAATGGAGGCTCACACAGAGAGTCCAGGACCAATGCCAGGTCACAGGTCAGTGCCATTGGCTTAGACCCTGGCCGACACATGCCTTTCAGGAACCGCACCACCAGAGGAGGAGACCCCGGGGGTAGAGCCGTCCATCCCTACATGACACGCCAAATGGCTGCCATATAAACCTTCAATGTGGTAAAAGAAAGACCCTGCAAAAAAAAAAAATCTAAATGTCCAACAAAGTGCTCTGAAAAGGATAAACTCCCCTAAACCTGACATCAACCCTCAAATGCGTGGCGCTTATATGACTACAACCTTTTCCTAGAGGGTACACACACCGACTGTATAGCCGTAATCGCGTTTGAGGGTAAACCCCTAGCGGTCAAATTCAACCTTTTAGGGGCCAAACCCACAGATCCCATATCTGCGGTCATGGGTGCCAATTCCTTCCGTGCACTTGGGACAGTAGAGCCCGATGACACGGAACCCACCTGATGGAAGGAACAGTTGAAGTCGGAGGTTTACATACACTAAGATCGGAGTCATTAAAACTCGTTTTTCAACCACTCCACAAATTTATTGTTAACAAACTATAGTTTTGGCAAGTCGGTTAGGACATCTACTATGTGCATGACACAAGCAATCTTTCCAACAATTGTTTACAGACAGATTATTTCACTGATAATTCACTGTATCACAATTCCAGTGGGTCAGAAGTTTACATACACTAAGTTGAACGTGCTTTTAAACAGCTTGGAAAATTCCAGAAAATGATGTCATGGCTTTAGAAGCTTCTGATAGGCTAATTGACATAATTTGAGTCAATTGTAGGTGTACCTGTGGATGTATTTCAAGGCCTACCTTCAAACTCAGTGCCTCTTTGCTTGACATCATGGGAAAATCAAAAGAAATCAGCCAAGATCAGCCAAGAAAAATTGTAGACCTCCACAAGTCTGGTTCATCCTTGGGAGCAATTTACAAATGCCTGAAGGTACCACATTCATCTGTACAAACAATAGTACGCAAGTATAAACACCATGGGACCACGCAGCCGTCATACCGTTCAGGAAGGAGATGCGTTCTGTCTCCTAGAGATGAACGTACTTTGGTGCGAAAAGTGCAAATCAATCCCAGAACAGCAGCAGAGGACCTTGTGAAAATGCTGGAGGAAACAGGTACAAAAGTATCTATATCCACAGTAAAACGAGTCCTATATCGACATAACCTGAAAGGCCGCTCAGCAAGGAAGAAGCCACTGCTCCAAAACCGGAGAAATGTTCTTTGGTCTGTTGAAACAAAAATAGAACTGTTTGGCCATAATGACCATCGCTATGTTTGGAGGAAAAAGGGGAGGCTTGCAAGCCGAAGAACACCATCACAACCGTGAAGCACAGGGGTGGCAGCATCATGTTGTGGGGGTGCTTTGCTGCAGGAGGGACTGGTGCACTTCACAAAAAGAAGGAAAATTATGAGGAAGGAAAATGATGGGGATATATTGAAGCAACATCTCAAGACATCAGTCAGGAAGTTAAAGCTTGGTCGCAAATGGATCTTCCGAATGGACAATGACCCCCAAGCATACTTCCAAAGTTGTGACAAAATGGCTTAAGGACATCAAAGTCAAGGTATTGGAGTGGCCATCACAAAGCCCTGACCTCAATCCTATAGAAAATGTGTGGGCAGAACTGAAAAAGCGTGTGCGAGCAAGGCCTACAAACCTGACTCAGTTACACCAGCTCTGTCAGGGGGAATGGGCCAAAATTCACCCAACTTATTGTGGGAAGCTTGTGGAAGGCTACCCGAAATGTTTGTCCCAAGTTAAACAATTTAAAGGCAATTCTACCAAATACTAATTGAGTGTATGTAAACTTCTGACCCACTGGGAATGTTATGAAAGAAATACAAGCTGAAATAAAATCATTCTCTCTACTATTACTCTGAGATTTCACATCCTAACTGACCTAAGACAGGGAATTGTTACTAGGATTAAATATCAGGAATTGTGAAAAACTGGGTTTAAATGTATTTGGCTAAAGTGTATGTAAACTTCCGACTTCAATTGTAGGTCTACATTGAACACCACACATTGGCTGCTACTGTAGGCTGAATGATAGAAATATCTGTTCTATGTTAAAATGTTATGGGATTCATTTTCTCCATTGTTTTTGACGGTAGGCCACTTTGGTAGGCCTACATTATGATCAAATAGCCACTGTAACCTACTTGGCCACTGTTAAAACTGTAACTTACAGTGGGTACAACCTCAGTGTTCATTGTAAACTTGCATTGGAAGTTGCACAGAATTTTCACAACGTTAAAGTTTGCGCTCAGCTGATCTGTAATTTGCTCAGTGGCAAAAATATTCTGAGGGAACTTTGCTCTGAACACTGCCAGAGAAACCAGAATGAGCCTCACTCAGCTGGGATGACACCCCTATCAACTCCCCACAAAGTCATCATGACTCTCAATGGATGTTGAACCCAGCCGGAGACAATGGTCACTTCGAACTGGTCCGAGCCAAGGCCTCCTGAACGTGTTTCCACCCTAGTCAACAGGACAGCACTCATTAGTATATTTTTCAGTGTGAAACCACATGCCCTAAGGGAAAGGCGGTCGGAGGTTCAAACTTGGCTGGTTAGTCTTTTAGAACTTACTCTTACCTCTGGCCATCTTACTCAAACAAGGAGCACTGGCTACACAAGCAGAGCAGAAAGGAGTGGGTTTTTAGCAAATACAAAATTATACCAAGACCCAGAACTTGCAACATCTAGGAGGACGAGTACTCTCTAACCACTAACAGACACCTAAGTCGGAGCCAAAAGTCTCGTAGTCTTCATGTGCTTGAAAAGTTTGTAAATTGTGTGAAACACGTTCTTCCATCAGGTGAGCTGAAGAGCGAAGAATTGAGGAAATGGATGTGAGCCCCGGTATTATAGCCAGGAAGGTGCTTCAGGTGAATAAGATTGGTTGTTGACTCCCATAGTATGTTACACCAAGTGACCAACTGAAAGGAAGTTTAAGCATGTCGGGTGTACACAAAAAAAAATCCCTCAGGATGCCAAATTCCAGCTCACTTGTTTACTAAGTTTGTAGATGCAACAGTTTTATTAAATGTATAATTTATTGCAGTCATGTGCACATTTCTGTCCATTAAGAACCAACGATGTGCTACCTTTTTGTAACATTTCTGACAATGCTAACATCTTTTCAACCGAATCTCAGAGTTATCTCTAACTGGGTCGAGCAACTCTGGGGAAGTAGATAAAGGGCATTGTCAAAATCCCTTAAGTATCCCTGTAAGGCCCAGATCTTTTGGCAGAGGCCAAATTGAAGGTTACAATAGCACTGCCAATGGCAGACTTGTTGCCAAAAGAAAATCTGGCTTTGCATGTGGAAATGTTGTATAATGCACCTTAAAACAGAAAATCACCTTATGGTGTAAAAAAACATGGAAATTAAAAATAAAGAAGCAGGCATTGATCTGAAGCCATAAAATAAAATAAATTCCTATGAGCACCACAATGACTCCACACATGCTCTACCAAGGTTTTACACCACACAGCTTTGACCTACTACAGTTGCTATGTTGGTCTGTTGTACTTCCAACAATGTGTATGCAGGTTGATTAGGGTTCAAACCTTCTCAAGCAGCCTAATTCATACTCTTTAGAGGAATAATGGAATTTACAGTGCCATGCTATTAAAATAATGTATATGTACAGTATATAGGCTGTATGTTTTTTAGATGTAGGCCTATTGTAAATGTGTATTATTGTAGCGTCACCATCTTTATTGCGAAACTGAATACAAATACACACAACTTTAAGCTACACAGTCATTTGACAGGGGTAATGAACTGCCCATTGATCAGCACACCAATTGATAAAACAGGACCATGTTTGCAAAACAAGTGTTTCTGAGCTTATGTCAATATTATACAGATAAGCTAATGGTTACAGAAATCAGGAATCAGGCTCTATGGACCTCTATTTATGAGTGACTGTGTCCAACACACCACCACTTATTGTTATGTTGGGCATCTACTGACCACAAAAAATATGTTATGAAATATATATATTTTTCTCAATTACATGTATTGCTAAGGTTTAAGGAAATACAGGCAGGCACCCCATTACTACAAGACAAAACAGTTCGCTCAATCAAGAATGATGGCCTTGTAAACATAATAGCAAAGCTTGCTTTCATATCATTTAAAAAAGCTTGAAAAGGTAGCGGCATGGGATCCAATACTTTAACAAATAACATTATTGTGGGAGCACCTCCTCTACGAGTATGCATTAGGCTGTTTGAGAAGGTTTGAACCCTAAGCAACTGCATACACATTGTTTGAAATACAATAGACCAACATAGCTACTGTAGTAGGTCGAAGCTGTGTGCTGGAAAACATTGGTAGAGCATGGGTGGAGTAGGCATTGTGGTGCTCATGTGAATTTATTTACTTCTGACCAATGCCTACTGTACATCTCATGTAAAACATATATAAATTTTTTTATTTTTCATTACATATTCTCTACAATATCCAAGGCTTTTTTCTTAATCTACATCTCTACAATCTAGTTTCTAGCTACTGTATGCAGGTTTGGGTTTAGAAGAGGCAATAGGATGTTGTAGGTGGTAATAGGCCACACCCCTCATTAAGTCCTAAATCTCACATTTAAAAGTTAATATTCTGTTAACTCACACCCAAATAATGTTGTTGACTCATCCTATACTCGTATTTTTGGCCAAAGCATACATTTGAGAAAAAAAACCACTTCAAAACTGTATCTCAAAAAGACAGTTTCAGAATTGCTTGCCATTTCGTCATAGAACATGATGTCATGTTGGCTCATTGGCTGAGCTGGCCAATCAGTGGTCTACTTGCATTCATATTTTTAATGACGGGTATACGCCCACACCATTCTGTTATTGGGGTATGCCCACACTGTCACATATACTCCCTCTCCGGCATTGGATTTCACCAGGCTGCTCATTATTACGCACACCTGTCACCATCATTGCGCGCAACAGCGTCTCATCAGACTCAGTGTTATTGTTTCTGTTCCGTTGTTTCATGTCTGTACGCTACTCCTGTTTCTTGTTTTGTTCTATGTTAATTTATTTATTAAATATACTCCCTGAACTTGCTTCCCTACTCCCAGTGAACATGTTACACACACACACACCATTCACAATACAGAAAAGCTGCTTTTTACAATTTTTGGGAAGGAAAACTATTCCACTCAGATAGTACTTAATTATAGGTCACATTTCAAAGACATCTGGAAACACTGGACAGTTACTTTAAAGTCTAGAGTTGGTTGATCAGAGGAAGAGAGGTAACTAGGAGTAGTTTGCACATTTGCTTGCTCCTGGTTTTAAACGTTATCCTCTTTTACTATGTTCATTATGTGCCTGTTTAACTTGCTCTATTTATTATAATAAAAAACAAAGTTTTCATGAAGAAATCTCCTTTAATGTGAGAGCCCCTCGATCCGCTTCTTCACAATGCAATGTTTCCGACTATATCCTGAATCTCTCGTGGGATTTAGCTGCTTATTTATTTGTCCTGTGATGACTCGCCTACTCAGGCATGGGAGGTGCTTAACCAACAAGTCTGAACTGAGTGCTATGCTGTCTGCGTGCTGGGGGGAATTACTTCCAGACTGAAATGCAGTACTTCAGCTTCACCAAGTCTGCGTATGGATTAGGACCTTGCTTGACTACCATCAAACAGACCTGCTTTTCATGTAAAGTCAGGAAATCTTAGGAGCTGAGTACTTTGGAGGATTGTTTTTCCTTCTCATTAAGGATTCGGACAGAGTCTGACTGTACAGAGGAAAGCTTTCAAAAATGGAAATTTTGGAGAACGACCATCCAAGTGATAACTGCACAGCAGAGAATCTGCCACTGTACACATTTTACGCCTATGTGATGATCATGGAATTCACCCTGGCTCTGCCGCTCAATCTCTCAGTGCTTTATCTATTCATCTTCAAGCTGAAGTTCTGGAAATCTAAAAGCAACAACATTTTCCTATTCAATCTTGTCTTGGCTGACGTTCTTCTGCTTATATGTTTGCCAGTGAAAGCGTATCATTTTCTTAATGGGAATCGGCGGAGTACAGAGGGAGGGACCTGCAAAGCCATGCTCTTCATGCTGTTTCTGAATCGAGGTGCCAGTATTGCCTTCCTGACTGTGATTTCAGTTGATCGATACTTCAATGTGGTTCATCCTGGGAAAAAGAACTTTGCCAAGGCTTTAAAAAAGTCTCCTCATATCTCTTTCCTCATCTGGCTACTGCTGCTCCCCCTGACTATCCCCACCATGCTGAAGTCCTTTGGGTGCTGTAATAGTTACGGGCGTGAAGATGACACTCTAGTCGAGGACGTCACTGACACTCTGAGAGAGGTTGTGTTTTTTACCCAGATTCTCATCCCTTTCTTTGTGTTGGTTTACTGCACGGTCCGCATTGTTAACAGACTTAAAAAGAAGACCGTAGGGGATAGTACCAAGCTACGCCGAGCAGTGTTTCTGGTCACCTCAGTAATGCTGGTCTTTTCTTTCTGCTTCCTGCCTTGTACCATAGCTAGAATGGTTCTGTTGATTGTGAGAGTTGAGAATTTACCCAGAGCAGAAGCTATAGTTGTGCAAGTCTTTGATGGTCTCATGGTTTTGTCCTGTATGGATTGTGTAGTGGACCCAATTGTGTACTGCTTAAGCAGCACTGAGTTCAAAAGCCTCTACCTGACAACTTTTTGCCGCTGTCTACTGAGCGAAAGTGCACAAATAGCTGAGAGCACAATCTCAATAGGAAACAACTCAAGCCCAAAACGCAACAACAATGTACTGTTGCATAGTAGGTAAAAAGAGGACATGAAAATGACAGTTTTATTACTGCATTATGACTGTTCTCATAGTAAGACATTCATGTTAGTTTGCCAAACCAAACTGTGATTCATTACGTGTTTCTGTTACCATCAGTCATCTGGTTTCTTTCACCAGTGATGTCATCATGTTAAACAGCTCATAATGACTCTGTTGTTACTAATTGTCTGGGTCAAATAAATCATCTTCTTAAGTTATGCTCCCAGAAATGTATTGTTGTTGTTTTTATCGTTGCCTCTCTGGCCATTCGTCCATTCGTCTTATTATGTCAGGGGTTGAATACTTATTTTCTCAAGACATTTCAGGGTAACACTTTACTTGACACCCAGCGTCATAACACGTAATGACACAGTCTTAACCATGTCATAATATGTCATAACAGCTGACATAACTTGTCATAAACGGTCCTAATAGGGTCATAACACTGTCATGACCCATATATTTACACCTGTTGTCACATATATTGCGTTATTGTATGGCTGGTTATGAAACCTATATGAGGGTGTCAAAATGCACAAAACCCTGCCATGGTAAAAAAAAAGGGCACCCACAAGACTCATTGAGCAATTATTACAAGAACGGGAAAGCAGACCAATCTGATGAGTATTTGGCAAAACTATTTTGAACTGGAATAAATGCTACACTTATTAACAATGACCAACACAATTCCAGTCAAAATAGAAGATTGTAAGAAATACTGTAGCCTACCATTACCATACCCAACCCAAATCCATTTGTTGCCATTATCATGTATTCAAGTGGTTTTCAAACTTTTTTGACCTGCGACCTCCAAAACAGAGTGGTAGAATACGGGAAACCCCGTTCACGCAAATGCGCATGTGCACGCGCGTGCGTACGTACACGCACGTACATGTGCACACGGTGATGCATTGCGGTGATGCATTTTCAAAACTCAAGATAAGCTACAGAAGTAAACTACGTTTTACACCTGTATTTGGAGCTGAAAGTCATTAATCTTAGCAGCCAATATCAACTATGGATATATCTGTATATAGCTTCGTTATTGTTATGTACATTTCTTGTGTTACTTTTAGATTGTTTTTACTTGTTTATTTAGTAAATATTTTATTAACTATATTTCTTGAACTGCATTGGTGGTTAAGAGCTTGTAAGTAAGCATTTCACGGTCTACACCTGTTGTATTCGGTGCATGTGACAAATAAAATGTGATCATGTCACTTCTCTGTTGTCCAGAGCAAGTAAAATCATACAGCCTACTAGTAGCAGAAGTAGAAGGAGTGGATGGAAAGCATGTTATGTCTGCACCGCGTCACCACATTGGAGGGCAGCCGGCCTCCCGAGCTGCTCATTGCCAGCCAAGTAGCCATGTTCTTCCAAACATCATTATAAATTCACCTTAATATGTTCCATCTTCATCCCATAATATTACATCTGCCTATTTTAGACATATAGCCAGTAGCCACCCAAACTAGGCCTATCTGAAATCATCAAATCGCCAGGTAGCCTAATGTTCTGGCAAAGATGATTCGGTAGATTTCTAAATTGTATTTTATATGAATGATAAACATTTTGCCAGGCCAAAGTGAAGGAACTGAAACAAGTCACTAATCTGGATATGTGGGCCCGCCTTTGCGCACCAATGCTGATGGTCAACAATCAAGACACACAACTTTTTGAAAAGGGCACTTTGGAGTCTGGAAGGGCAAAGAGGCACAGGTAGAGCCTTATCTGTGCACTTGCCTGGTTGTAATGAATTGTATAAGCAGTCATGTTTATTTTTTAATAATATTTTAAATCACTTGTAGAAAATATACTTTATGACACTGACATGAAGCATGACCATCCTGTGTCACTTTACTTGGACTAAGAACATGCACTTTATGACACTGTCAAGAAGCATTATGACCATCATAATCATATGTCTGGCCTATCACGTATATGCCCTTATGTCAGTCATCAGTCAAACAGTGGGTGGCTTGACCTGCTCCTGAAACCTGCTCCTGTATTCATTCCAGTCATCAGCAACAGAGCATTGGGGTATGTGCATGTGTGACATCAATGTGTGCACAATTACAATGATAATATAACATGGTCAATTTCAGAAAATGTTATATAACACAGCCATACTGTTGACAAGTAGGCTATGGTGTAATGGAATGTTTTGCCTTGTGTGGTACGTTTTGTGGGTTTTGACACTATTGTGTAGGTGTCATAACCAGCCATAAAATAACTACCGTGGTAGGTTTTGTGGGTTTTGACACCCTTATGTAGGTGTCATAACCAGCCATAAAATAATGTAATAAATGTGCTGAACAGGTGTAAATATATGGGCCATTACAGTGTTATGTCTGTATTATGACAGGTTATGACAAGATATGTTAGCTGTTATGACATGGTAAAGTGATAAACATTTCAGCTTTACGTTTTTTATTAATTAATAAAGCATTTGAAAAACAGAATCCCACTTTGACATTATGGGGTATTTATTGTGTGTAGACCAGTGACAAAATATATAAATGTAATCAATTTGAAATTCAGGCTGTAACACAACAAAATGTGGAAAAAGTCAAGGGGTGTGAATACTTTCTGAAGGCACTTTAATCAGATCTGTTTTATTTTCTTCAAAATCTTAAGATAACAATGGGTATGCCTAAGCTTTTTGCAATCATTGACACGGAGCCAGGCTATTTAAAGTGTGCATGGTGGGGGGAGGAATTGACCGACAAATCTATGGATAGCAGTCTATAGTGTACATTCGTCTGTCAAACAGGTGTCTGGTTAGACTGTAAACTCTCCTTCCAGACTCACATTAAGCATCTCCAATCCAAAATTAAATCTAGAATCGGCTTCCTATTTCGTAACAAAGCATCCTTCACTCATGCTGCCAAACATACCCTCATAAAACTGACCATCCTACCGATCCTCGACTTCGGCGATGTCATTTATAAAATAGCCTCCAACACTCTACTCAACAAATTGGATGCAGTCTATCACAGTGCCATCTGTTTTGTCACCTAATCCCCATATACTACCCACCACTGCGACCTGTACGCTCTCATTGGCTGGCCCTCGCTTCATACTTGTCGTCAAACCCACTGGGTCCAGATCTACAAGTCTTTGTTAGGTAAAGCCCCGCCTTATCTCAGCTCACTGGTCACCATAGCAGCACCCACCCGTAGCACGCGCTCCAGCCGGTATATCTCACTGGTCACCCCCAAAGCCAATTCCTCCTTTGGCCACCTTTCCTTCCAGTTCTCTGCTGCCAATGACTGGAACGAACTACAAAAATCACTGAAGCTGGAGACTCATATCTCCCTCACTAGCTTTAAGCACCAGCTGTCAGTGGAGCTCACAGATCTCTGCACCTGCACATAGCCCATCTGTAAAACGCCCATCGTACTACCTCCTCCCCATACTGTATTTTGTTCTTTATCTTGCTCCTTTGCACCCCAGTATCTCTACTTGCACATTCAACATCTGCACATCTACCATTCCAGTGTTTAATTTCTATATTGTAATTACCTTGACAACATGGCCTATTTATTGCCTTACCTCCCTTATCTTACCTCATTTGCACTCATAGACTTCTGTTTTTCTACTGTATTATTGACTGTATGTCTGTGTATTCCATGTGTAACTCTTTGTTGTTGTATGTATCGCACTGCTGTGCTTTAGCTTGGCCAGGTCGCAGTGTAAATGAGAACTTGTTCTCAACTAGCCTACCTGGTTAAATAAAGGTGAAATAAAAATAAATAAATAACGTATTCCTCTTAAGACATTTCAGATTTAAATTTTTATTAATTTGTAAACATGTCTAAAAACATAATTCCACTTTGACATTATGGGGTATTGTGTGTAGGCCAGTGACCAATTGAATCAATTTTAAATACAGGCTGTAACACAACAAAATGTGGTAAAAGGCAAGGGGTGTGAATACTTTCTGAATGCATTGTATTAAGCCCAAAATCTAAGTTTAGACATTTATATCGTATACAGACCCAATTTTGGAGATAAAATGTAAGATTAATCTCTCATGGGAAGTTGTATGGCTTACACCATGCTTTACTTACACCATTTTTTTTATGTGAGATTAAAACAAATATTTGATCAAATATGTGAAAAGTCCAGACTGGGCTTAACACTGTGTTCGCCATAGGCCAATGGCCACTGACGTTACCTTATTAAAGAGAAGAGAAAATTCAGCAACTCATTTATTGTTAAACGTAGTGATGGGAAACTCAGGCTTTCTTTGGGCTTCACCTAATTGTGGTGAAAAATTGTTCATTTTTCTGAGCTTTTAACACAATGCAGATTAGTAACATTTGCTGGTCAGCAATAAATATCTGCATTTGATGTTCACATATACGTTTTTCTTTTTACCCATAATATTAATCAAACTCAGTGGCAGCGGTTAGTCGCGGGCCTAAGGCTTTGTTTACACAGGCAGCCACATTTTTATATTTTTTCCACTAAATTGGTCTTTTGACCAATAATAATAAAAAAGAATCGCATCAGTGCTTTTCACATCAGATCTTTTCAGAGCAAAATACCAATTAATGAAAAAAGACCCGAATTTTCGGCTACAGAATAGTAGCATACAATCAGTTAGAACAAGAGGATGGCATTTTACATCATGCTTCCAGTTTTTGCCTTCAAGTTGACTATTTTTAAATAACTGTAAATCTAAGGCATTATTTAGGATGCTTAAAGGTCGACTCTTCGAAATGATGTTGCCACTAGGAGCACTGCAGATATTAAGATGAGCGAAGACGCAAGACTTCACACAGTATCTGAGCATGTGCACAGGTTCGCTTCACGCTGGTAGAGCACGGTAGCCACGAGACCAAAACAGTGGACAAGTTGATCAATCGCGCTTCAATGGTATTAGTTGTTGCTGAAATGTAGCCACTGTGCTGTTTACTTTCTGCATGTATGTCATATTTCTGAGTCTACCTTTAAGACAGAAGCATAAAAAGTGTGGTTTCACATCCAACTATTTTTTTATAAAGTGCCTTAGCTGACAGGGTATGGGTTGAATCCAAGCTATGAGAGTTCCATGGTTCCCAAATCTACCTGCTATGCTACCGTTCAAGAGCAGTAATTTAAAAAAATCGAACTAGATTTCTCAGTAAGGTGTCCAGTAGAGGACGATGTTTGAAAGCAACTTGGAATCGAAGAAAGCACCGGAACCACGGTGAAATCAGTGGGATCTCGCATTTTGCAAAACATGGTTTAAAAAAGCATGTGATCAAACGAAGTGTCGAACATCATTTATCACTGATATTGCTACTTTGAAACGAGCATTGGTAAATTGTATCGGATCAGTAGTGCTTTGAATCTGCATCGGAGCTCCGGTATCAATTGTCCCATCGCTATAACAGCCTCCCCTATTTTGGGAAGGCTTTCCACTAGATGTTGTAACATTGCTGCGGGGACTTGCTTCCATTCAGCCACAAGAACGTTAGTGAGGTCGGGCACTGATATTGGGCGATTAGGCCTGGCTCGCAGTCAGTGTTCCAATTCATCCCAAAGGTGTTAGATCGGGTTGAGGTCAGGGCTCTGTGCAGGCCAGTACAGGTTCTTCCACACCGATCTCGACAAACCATTTCTGTATGGACCTCGCTTTGTGCACGGGGGCATTGTCATGCTGGAACTATGGGGCCTAGCCCAAACCTTGAAAAACAACCCCAGACCATTATTCCTCCTCCACCAAACTTTACAGTTGGCACTATACATTCGGGCACGTAGAGTTCTCCCGGCATCCGCCAAACCCAGATTCGTCCGTTGGACTGCCAGATGGTGAGGTGTGATTCATCACTCCAGAGAACGCATTTCCACTGCTCCAAAGTCCAATAGGGGCAAGCTTTACACCACTCCACCCAGCGCTTGACATTGTGCATGCCGATCTTAGGCTTGTGTGCGGCTGCTCGGCCATGGAAACCCATTCATGAAGCTCCTGACTAACAGTTATTGTGCTGACGTTCCTTTCAGAGGCAGTTTGGAAATTGTTAGTCAGTGTTGCAACCGAGGACAGGCGATTTACATTCACTACATGCTTCAGCTCTCGTCGGTCCCGTTCTGTGAGCTTGTGTGGCCTACCACTTTGTGTCTGAGACATTGTTGCTCCTAGACGTTTCTACTTCACAATAACAACACTTACTGTTGAACAGGGCAGCTCTAGCAGGACATAAGTTTAACGAACTGACTTGTTGGAAAGGTGTAGGATGCCATGTTGAAAGTCACTGAGCTCTTCAGTAAGGCCATTCCACTGCAAATGTTTGTCTATGGAGATTGGATGGCTGTGTTGTAGCATGAGGGTGTAAGTAACAAGAACATTTCCCAAGACAGACATATCTGATATTGGCAGAAAGCTTAAATTCTTGTTAATCTAACTGCACTGTCAAATTTACAGTAGCTATTACAGTGAAATAATGCCATGCTATTGTTTGAGGAGAGTGCACAATTTTGAACCGAAATGCAGTGGTTTGTTGGATCAGTCTAAAACTTTGCACATACACTGCTGCCATCTAGTGTCCATAATGTATATTGCACCTGGGCTGGAATAATACATTATGGCCTTTCTCTTGCATTTCAAAGATGATGGTACAAAAAAAATACAAAAAGCGGCAGTTTCTTTCTTTGTATTATCTTTTACCAGATCTGTTGTGTTATATTCTCCTACATTCCATTCACATTTCCACAAACTTCAAAGTGTTTCCTTTCAAATGGTATCAAGAATATGCATATCTTTGCTTCATGTCCTGAGCTACAGGCAGTTAATTTTGGGTAAAACATTTCAGGCGAAAATTGAAAAAAAAGGGGCGGATTCTTAAGACAACACCTGTCAGTAACGGGTGTTGCTGAAATAACCAAATCTATTAATTTGAAGGGGTGTCCAAATAGTTTTGTATATATAGTGTATATAACTAATGCTGTACACACCTTTCCTATTCATATTCTGTCCATACTGTCTATTCACACTGGTTCCGTTTTCTGTGCTCCGTTTATTTACTTAACAAATAAGGAACACTCAAACTGTGCACTTATAAATCATAACAATTTTAATCAAAATACAGCTGTAGACAGAAGTCAAAGATCGAACATCACACATACAGTTAATGTTTCTCCTGAGTTCTGAACCATAGGAAAAGTTCAAGTTGTTTTTATCATGCTTGTAGTCAACCCCCTGTGATATCACTGCATACGTCAGTATGTCATTACTCAGACCAAGCCCATGCATACACAGCTATACTAACTTGCACGAGATACAATAGTTCCAGTGTTTTCTAAGGCAGAAAGCTTAAATTCTTGTTAATCTAACTGCACTGTCAAATTTACAGTAGCTATTACAGTGAAATAATGCCATGCTATTGTTTGAGGAGAGTGCACAATTTTGAACCGAAATGCAGTGGTTTGTTGGATCAGTCTAAAACTTTGCACATACACTGCTGCCATCTAGTGTCCATAATGTATATTGCACCTGGGCTGGAATAATACATTATGGCCTTTCTCTTGCATTTCAAAGATGATGGTACAAAAAAAATACAAAAAGCGGCAGTTTCTTTCTTTGTATTATCTTTTACCAGATCTGTTGTGTTATATTCTCCTACATTCCATTCACATTTCCACAAACTTCAAAGTGTTTCCTTTCAAATGGTATCAAGAATATGCATATCTTTGCTTCATGTCCTGAGCTACAGGCAGTTAATTTTGGGTAAAACATTTCAGGCGAAAATTGAAAAAAAAGGGGCGGATTCTTAAGACAACACCTGTCAGTAACGGGTGTTGCTGAAATAACCAAATCTATTAATTTGAAGGGGTGTCCAAATAGTTTTGTATATATAGTGTATATAACTAATGCTGTACACACCTTTCCTATTCATATTCTGTCCATACTGTCTATTCACACTGGTTCCGTTTTTCTGTGCTCCGTTTTATTTACTTAACAAATAAGGAACACTCAAACTGTGCACTTATAAATCATAACAATTTTAATCAAAATACAGCTGTAGACAGAAGTCAAAGATCGAACATCACACATACAGTTAATGTTTCTCCTGAGTTCTGAACCATAGGAAAAGTTCAAGTTGTTTTTATCATGCTTGTAGTCAACCCCCTGTGATATCACTGCATACGTCAGTATGTCATTACTCAGACCAAGCCCATGCATACACAGCTATACTAACTTGCACGAGATACAATAGTTCCAGTGTTTTCTAAGGCCTCAGCGGTAAATGTCTCCACTCCACCCAAGTTGATTAATAGAGGTATGTCTGACTAGCCTCTTATCTCTTCTACTCCCCTGCAGGGCTCTATGTTTATCTTTGAAGTGCTTTCTCACAGACCCCATGCAATAATTCACACATTTCTCAGACCGTTTCTTCATAAGAGGCAGAAACTTAGAAAAGACTGTGGAACAATTCTAAAACCTTACAATGAATATATATATTGTTAATCTGTAGTTTAGGATTTATAGCCCTTCCCCCTTCTATTAATACAACATAAGCATAATCAATTATAATACAGCACACATTTGGTGCAGCCCCTATCATGACCCCAATTTGACCACATCAACACCATTATATATATATATATATATATATATATATATATATATATATATATATATATATATACAGTACCATTTAAAAGCTTGGACACACCTACTCATTCAAGGGTTTTTCTTAATTTTTACTATTTTCTTCATTGTAGAAAAATAGTGAAGACATCAAAACTATGAAATAACACATATGGAATCATGGTTGAGAGAATGCCAAGAGTGTGCAAAGCGTCATCAAGGCAAAGGGTGGCAACTTTAAAGAATCTCAAATATAAAACATATTTGGATTTGTTAAACACTTTTTTTATTCCATATGTGTTATTTCATAGTTGATGTCTTCACTATTATTATAAAATGCAGAAAATAGTAAAAATAAAGAAAAAACCTGGAATGAGTCCAAAATGTCCAAAATGTTGACATTTTCCACATTTTGTTAGGTTACAACCTAATTCTAAAATGTATTAAATAGTTTTTTCCCTCATCAATCTACACACATAATGACAAAGCAAAAATGGGTTTTTGCTAATTTATATGAAAAAAAACTGAAATATCAGTAAATATTCAGACCCTTTACTCAGTAATTTGTTGAAGCACCTTAGGCAGAAATTACAGCCTAGAGTCTTCTTGGGTATAACGCTACAAGCTTGGCACACCAGTATTTGGGAAGTTTCTCCCATTCTTCTCTGCAGATCCTCTCAAGCTCCGTCAGGTTGGATGGAGAGCGTTACTGCACAGCTATTTTCAGGTCTCTCCAGAGATGTTAGATCAGGTTCAAGTCTGGGCTCTGGCTGGGCCACTCAAGGACATTCAGAGACTTGTCCCAAAGCCACTCACTCCTGAGTTGTCTTGGCTGTGTGCTTAGGGTCTATGTCCTGTTGGAAGGTGAAATTTCCCCCCAGTCTGAGCGCTCTGTAGCAGGTTTTAATCAAGGATCTCTCTGTACTCTGCTCCGTTCATTTTTCCCTCGATCCTGACTAGTCTCCCAAGCCCTGCCTCTGAAAAACATCCCCACAGCATGATGCTGCCACCACCATGCTTCACCATAGGATGGTGCCCGGTTTCCTCCAGGCTGTGGCGCTTGGCATTCAGGCCAAAGAGTTCAATCTTGGTTTCATCAGACCAGATAACCTTGTTTCTCATGGTCTGAGAGTCTTTAGGTGCCTTTTGGCAAACTCCAAGCAGGCTGTCATGCGCCTTTTACTGAGGAGTGGCTTCCGTCTGGATATCTACCATAAAGGCCTGATTGGTGGAGTGCTGCAGAGATGGTTGTCCTTCTGGAAGGTTCTCCAATATCCACAGAGGAACTCTGGAGCTCAATCAGAGTGACCATCTGGTTCTTGGTCACCTCCCTGACCAAGGCCCTTCTCCCCCGATTGCTCAGTTTGGCCAGCGGCCAGCTCTAGGAGAGTCTTGGTGGTTCCAAACTTCTTCCATTTAAGAATGATGGAGGTCACTGTGTTCTTGGGGACCTTCAATACCGCAGACATTTTTTGGTACCCTTCCCCAGATCTGTGCCTCGACACAATCCTGTCTCGGAACTCTACGGACAATTCCTTCGACCTCATGGCTTGGTTTTTGCTCTTATATGCACTGTCAACTGTGGTACTTTATATAGACGGGTGTGTGCCTTTCCAAATCATGTCCAATCAATTGGATTTACCACAGGTGGACTCCAATCAAGTTGTTGAAACATCTCAAGGATGATCAATGGAAACAGGATGCGCCTGACCTCAATTTCGTGTATCATAGCAAAGGGTCTGAATACTTACAGTGGCAAGAAAAAGTAATCCCTTTGGAATTACCTGGATTTCTGCATAAATTGGTCATAAAATTTGATCTGATCTTCATCTAAGTCACAACAATAGACAAACACAGTCTGCTTAAACTAATAACACACAAACAATTATACATTTTCATGTCTCCAGAGGGTAGTGAGGTCTGCACAACGCATCACCGGGGGTAAACTACCTGCCCTCCAGGACACCTACACCACCCGATGTCACAGGAAAGCCAAAAGGATCATCAAGGACAACAACCACCCGAGCCACTGCCTGTACACCCCGCTATCATCCATAAGGCGAGGTCAGTACAGGTGCATCAAAGCTGGGACCAAGAGACTGAAACAGCTTCTATCTCAAGGCCATCAGACTGTTAAACAGCCATCACTAACACTGAGTGGCTGCTGCCAACATACTGACTAAATCTCTAGCCACTTTAAATATTGTTTTATATAATGTTTACATATCCGACATTACTCCACTCATATGTATACACTGTACTCTATACCATCTACTGAATCTTGCCTATGCCGTTCGGTCATCGACTCAAATCTCTAGCCACTTTAATAATTAATGGATGTAATAAATGTATCACTAGCCACTTTTAACGATGCCACTTATATAATGTTTACATATCCTACATTACTCATCTCATATGTATATACTGTACTCTATACCATCTACTGCATCTTGCCTATGCCATAAGCAAGGAAAAGGAATGATTCCTGATGTATTGCCATAGAGTTCATATCCTCAAATATTTACTACTGCCAGAAAGAAAAGAAAAAAAGAGAATATATATTAATCATAAGTATTTATATATAAACAGCTGTAACTAGTTGTGTGTATAAGGTAGTTGTTGTGAAATTGTTAGATTACTTAGATACTACTGCACGGTCGGAACTAGAAGCACAAGCATTTCGCTACACTCGCATTAACATCTGCTAACCATGTGTATGTGACAAATAAAATGTTATTTTGATTTGTTTCTAATGATAGACATTTTAGAAAATTCAACATCTACTCTGTCTGCACAGCTTCCCAGGCAACCACCGCAGCAGGAATGCTGTGATACAAAATCACCTTACCCAAGGCAAAGGGGGGATATGCTGTGAAGCATGTGAAGACAGACCCAACGTACTGTAAGTCAGTTATTCATTTCAAATCTACATAAATTGAGCATTTCAAGCACACAAAAATGTTACATACAAACATTGAAAAGTTTCACAAAAAAAGTACACAATCAAATATTGCATATTTCTAACTGAGTACTTCAAAAACACCAGAAAACACATTGTTGAATGAGTAAATCACAACATCAACTAATTGATAGCGTCATTTCTCCGAACAGTTAATAAAAGGAAATTAAATTCACTACCCATTTAACAAACATTTCCTGTTTCAAAAACATTACAGGCTAGGTACACTCTCAGAAAAAAGGGTTATTCAGCTGTCCCCATAGGAGATCTCTTTTTGTTTCAGGTAGAACTCTTTTTGTTCCAGGTAGAACTATTTTGGGTTCCATGTAGAACCCTCTGTGGAAATGGTTCTACATGGAACTCAAAAGGGTTCTACCTGGAACCAAAAAGGGTTCTTCAAAGGGTTATACTATAGGGACAGCCGAAGAACCCTTTTAGGTTCTAGATAGCACCTTTATGACTAAGAGTGTAGACAGGCTCTTCCATCTCCTCTTCAACAAGGTCACCCTTGACCCAGCAGCATACAGTATGTGGGGAAGCTGTTTGAGCTGTCCATTCCAGGACCCCTGTCTGCCCAGTGTGAGAGGCCTGACAAGGAGGAGGCCATAGCTGGATTAGTCTACCGCTTCAATCTTGGGGGTGACTGAAGCCAAGTGGGTGACTGAAGCCTGCTTGATTGAAGCGGGGTACATGGGTCCCCCTCCTTTTTCCGCTCCCCTCCCCATCAATCTCTGTAGTTGGTTTCATTTCCTAAAGCCTAAGTCATTCACTTTTATATGATATGACATCACATTTTGTTACTTTGTATTGTTTTCCAAGCAGGAGATGAGTGAGTGTTACAGGAGATGAGTGAGTGTTACAGGAGATGAGTGAGTGTTACAGGAGATGAGTGAGTGTTACAGGAGATGAGTGAGTGTTACAGGAGATGAGTGAGATGAGTGAGTGTTACAAATTATAAGAATCAATTGGTCCTGCACACCATAGGGTGGCCAGGTGCCTATATTAGGCTTATTATTTATTTCTCACCTTTATTTCTCACGAGTGTTCATGTTGATCAATATTTTGGCTATGCTGTCCTATTGTAAATTATGAAATGAATGTCTGATCAGTATATACAATTCTGCACATATTGTCATTTATAATGCTAATGCAGAGTCACCAATAAATTGTCCAGTACACCTACTGTATGCTGTTTTCATGTACATTCCCTTATGTCTAAGGTGACTCAGGCTTTACAAATTATTGTAAAAAAGTGTATCAATGAACTGTACTCTGTACAAAACAATAGAAATACAAAAGTGTTTTGCTGGTGTTTGTCTGATATTCAACAGTCCATGATCAGCTCTGTTGCCCATGAGAGCATTTTGCATAGAAAATGGGTTGAGGCATACTATTTAGGCTCGGAATGACATGTGGCCTATTCAAGGGTTGCATGTTTTGTCATAATTTCTATGTCACCAGATTGACTTTAGATGCAGTATAACGTTAGCTAGCTAGCTAAGATTGAGGGAAGGCCACCGGATTTTAGCTAGCTAACGTCAGCATTGCTAGCTATTTTTTACTAACTTTGCTAGCTAATGACAACATTGCCTTCTGTCTAAAGTAAATTTGATGACATGATAATGCTGGAAAAGTTGCTTCCTACTAAATATTTGACTACTTTAGAAATGTCATTGCATTTCAAGTAATTTAGATTAAACAGTAGTTAGCCTTCGTCCAGAGTGACTGGGCTTATCACCACTTTAGAGCACCACTATGGTGCTGCCGATAGAGGGCAGCTTGAGAACGTTCATAACAATGGCATGACACGACCGATGCATTGTTTACCTTGTCATTGATGACATGTGGCCCATTGTTTAATAGTTTCAAAGAGCTGTCAGTCAAGGCGAGCTCATTAATATAAGCTCCCCGCCCACTCAGCCTGTTCTTTCAGGCTTCCTGACAGTTTGAGATGAAAGAAAAGGTTAAAGATATATATATTCAGAGCATTTTAATAGCGTAAAAATATCATTGGTGATGTTTGTCATTCAAAGGCTATTTCTATTTTGGAAATAGGATGACTGTGCGGGACCTTTAAATCTGAAGAAAAAACATATTTTTGCTCAGGTTTATTGAATATTAGGGATATTAACACACAATCCCCATATGTTTCAATGAAAACTGGGCTTAAAGGGATACTTCAGGATTTTGGCAATAAAGCCCTTTATCTACTGTACTTCCCTGATGAGCTCGTGGACACCATTTTTATGTCTCTGTGTCCAGATCAAAGGAAGTTGCTAACTAGCGTTAGCGCAATGACTGGAGATCTATGGTAACTGCTAGCATGCCCGTACATACCATAGACTTACAGTCATTGTGCTAACGCTAGTTAGCATTGGCTCACCAAACTACCTCTAACATCCTTCATACTGGATGCAGAGACCCACAAATGGTATCCATGTGTTCATCTGACTCTATATAGTATATATTTTATGATTTATTGTGATAAAATATTTGTAAAGTCTGGGGTATAAATATATACTATATACTATATACTACAATATTATGCAAAGTTAGTAGTGATCATACTAAACAAAATGTATTTATTGCCATTTACATTCTGCATAGAGCGGGTGCTTTTTGTGCTGTTGTACCCTTTACACCCACCTGAGATAAATGTCAATTTTACAAAAAGGCATCTATGTACTGTATAACAATGCAAGGTTCATTTAACAGTAAAATAAGACAAAATTGTTGTGATTCACTAAGGTATGTTGTTACTGTATTGACTGTGACACGTGGTGCAACTGCTAGAATGAAAAATTTGTTAGTAACACCCAGCCTACTATCATGGGCATATATAGACACATTAATCTCTTAATTGTACATGAAGTATGATCACTTATCTGACAAGGTACAAAAATATATCTGAAAAATGTGTTTATCTGAGAGTCGCCTCCACACCAAAGTTTTTTTTGCAGCTCTGAAATTGTCCACTAGTAGGAATTTACACAAAACTGTCAATAATGTGAATAAAACATCTGATTTGCTTGTATCCATAAAAACGGGTATAGATACCAACAACCATAGTAACTGGTTTAAACATAAAATAGCAGAAATGTTTTATATTTGTATTTTTTATTTGAACCCAAAGATGGAAGTGGGCTTAATGGGTACGTGGGCTTAATATGTAGGTACACACCCTCCTTCATATGGTTTTGAAAACAATACCCTGAAAAATGTGTCCGTCATCTCAGACTTCTCTGAACTGGCTACTAACTGCCATGCGTTTAAATCATGTTGGGTGTACACCCAAAACAACAGACATCCCTCAGGACGCAATTTCCATGTGGTAAAAGCAAGTTAATCTGCTAGTAAATCTATTCAATTCCCTAGGATACACTCCTCTCTCTTCTCGTAAATGCAAAAACAATGCACTGTACACTGTAAAGGGGTTGCCCTGAATTTGACAGTAACTTACAGGAAGCTCAGTGGCAAGTAAAATTCTGTATTTCATAATACAGTAAACCTACTGTAAAATAAATGTGGTATCAGAGCAAGTACTGTGTAATGACACACAGTACAATACCGTAAAATTGACTGTATTATACTGTAAAAAATTAAATGCTACCGTAATCAGAATGAATTAAAGAAATTCATTGAGGGAATGGGTTTGTATTTCACAGGATCTTACTGTAATTACAAGGGATTGGTGCAAGCAGGTTGGCTGCTAGGTGAAAATTGTTTACACATTACAGCATTTTAATGAATATTTGGCATTTTATATCACTTACACTTAACAAAGGCTTCCAAATTGGCAGTGACTACAGGGCATAACAGAACAAAAGGCCATGGCAAAATGCCTGCTGTCACTCCAATCTGTTTTAAATGTGATGGGGCACCATAACCACATAGGAGTTAAATTGTTACAGCGTTCTCACTCACGGGTGCAACAAATATAGCCTCTAACAAGGCAGCCTCAAAACATGTATTTTTTAATTAAATGTTTTTATTTAACAACAATACCATGCACCAACTAGTGGTCAAAAGGTTTTGGCACTCCAAAGATATGGTATGGTACTGTGTTCTGTAGGGTGGAATTACAGTACCATTTGAAATACAGCAATTCTTTCCCCACCCAGAACACTTTCCAACAATGCACCATGATTTACAGTATGCTGCAGTAAAACGTTTGAGTATTTTACTGTTGATCATACCGCAACAGTTTCACAGTTTCACCCTTAAATACCCAGAACCAGTTTTCTTTACATGAAAATTAAGCAGGGATTAGGACTGCCCCGGGAGATGTGTGGTTTGCATCACTTAATGGCCGATGTCACATATCACTAGAACATTTCAAGTTACTAAACTTAGCCAAAAATGAATATTATTTTTTAGAACATTTACTCTTTCAGAGGAGCAAACCTTTCTTGTTGACCACCATTTTCACCGCCGATAGTGTAATTACAAAGATCGGCAACCAGATGGTGCCAAAGGTGTGTATTAGGAAATCTTCTTGAATGTAGTGGTTTCATGTTATTTATTGATTGAGTACTACAGACAGTTACCAAGTGATTAAAGACACTGTGACATATATGTTAGGGATAAATTACAGTTTTCTATTACAGTGTAGCATAGTAGACTGCTTTTCTCAAAAAGAGGACATTTTATTACTGCACTATGACTATTTGTTCTCATGATGAGACATTCATGTTAGTTTGCCAAACCAGACTGTGATTCACTACCTGTTTCTGTTATTTATTTATTTTATTTATTTTTTCACCTTTATTTAACCAGGTAGGCAAGTTGAGAACAAGTTCTCATTTACAACTGCGACCTGGCCAAGATAAAGCAAAGCAGTTCGACACATACAACAACACAGAGTTACACATGGAGTAAACAAACATACAGTCAATAATACAGTAGAAAAACAAATCTATATACAATGTGTGCAAATGAGGTAAGATAAGGAACGTAAGGCAATAAATAGGCCACGGTGGCGAAGTAATTACAATATAGCAATTTAACACTGGAATGGCAGATGTGCAGTAGATGAATGTGCAAAGTAGAAATACTGGGCTAGGTTTTTTTATTTATTTTACTTTTTTCTTTTACCAGCTAAATTGACTGAGAACACGTTCTCATTTACAGCAACGACCTGGGGAATAGTTACAGGGGAGAGGAGGGGGATGAATGAGCCAATTGTAAGCTGGGGATGATTAGGTGACCATGATGGTATGAGGGACAGCTTGGGAATTTAGCCAGGACACCGGGGTTAACACCCCCTACTCTTACGATAAGTGCCATGGGATCTGTAATGACCTCAGAGAGTCAGGACACCCGTTTAACGTCCCATCTGAAAGACGGAAGGTTATCATCAGTCATCTGGTTTCTTTCACCTGTGATGTCATCCTTCATGTTAAAAAGCTCATAATGACTCTGTTGTTACTAATTGTCTGGGTCAAATAAATATTACTCTCAAGTTAAGCTCCCATAAAAAGTGTGATGTTATTGTTGTTATTACTACTACTACCATTACTGCCCACAGTCATTGGGAGAGTGGGCCGTGTCAGTGTCACTGTGTTATCCTCAAAACAGGCGAAGAAGGTGTTTAACTTGTCTTGGAGCGAGACGTCGGTGTCCAGGACGTGGCTGGTTTTCCCTTTTTAATCCATGAGCTTACTACACAAAACACACTTCGCTTACTACACAACATACATTTAGTATTACTTTCTTAGCTACAGTATAAACTCAGCAAAAAAATAAACGTCCTCTCACTGTCAACTGCGTTTATTTCAGGGACACATGGAATGCCAAATGAAATCACCAGAGGACCAAATTTGTCTCACATGCCGCCAGTTGGGGAACCCTAATGTCTAAACTCAGCAAAAAAAGAAACGTCCCTTTTTCAGGACCCTGTCTTTCAAAGATAATTCGTAAAAATCCAAATGACTTCACAGATCTTCATTGTAGAGGGTTTAAACACTATTTCCCATGCTTGTTCAATGAACCATAAACAATTAATGAACATGCACCTGTGGAACGGTCGTTAAGACACTAACAGGTTACAGACGGTAGGCAAGTAAGGTCACAGTTATGAAAACTTAGGACACTAAAGAGGCCTTTCTACTGGCTCTGAAAAACACCAAAAGAAAGATGCCCAGGGTCCCTGGTCATCTGCGTGAACATGCCTTAGGCATGCTGCAAGGAGGCATGAGGACTGCAGATGTGGCCAGGGCAATAAATTGCCGTGTCCATACTGTGAGACACCTAAGACAGCGCTACAGGGAGACAGGACGTACAGCTGATCGTCCTCGCAGTGGCAGACCACGTGTAACAACACCTGCACAGGATCAGTACATCCGAACATCACACCTGCGGGACAGATACAGGATGGCAACAACAACTGCCCGAGTTACACCAGGAATGCACAATCCCTCCATCAGTGCTCAGACTGTCCGCAATAGGCTAAGAGAGGCTGGACTGAGGGCTTGTAGGCCTGTTGTAAGGCAGGTCCTCACCAGACATCACCAGCAACAACTTCGCCTATGGGCACAAACCAACCGCCGCTGGACCTGGACTGGCAAAAAGTGCTCTTCACTGACGAGTCGCGGTTTTGTCTCACCAGGGGTGATGGTCGGATTAGCGTTTATCATCGAAGGAATGAGCGTTACACCGAGGCCTGTACTCTGGAGCGAGATCGATTTGGAGGTGGAGGGTCCGTCATGGTCTGGGGCGGTGTGTCACAGCATCATCGGACTGAGCTTGTTGTCATTGCAGGCAATCTCAACTCGTTACAGGGAAGACATCCTCCTCCCCCATGTGGTACCCTTCCTGCAGGCTCATCCTGACATGACCCTGCAGCATGACAATGCCACCAGCCATACTGCTCATTCTGTGTGTGATTTCCTGCAAGACAGGAATGTCAGTGTTCTGCCATGGCCAGCGAAGAGCCCGGATCTTAATCCCATTGAGCATGTCTGGGACCTGTTGGATCGGAGGGTGAGGGCTAGGGCCATTCCCCACAGAAATGTCTGGGAACTTGCAGGTGCCTTGGTGGAAGAGTGGGGTAACATCTCACAGCAAGAACGGGCAAATCTGGTGCAGTCCATGAGGAGGAGATTCACTGCAGTACTTAATGCAGCTGGTGGCCACACCTTATACTGACTGTACCTTTTGATTTTGACCCCCCTTTTGTTCAGGGACACATTATTCAATTTCTGTTAGTCACATGTCTGTAGATCTTGTTCAGTTTATGTCTCAATTGTTGAATCTTGTTATGTTCATACAAATATTTACACATTTTAAGTTTGCTGAAAATAAACGCAGTTGACAGTGAGAGGACGTTTCTTTTTTTGCTGAGTTTATCTGTCATGCACCAGGTAGCCTAATCTCGTAATTTCCCCTCTCAGAACACCTTACCTGTCACTCATATCTGAGGCTAAATTAGTGAGTAAATTGCAAGTTAGTGAAAAGAGGTGATTTAGTGATTTACTCTACAACAAAAGTAGGTCGTTTTGTAAAGTTTGCAAAAGAGGACATGGGTCTCTATTAGCTGATAATTAACCACTAATATCGATTTTAGACAGAGCTACATCGCACACATCATTTGTCATAAGAATACTCTGAAACATTTCCATCTACTTTTATTTATTGCATAAACATGTTACTCAACACTTCTGACTCTGCCTTTCATTTATAGTAAGGTTTTTGAGATGTGTCTGTTTATGCAAACAGAGTGATGTCACATCACAAAACATTCTTGATTAGAATACAAATGCCTCATACAGTATAAAAAGGAGTTATGGATGAAGATTTCTACCATCAGGCGAGTGAGGTGGGGAGAAGCTGTAGCCTACTGTACAATAAATCAAGAAAGAACTATGTATGTGAATGTACTAAAATTCCATTGGCATACACAGCCTGACCTCTGCTCCATGTCCTTTTTAGGCCAATGATTGACAGACGAGTGAAATCTATTTGTCTTACTGACATGACTAAAAAGACACAAAACGTATCGAACTGGTGAGTTTGTATATGCTGCTTGACAGTGCTCATCATGGACCTGTACAAAACAGTGTTCTTGCTAGGCACCCTTTTCTCTGCAGGTAAGATAAAGCTGGCATCATTTTATGCATTGGAAGTTGAAGTGAACTGAAGGATTCCCACACAGTGTTAATATTTGCAAATTGAACATTTTTTCACAAATTAGTCCTTCTATCTGTTCCCTTAAGTTCTTTGCTAGGTACCTGTGTCTACGGAGTTACTTCTCGTGTGCTTAGTTCTTCAATATAATCATTTTGTAAGATTATCTTCTGTCAAACCTTATAACTGAAGCAGTTAGTTGAATCACATTTGATGTATTGTTCTTATTACTGTACAGTGTATTGTAATTACTTGTCTATTAGCCTTTATTGAGGGCTATGTTTACTGCTGTAGTGTAAGTACACTACAGTGGAAGAATGAGTAACTGCAAAACTTGTTACACAGTACACAGTAATAAGAACAATGTAAAGTGTTGAAACACTGTTTATCACACTTCTATGTACTTGTAAATTGTTTTGAAATAACTTGTTTTTAGTCTGTGGTGTATGTCCACTCCAGAAATGACTCATCTGTCAATAGACCTTCATGTTGCAACCTCTATGTTAGTGGTCTGTAACAGCAGTTTAGCCCTGGAACCATTGGGTTTAAGCATTGCATCACAGAGCAAGTGTTAGCAAACAGGGCCCGGTAATTTTTTCAGTCATACTCAGTATTTGTTATTTGTTTGTCCTTTTAGTCAGTGCGGGTGTCCTGGACGAATATGCAAAAACAGAGGGCGCCTGGATTCTCTCTTTGGTGAAGAGGGAGTACTCAGTAGGCACAGTTGTAGAATGTGCTATCAAGTGTAACATTGAAACAGCTTTCACTTGCAGGTATCATTATGCTTATGGTCATTAATAGTGATAATGAATTAATTTGGGGGAAATTATTTCACAGTCAAAATTAATTCTGAATGTTTCTTGGTAGGTCCTTCATTCACATTGAAAAGGATCAAGAATGTTTGACAATACCAGCAAACGGCAAAATAGAGTCTGTTCTGAGAAGAACCAGCACTTCTCTATATGAAAAGAAAGGCAAGTCCTAATGTTTTTCTGATTTGTCTTGATAAGTAGCTACAGATTTTCCCTTCTGAAAAATGTATCAACCCATACAAAAAGGTCCATTCATGTATTACAAATATTAGAAAACAAATTAGTTTAATGTGTTTGTATTAGTCCACATTATTTTTGGTTAATATTTAGCTAACCTTTGTGGAATGTCCAGTATAAGGTTTGGACTGTGTCAGTAAACAAACCTAAGAGTTGAAGCAATCATCTAAACAAGAGAGTCCAATCAGTCCTTGAGTGGGAGGCACATAGGGTATATCATAGGGTATATCATAGGGTATAAGCATAGGGTATATCATAGGGTATATCAAATTCCATACTAACCATATATGACAACATCTCAGATAGTAAAAGCCTGATAATGCTTTTTAACACATTTGGTATTTGGTACACTGCTGAACTTGCTCAATAAAAAGTCAAAGATTACTAACCAATCAACCCACCTACTACGATTGAGACATCTTATTCTCTGTCCTTACAGCGTACTTGATGGAGTGTGTAAATGGAATCGGTATGGACTACAGAGGAACAAAGTCCAAAACACAATCGGGGAAGACTTGCCAGAGATGGGCATCAAAACAGCCACACAAGCCTAAGTATGCTCTGCCACATCTTGTAGCAGATCTGGCGCCAGAACGAAACAGTTGTACAGGCCTTTGACGTTTTTAAACGGGACTGCGTTCACAATTGTTTTTAATGGCTGTAATAGTAAAGACCATAGGCAACTCGTGAGTTTTAAGTTTGGGGAAACTTACAACTTATCCTACAATTTCTACCAATCTGCGTGCCAGTAATGTATATTTATATATGCGCATTTTCGTGGAAGTTTCATTTCAATAATAACGTTTTCCTTTCTCAAAATCATTGTCACGTGGTTAATCATAAAATTATAATTATAAAAGTTACAATTCAATTATGGTGAGAGCACTAGCCTCTGCCATTTCAACACATTGATACTCTGTGATCCATTGGCGGCTAAAGAAACGAGAGCATAGAACTCAGAGATGCCGCAGTAAGCCTAGAACTTCCATCATCAACTAAGTAAAATAAATAGGCCAAGCCAACAGATGAAAATATTCTGATAAAAATTCTGGTTCATTCAATCATATTAATCTCTCTAATCTGCCTGTCTGCCTCCCTTTCTATCTGTCTTGAGCTATTGCTAGCGAACTTGCAACATTGTATATATCAACTAGCCTGTTCCGGGCCCTCGGAGTTTCCTGAGCCAGTGAGTTCGAAACATCAATTTACTTTCGGGCAACCCTGCATATAGCTTCCTAACAGTGCACTGTGCACCAGCCGACTTTCGTTTCCAACCAGGGTTGCCAGGTCAAGTTCAAATTTCTAGAACAATAACCCCTGAAATCTGCTAAAAAGGCCTGAAAACATTTTACAGCAAGAGAGTAGTTGCCATATCTATACAATGAACCCATTTTCCATAACGTTATCGAGACAATTAAGAAGGAATATCATAGTAACTTGTAATGTTAGAAGCAAAATTCAGGTTTGCTCAAATTAATAACTATTGCAAGCTATGCCATGACTTCATTTAGGAATTTAAATGTATGTGACAAGAGAAAAGATGATTCACCCTTATTAAACTCTCCAGATCATTTTCCATCAATGGATGTCGATTTAACTCGCTTGACTGATATGATTAAACAATAAGGTTCAAGGGGGTATAGTATATGGCCAATATACCACGGTTAAGGGCTGATCTTAAGCACGACGTAACACAGAGTGCCTGGATATATTGGCCATATACCACAAACACCCAGAGTGCCTTATTGCTATTATAAACTGGTTACTAATGTAATTAAGAGAGTAAAAAGTAATGTTTTTTCATACACGTGGTATATGGTCCGATATACCACGGCCTTCAACCAATCAGCATTCAGGGCTTGAACCAGGTTTATAATTGTAAATAAATCCCTTGTAATTAAAATGTATCTAAAATCATGCGCATGTGCATGATTATAGATAAATCTGACAGGAGAGTTTGAGTGATGAAAGTTGGACAGAGGACCTTGAAATCTCTGAGCAAGAAACACTTGGATGAATTAAAAAAACTAAATGTTAGGCTATTTTCTGGCTGTTAATATGTGCCGGATGTTATGAATACCAACCGTTATAAATGGCCCATTTGCAAGAATGACAATTCTAAGGGCCTGTGACTGTACATTTTTTTTCAATATTAAATTATTAACCTATCATCATTAATAAAATATTTGATTTACAATGTACTCATAAAACTAACGTTTGATTTTTTTTCTTCTTGTTTTTGGCAAAAGTAAACATCCAGAGAGCCTCTGTATTGCTGAGAACAGACTGAGAACAAGATATACAGTGAGGGAAAAATGTATTTGAACCCCTGCTGATTTTGTACGTTTGCCCACTGACAAAGAAATGATCCATCTATAATTTTAATGGCAGGTTTAAACAGTGACAGACAGAATAACAACAAAACAATCCAGAAAAACGCATGTGAAAAATGTTATAAATTGATTTGCATTTTAATGAGGGAAATAAGTATTTGACCCCCTCTCAATCAGAAAGATTTCTGGCTCCCAGGTGTCTTTTATACAGGTAACGAGCTGAGATTAGGAGCACACTCTTAAAGGACACCTGTCCACAGAAGCAATCAATCAATCAGATTCCAAACTCTCCACCATGGCCAAGACCAATGAGCTCTCCAAGGATGTCAGGGACAAGGCTGGAATAGGCTACAAGACCATCGCCAAGCAGCTTGGTGAGAAGGTGACAACAGTTGGTGCGATTATTCACAAATGGAAGAAACACAAAAAAACTGTCAATCTCCCTTGGCCTGGGGCTCCATGCAAGATCTCACCTCGTGGAGTTGCAATGATCATGAGAACGATGAGGAATCTGCCCAGAACTACACGGGAGGATCTTGTCAATGAGCTCAAGGCAGCTGGGACCATAGTCACCAAGAAAACAATTGGTAACACACTACGCCGTGAAGGACTGAAATCCTGCAGCGCCCGCAAGGTCCCCCTGCTCAAGAAAGCACATATACATGCCCGTCTGAAGTTTGCCAATGAACATCTGAATGATTCAGAGGACAAATGGGTGAAAGTGTTGTGGTCAGATGAGACCAAAATGGAGCTCTTTGGCATCAACTCAACCTGCCGTGTTTGGAGGAGGAGGAATGCTGCCTATGACCCCAAGAACACCATCCCCACCGTCAAACATGGAGGTGGAACCATTATGCTTTGGGGGTGTTTTTCTGCTAAGGGGACAGGACAACTTCCCCGCATCAAAGGGACGATGGACGAGGCCATGTACCGTCAAATCTTGGGTGAGAACCTCCTTCCCTCAGCCAGGGCATTGAAAATGGGTCGTGGATAGGTATTCCAGCATGACAATGACCCAAAACATGGCCAAGGCAACAAAGGAGTGTCTCAAGAAGAAGCACATTAAGGTCCTGGAGTGGCCTAGCCAGTCTCCAGACCTTAATCCCATAGAAAATCTGTGGAGGGAGCTGAAGGTTCGAGTTGCCAAACGTCAGCCTCGAAACCTTAATGACTTGGAGAAGATCTGCAAAGAGGAGTGGGACAAAATCCCTCCTGAGATGTGTGCAAACCTGGTGGCCAACTACAAGAAACGTCTGACCTCTGTGATTGCCAACAAGGGTTTTGCCACCAAGTACTAAGTCATGTTTTGCAGAGGGGTCAAATACTTAATTCCCTCATTAAAATGCAAATCAATTTATAACATTTTTCACGCGTGTTTTTCTGGATTCTTTTGTTGTTATTCTGTCTGTCACTGTTCAAATAAACCTACCATTAAAATGATAGACTGATCATTTCTTTGTCAGTGAGCAAAGGTACAAAATCAGCAGGGGATCAAATACTTTTTTCCCTCACTGTATGTCAAAGTAATGGCTGGATTGCCATAAAATTTGTTGTGCAGAATCAAGACCCCAAGTGGAAGAAACCTATTGATTTGGAGACAACTTGACTTTTCCTCTAGCGCCACTATCAGGGCCTTTACATTTCCATTTCCATTTGTTTTCCATTTTCCATTTCCACTTTTACAGCTGCTTATTTTCTAGTTAGTATGTATACTTAGTTCAAAAATCTGCGGCTGATTTTATTATTTTGTTTGTTATGTCATTCTGTAGATGATAATGTTATTTTATTTTAAATATATATTTTGTAATTTTTTTATAATATTTTTTTTCACCTTTTTCTCCACAATTTCGTGGTATCCAATTGGTAGTTACAGTCTTGTCTCATCGCTGCTACTCCAGTACGGACTCCTGAGAGGCGAAGGTCGAGTGACGTGCGTCCTCCGAAACACAACCCAACCAAGCTGCACTGCTTCTTGATACAATACCCAGTTAACACGGAAGCCAGCCGCACCAATGTGTCAGAGGAAACACAGTACACCTGGCGCACGTCCCGCCACTGCGCACGTCCCGCCACGGGACAAGGATATCACTGCCGGCCAAACCCTCCCCCCTACCCGGACGACGCTGGGCCAATTGTGCGCCGACCCATGAGTCTCCCGGTCGCGGCCAAAATATATATATTTTTAAGATAAATGCCTTGGCGGCTGCGGTGCAATTTAGAAATAGCCCAAAAACCCGCAACATTGTTTTCAAAGTTGCCCAATTATCTGGCAACACTGTTTCCAACTCACAAAAGGCTGAAACCAGATAACTCTATATAACAATGGGAAAGGGATAGGGGGGATGCCTAGTCAGTTGTACAACTGAATGCATTCAACTGAAATGGGTCTTCCATATTTAACCCAACCCCTCTAAATCAGAGAGGTGCGGGGCGCTGCCATAATCGGGAGTCTTTGTCCCAAAGGCGGGAAGCTTATGTCTGCATATTATTCCCAAAGAAACACATTGGATTTATACTGGACAGATTTATGTGAGATTGAGCCCTCTCGCTTCGCCTCTTCCTCTCTGCTGAAACTATATCACCGGACAAAGCAGCCGAGCGAGCGAAACAGCGCCCCTCTATATATGGCCCACGTATATGATGCTCTCTGGACAGAAATAGTATGACATGCCATACTCTTTTGGTTCTGACAGCATCGGATGAATGGTCAACACATACTTAGACAGAGGGACGCTGTTTCGCTCGCTCGGATGCTTTAACTAAGATTGATGAGTCTTCCTGTTGGCGCGCGTTTCGGTCAAATAAATGATCAATATTTCAAGATTTTTATTTGGACGGACATGGGGGTACGTTAGATCGGGCCAGGCCCCCTAAGGCCCACCCATAACACTGTCCCTGACTTGTACAATATTTCTCATATTCCTATTAAGTATTTTATTTACATAATATGGACTACCCAAAGTAAAAGAAAATGGGTTGTAAAGGTTTTGTATCACTTTTGCCAGCAGTTTTGAAAGTAGCAGAACATAATTACAAATACTTTGTAGACTGCAAATTGACTGCAAGAATCCCAAACAGATATAATATTTGACTAAATAATTTCAAACCTTGCTATCAAACCCTGTTTACATTTGTATACCTTCGGAAAGTATTCAGAACCCTTTACTCTTTCAACATTTTGTTAGGATACAGCCTTATTCTAAAATTGATTAAATTGTATTTATTTCTCATCAATTTACACACAATACCCCATAATAACAAATTACATTTTTGCAAGTTTATAAAAAACTGAAATATCACATTTACATACATATTCAGACCCTTTGTTGAAGCACCTTTGGCAGTGATTACAGCCTTGAGTATTCTTAGGTATGACGCGACAAGTTTGGCACACCTGTATTTTGGGAATTTCCCCCATTCTTCCCTGCAGATCCTCTCATGCTCTGTCCGGTTGGGGAGTGTTACTGCACAACTATTTTCAGGTCTCTCCAGAGATTGGGTTTGTCTGGGCTCTGGCTGGGCCACTCAAGGACATTCAGAGACTTGTCCTGAAGCCACCATTGTCTTGGCTGTGTGCTTAGGGTCGTTGTCCTGTTGGAAAGGGAACCTTTGCCCCAGTCTGAGGTCCTGAGTGCTCTGGAGCAGGTTTTCATCAAGGATCTATCTGTACTTTTCTCCGTTCATCTTTTCCTTGATTCTGACTAGTATCTCAGTCCCTGCCGCTAAAAAAAACATCCCCACAGCATGATGCTGCCACCACCATGCTTCACCGTAGGGATTGTGTGACGCTTGGCATTCCAAATAGTTCAATCTTGGTTTCATCAGACCAGAGAATCTTGTTTCTCTTGGTCTGAGAGTCTTTAGGTGCCTTTTGGCAAACTCTAAGTGTGCTGTCATGCGCCTTTTTTCTGAGGAGTGGCTTCCGTCTGGTCACTCAACCATAAAGGCCGGATTGTTGGAGTGCTGCAGAGATGGTTGTCCTTCTGTAAGTTTATCCCATCTCCACAGAAGAACTCTAGAGCTCTGTCAGAGTGACCATCGGGTTCTTGGTCACCAGCCTGACCAAGACCCTTCTCCCCTGACTGCTCAGTGTGGGGGGGTGGCCAGTTCTAGGAAGAGTCTTGGTGGTTCCAAACTTCTTCCATTTAAGAATGATGGGGGCCACTGTGTTCTTGGGGACCTTCAGTGCTGCAGAAATGTTTTGGTACCCTTCCCCAGATCTTAGCCTCGACACCATCCTATCTCAGAGCTCTACGGACAATTCCTTCAACCTCATGGCTTGGTTTTTGCTCTGACATGCACTGTCAACTGTAGGACCTTATATAGACGAGTGTGTGACTTTCCAAATCATGTTCAATTATTTGAATTTTTCACAGGTGGATCCAATCAAGTGGTAGAAACATCTCAATGATGATCAATGGAAACAGGATGCACCTGAGCTCAATTTAGAGTCTTATAGCAAAGGGTCTGAATACTTATGTAAATAAGGTATTTCTGTTTATATTTTTAATACATTTGCAAAAAATTCTAAAAACCTGTTTTCGCTTCGTCATTATTGGGTATTGTGTGTAGATTGCTGAGGATGTTTTACTTATTGAATCCATTTTAGAATAAGACTGTTACGTAACAATATGTGGAAAAGGTCAAGGTGTCTGAATACTTTCCGAAGGCACTGTATCTAGGGTTGCAAAAGGAGGGTATATTACGGGAAACTTTCAGTTGACCAGTATTTTCGTATCTTTCAAGGATTTTATGTAATCTATCACAAGACATCTTGTGGCCTTATCACATGTAAAATATATTAAATAATTAAATAAGTTACAAAAAATATATACAGTGCCAGCCAAAAGTTTGGACACACCTACTCATTCAAGGGTTTTTCTTCAAAACCCTTGACATCAAAACTATGAAATAACACACCTCCAGGCTGTGTAAGGGCTATTTGACCAAGAAGGAGAGTGATGGAGCGCTGGATCAGATGACCTGGCCTCCACAATCACCCAACCTCAACCCACTTGAGATGGTTCGGGATGAGTTGGACCGCAGAGTGAAGGAAAAGCAGCCAATAAGTGCTCAGCATATGTGGGAACTCCTTGAAGACTGTTGGAAAAGCATTCCAGGTGAAGCTGGTTGAGAGAATGCCAAGCGTGTGCAAAGCTGTCATCAAGGCAAAGGGTGGTGACTTTGAATAGTAAAAATAAGAAAAACCCTTGAATTAGTAGGTGTGTCCAAACTTTTACTGTATATAGAATGACAAAGCTGTAAAACATTATCTAACATATAAACCATCAACTTACTGAATATAATTTGTGTTTAATATGAGGGTTTCAGCATTAAATATCCTTAACACACTTTGATTTATTTTACTATGTCAATATGTATTTGTTGTCAATGTTTTGGAGTCAAACTGGTATCAGTTGTGAAAAAAGTTAATAGTTGGAAGAGTTATTTTAAAATAATGCCATTGTTGATTAGATGCTTTGTTCCATTAATTCTGCTATGTTCCCTTTAACCATATGGTCTATCTACTAGAAACTCGTGGACAATATGGACACAGATATAAAAAATGAATACCCTATATAAATACACATTTCTGAAGTTACTCAAGTATAAATGACCAAAGTTATGATAGATTGCCATTTATTTTCTGTTAATTACCAAAATGTAATGCTTGTAACTGTCACACGCACTGAGTTAGTCATGATGTTGACAATGTTTTTGTTTGGTAAATTGTTTGGTAAATTACCTATAGCTTTGCAACCCTACATATATCGCTCTACTATCCACAAGAATACTTTGGAACAGATTTCCAAAATTAATATCACTTGGAGCTGATTTGCTGGTGTTTTTACAGTCTGTTATGTCCAACAATAAGAACAAATATTTTGCTCAGAAAACTTGGGGGGCCAAATAAAATCACCCACATCCTGCAACAACAAAAAAATCGAATTCATACAATATGTTATGAATTTGTAAGTGCTTATCCTGTTCAGTCTTTTAAGTAACTTGTGATGTTAGATTTCTTAACACCTGAATTAAATTCACGTTATCTTTGTGAATGTCTCTTACAGCATGACTCCGTCAACAAACCCCAAAGCCGACCTGGAGTCCAACTTCTGCAGAAACCCTGATGGGGACAGACAAGGCCCCTGGTGCTACACAACAGACCCTGGCACCAGATGGGAGCCCTGCAACGTCCAGAACTGCAGCGGTACCCTCAATATCTTGTTATGTCCCAATAAGCTAAAGAAACAGCTGGTGTCATGTTGGCACAAAAGTTAAGATTTCAAAACCACTAAAATACTATCTATATTTAACAAAGAGTTGACTACTTTTTTTTGTCACTCGTTCATCATGACAGTTCAATTTAAAAAAATGTATTTCTAAAGTGCTGTTGTTTGATCCATAGAGGAATGTATGCACTGCAGTGGTAAGAACTACAGGGGAAAGATCTCCACCACTGAGAATGGCTACACCTGCCAGCACTGGAACGCCCAGAAACCTCACAACCATGGCTACATTCCCAGCGCGTAATAGCCTTCTCTCTCTCTCTCTCTCTCTCTCTCTCTCTCTCTCTCTCTCTCTCTCTCTCTCTCTCTCTCTCTCCTCGGGACAGTGACACATTTTGTATTGTTTTGGCCCTGTACTCCAGCTCTTTTGATTTTGAAATTATACAATGACTATGAGGTTAACGTTAACGCTTTAATTGGAGGGTATTTTCATCCATGTCGGGTAAACCGTTTAGAAATGACAGCACTTTTTGTACATAGTCCCCCATTTTAGGGGACCAAAAGTATTGTGTATTAAAGTAGTCAAAAGTCTTTGGTCCTATATTCATAGCATGCAATGACTACATCAAGCTTGGGACTTTACACATTTGTTGGAATCATTTGCCATTTGTTTTGGTTGTGTTTCAGATTATTTTGTGTCCAATAGAAAAGAATGCTAAATAATGTATTGTGTCATTTTGGAGTCACTTGTATTGTAAATAAGAATATAATGTTTCTAAACACTTCTTCATTAATGTGGATGCTATTATGATTATGGATAATCCTGAATTAATTGTGAAAAAAGATAAGTGAGGAAGTTACAGATGCACAAATATTTGCATGTTTTGGGGGTATGATATTTGTGTGTGTGTAACTTTCTCACTAGTCATTACATCACGATTAATTCAGGATTATCCATAGCATCCACATTAATGTCCCCTAAAATGGGATAATGTACAAAAACTGCTTTAATTTCTAAACGGTTCACCCGATATGGATGAAAATACCCTCAAATGAGAGCTGACAATCTGCACTTTTACCTCATAGTCAGTATCATTTCAAATCCAAAGTGCTGGAGTACAGAGCCCCATAAATGTGTCACTGTCCCAATACTTTTGGGCTCACTGTATATGTCTAACCATGTGCTCCTTCATCTTGCCCCCTTCCCTGTTTCTCCAGTCTCCTTGAGAAGTACCTGGAGGAAAATTACTGTAGGAACCCAGACGGAGACCCCAGACCCTGGTGTTTCACCACCAGCCCCTCCAAACGCTGGGACTTCTGCTCTATCCCTCGCTGCAGTGAGTTCTCATAGATATACAACACTGTTACTAGTATATTGTCTATGGCTTTCGTAACCTAGACCCCTTCTACTCCCTACTAGTGACTGTCACCCCATTTATTATCTTCATCTTGTGTCTCTTTTGTCTCCCATGACCCCTGTTTCCCCTGCTCTATCACATAAATATAAACAATTTAATTAAAACATGAGTTTACTAACTCCCAGGGAGTTCTCCTCACTCTTTCCCTCTCCCCTAGCCTCTGAGCCTCCCAGGGTGGTGGAGGAGCTCACCTGTGCCACAGGCGACGGCAGTGCCTACAGGGGAACCATCGGAGTGACAGCATCTGGGAAAGCATGTCAGATCTGGGCAACTCAGATGCCCCAACAGCACAACAGAACTCCAGAAAACTACCCATGCAAGTAAGATCAACCCACGAGATGGGGCAACTTGTTTTTACTCAAGCAAGAACCAAACTTTGCGTTTCTCAGTGCAGTAGATCAGTGTTTTAATGTCTTATAGATACAGACTTACTGTGATTTAACCAAAATGTGTGGTTGTTTGTGTTCATGTCAGAGGCCTGGAACTGAACTACTGCAGGAACCCAGACCATGAGAAGATGCCCTGGTGCTTTACTACAGATCCAGAGACACGCTGGGAGTACTGCAAGGTGCCTAGCTGTGGAGATGTTCCTGGACCAGGTCACTTGACACTGCATCATGATGATAATGAAGATGATGATGATGATGATGTTAATGCATTGGATTTATATAGAGCTTTCCCAAATGCTAAAATCGCTATATACTAACTACGTAGCGAAACTCTTATGTCATCCACTACCAATCCATACAGCCTACATTTTTCACTAAAATTCATATTTCATTTGGTTGATGTGGCTCATATTGTTTTTAAACCTCAGATTACGCAGCTCCCCCTCCAGCTGAGGAAGACTGCTATGTGGGCGACGGGACCGACTATCGTGGTATGGTGACAGAGACCATCAGTGGGAAGAGATGCCAGTCCTGGAGCTCGATGATACCTCACAGTCACAATAAGACACCGCAGGTCTTCCCTAAAGCGTGAGGCCTAGAGCATAGTCATATCATCTCTAACCACTGGGCAAAAACTGGTTGAATCTACGTTGTTTCCACTTAATTTCAAACTACAAAATCTATGTGATGACACTGAATCAATGTGGAAAACTGATCGAATTTGCAAAAAGTCATCAACGTAAGGGCATTTAGAACTTGTGTATATCAAATGTAAATCAAAACTAGATGTTGAACTGATGTCTGTGCCAAGTGGGTAATGTATTTCTCTAGCTCTATCTCTGTCTTCTACTAACTAGTAATTAAAAGCCAAACGATGTAATATGTCATCTTCAGTGTCTGAGGACATTATGTCTTTTATATGTGCTTCACAGCGATTTGAGAAGAAACCTGTGTAGGAACCCTGATGGCGACCGTGCTCCGTGGTGCTACACCACTGACCCCTCTGTTCGTTGGGAGTTCTGCAGTGTGGATAGATGCCCAACTGCTCCCAAGCCTACTCCTAAACCTGACAGACATGACCAGCCCAAGCCTACTCCTAAACCTTACAGACATGACCAGCCCAAGCCTACTCCTAAACCTGACAGACATGACCAGCCCAAGCCAGAACCCTCCCAGACACCCTCAGACGACAGCAGAGGTAATCTATCCATCCTTTCATCAGTGCTTGGGAAGCTATTTTGAAAAATCTCCAAAAGTATTGTGACGGTGACACATATTTTATTGTTTTGGCTCTGTACTCCAGCAATTTAGATTTGAAATTATACAATGATTAGGAGGTTAAAGTGCAGACTGATTTGGTGAACCATTTAGAAAATACAGCACTTTTTGTACATAGTCCCCCCATTTTTGGGGACAAAAAGTATTCACTTATGTGTGTATTAAAGTAGTCAAATGTCAAGTATTTGTTCCCGTATTCCTAGCATGCATTGACTACATTAAGCTTGTGACTGTACAAACTTGTTGGATGCATTTGCTGTTTGTTCTGGTTGTGTTTAAGATTATTTTGTGCCCAATAGAAATTAATGGTAAAAAATATATTGTCATTTTAGAGTCACTGTTATTGTAAATAAGAATAGAATATGTTTCTAAACACTTCTACATTAATGTGGATGCTACCATGATAAAAGATAATCCTGAATGAATCATGAATAATGATGAGTGAGAAAGTTAGACAAGTATCATGTCACCAAGACATGCTAACCTCTCACCATTATAATAACAGAAGAGGTTAGCATTTTTTGGGGGGGGGGTATGATATTTATACCTCTGTAACCTTCTCACTCATCATTATTCACGATTCATTCAGCATTATCCATAATCATGGTAGCATCCACATTAATTAATTAACAATAAAAAGTTGAAACGTCTTGAGTCAATAAGTATTCAACCCCTTTGTTATGGCAAGCCTAAATCAGTTCAGAAGTAACAATGTGCTTAAAGATGCAATATGTAACTTTTTGGGCGATTCAAACACATTCAGAAAGAAATATGAGTTATAGATCTGTCATTGTAAGCAAGTCTAAGAAGCGGTAGATCGGTTCTATGTATGCTATTTCTATGCTTCCTGTTCTTACATTTCGTTTTTGCTTCTTTTACTTTCGGTTTTGTACACCAGCTTCAAACAGCTGAACAATATAATATTTTTGCTTATGGAAAATATATTTCACAGCAGTTTAGATGGTACAATGATTCTCTACACTATACTTGCTTATTTTGTCACATAAACTGAAATTAGGCTTAACTATTAGAATTTTAGCAACCAGGAAATGCAGGCGCAATTTCTGCATAGTGCATCTTCAACAAGTCTCATAATAAGTTGCTTGGACTCACTCTGTGTGCAATAATAGTGTTTAACATTCTTTTTGAATGACTACATCAGCTCTGTACCGCACACATACAATAACCAGTCGAGCAGTGAATTTCAAACACAGATTCAACCACAAAGACCAGGGAGGTTTTCCAATGCCTCACAAAGGTCACCTATTGGTACATGGGTAAAAATATAAAAAGCAGACAATGAATGCCCCTTTGAGCATGGTGAAGTTACACTTTGGATGGTGTATCAATAATCAGGGATTTTACCATGACTTTAAAACAGTTGCAGAGTTTAATGGCTGTGAGAGGAGAAAACTGAGGATAGATCAACAACATTGTAGTTACTCCACAAAACTAACCTAATTGACAGTGAAAAGTTGGTCTGTACAGAAGAAAAATATTCCAAAACATGTCACCTGTCCATATTTGCAAGCATAGTGGTGGCTGCATCATGTTATGGGTATGCTTGTAATTGTTAAGGACTGGGGATACAAAATAAACGGAATGGAGCTAAGCACAGGCAAAATCCTAGTGGAAAACTGGGTTCAGTCTGCTTTTCACCAGACACTGGGAGATTAATTCACCTTTCAGCAGGACAATAACCTAAAACAGGAGGCCAAATCTACACTGGAGTTGGTAACCAAAAAGACAGTAAATGTTCCTGAGTGGCCGAGTTACAGTTTTGACTTAAAGCTGCTTGAAAATTTACGGTAAGACTTGAAAATGGTTGTCTAGCAATGTTCAACAACCAATTTGACAGATCATTTTGAAAAGAATAATTAGCAAATATTGTACAACCCAGGGATGCAAAGCTCTTAGAGATTTACCCCAAAAGACTCACAGCTTTAATTGCTGGCAAAGGTGATTCTAACATGTATTAACTCAGGTGTGTAATTTTACAAAAATGTATAAAAACATATTTTCACTTTGTCATTATAGGATATTATGTGTGAGATTTATATCTATTTTTTTATTCAATTTAATTAATTTTGAATTCAGGCTGTAACACAACAACATGTGGAAGAAGTCAAGGGGTATGAATACTTTATGAAGGCATTGCAAATCTGAAATGCCATAGACTACAATTTGCAAGAACAGATCACTTTAGGTTCATTTGTTACCAGAATGTATAATTTAGCCTATTTAACACAAAAACAATGTTTCCAGTGAGAATTAGGCAGGGCTGGTGCCGAAAAAGAAAGGAAAGTATTGCTTACTTTACCCACATTTTATTTTAGACAAAAAATAAGTGTGTGTAGTTCCAATAGTTAGCTACACCGCGACATCAAAAAATATTAATTAACTACTGAAAACACTACCTAGATTAGAATTTAGTTCAACATTCGTTCATTCACCCTACATTGTCAGTGTTAAGGGTAGAAATATGATCCCTGATATTGTTTTCTGTTGACTGTGGCTTTCAGATTGCAAGGTGGGCAACGGGGGGACATACAGGGGGTCCTACTTCCATGACCATGTTGGGTGTCACCTGTCAGAGTTGGAGCGCCCAGAGCCCCCATCAGCACCCCAGCTTCACCCCTGAATCCCACCCTGAAAAAGGCATGGAGTCCAATGTAAGTTCAAGGAGTCTTCTTATAAGACATATTTAAATCATGTCAGATGATACTGCAAAAGTATTGCATATGACAGACATTTGGGAAGATGTACTTACATTTATTCAGCACCCCTTTTCACTGTTAGAATTGTAGAAACCCTGACAATGACGTGAATGGACCATGGTGCTACACCACAGACAGAAACCAGAAATGGGACTACTGCCGAATCCCAGATTGCGGTATGTGGACTACTGTGACCAGGGTGTGAATTATGGGTTACCCAGGGGGGGCTCAGCTCCCCTGAATGAGACATTAGCTCTCCTAAATACAATAAAAGTCCACATTTGGGGGGTGTCTAAATAATGCTAATGTAACCATTCTCCTTTTTATAATTCAGTGGTAAATATGTTTTACCGTGGTAAATATGAAAATAAAAGCTTTCAAATGAAATGAACACCCCCACCTCTCTGTCATGGTTTAAACCATTTATTTCTATGTGGCTGCACAAACCTTCCTGTCCACAGTGCTGAATTTTGGCCATAGCTGAGCTCCTTTAAATGCATAGATTTTCCTTTGCACTATGCTCATTTTCGCCATTTGTTTGTCATGCGCCCTTGATAAAAAGAGCATATGCCTTTATTTCAATGCATTAGATTTATCCGTTGATTTATTGTTTGGTTTTGTCAGTCATCTGTTTAAAGCGCTCATTTTTGGGTATTGGTGTTCTCTGTGCCGTGCTAGCCAGAAGAAGTAGACAATTTATTTAGCTTTATTATTTTCTATCAATATTAGTTTTCTTTCTTGGATCAGCTGATGATGGTCGCCAAATATCACTAGACAACTAGCCTATAGCTAGACACCAATCTGCATCCAACCCATCCAACATTGACAGTAGGCCTACAGTTGACTCTTTTGGTTAGAAGCATTACATTTTGCAATGGCATAGGCCTACATTATTTTGGATTTGTGTGCCCATGAGAACTGTTTTCATGGCAAAACAGAATTACATTTTACGTAGGCATAGTTATACTTACAGTGCATTTTCCGAGATCTCCAAGATCTAGGAATCGCACTGGATTTAAGTTCAGTGTTCTAATTCAATTGTTAAGTGCTTAGTAATTACAAATAACACTGTCATAAATGTAATTCATGTAAGTAGTGGTGTTTTATGTCACACGATCTATGAAGACTTCAATCATTCAACTCATGAATTATGACCAGCTCATGAACTAAGACGTAATCATGTTTTGATTGAACTTGTGTTCATGTGTGTAAAATTGCCTCGGCTGAGAGGGTAGGCTACCGGCAGTGGTGTAGGCCTAATGGAATGTAAGTGCAGCTAAACGCAGTTTAAACACCTTTTTCTGAAAAGCGTTACTTTTTTCACCGTGACTGGAAGTCAGAGTTTACCCACCAAGTGTTTTTTTACCACTACATCACTGGTTACAGAAAGGCCTATTTGAAGTGCATAGTAATAGGCCTACACATTGTAGCCTAGTCTAGTAAATTGACCCTGTGTGTTAGGGTGACCATCCCGTTTTTCCTGGGACAGTTTCAGCCCCTTTTCAGGTGTCCCGACTTCTCAGGCTAACAAAAAAGTAACCTTTATTTAGGTAAGTCAGTTAAGAACAAATTCTTATTTTCAATGACAGCCTAGGAACAGTGGGTTTACTGCCTGTTCAGGGGCAGAACGACAGATTTGTGCCTTGTCAGCTCGGAGAATTGAACTGTCAACCTTTCGGTTACTAGTCCAATGCTTTAACCACTAGGCTACCCTGCCACCCCTGCATGTATGTCTTCCTGCATTCTATCTGGTCTACATTGTGGAATTCAGAAATAAAACTGTATTTTTGGTCTCCAGCTGGCTTGAAATGTGGGCAGCCTGTTACAAAGCCCAGGAGGTGTTTTGGTCGCATCGTTGGAGGCTGTGTATCCAAACCCCACTCATGGCCCTGGCAGATCAGCCTAAGGACCAAGTATGGAGGATAGCATCCCATTTCCTTTCCTCAATCTCAAGAACATATTGATAATTACATACAATGACACAAAACAATATCTCACTGAGAACTTATTCAGTTACCCTTCTGTCCGTCCCTCTGCAGCACTGGCGTCCATTTCTGTGGAGGAACTCTGATCGCCCCTCAGTGGGTCCTCACCGCTGTCCACTGCCTGGAGAGGTGAGAGAGCAGCCGTCATCAGTGCCCGTATGAGGCTTACTACTCACTAAACCTATACCAACAAGAAGGGCAGCTATACATACTGTGTAGTAGTGGCCAATGTTTCCTAAAAATAATTTGGGCACTAAGCAAATTTGAACATTGTGAAAATTCTGTGCAACTTCCGGCACGCGTTTACTGTGAACACTGACGCTGTACCCGCTTTAAGTTACAGTTTTAACTGTGACCAAGTAGGCTACTGTGGCTATTTGATCATAATGTAGACCTACCAGAGTGGCCTACCATCAAAAACAATGGAGAAAAATGCATCCCATAACTTTTTAAGGTGGAAATAGCTGTTATATCGTTCAGCCTACAGTAGCAGCCTATGTGTGGTGTTCAATGTAGGCTTACGTGAGAGGACATGCAGGGCTTGACATTAACCGGTTTATCCACTTGTCATTCAGACAAGGAGGTGACTGAAAATGTTGTGTTGTTTGATGCAAGAAACCACTTTACAATTAAAAAAAAATATATTATTCCCATACCATTATTACAGAGAATCAGACAAATGATGCTACCCTTTGCCTACTGGCTACTTAGCTTATTCAAGCCTGTCTCAAAATATAACACTGCCCCTTTAAGACGTAAAAAATCGCTTTACCTGACTTGGCTTTTCAAAGATGGCTAGAAATGCACACATTTTGTGCTCTTGTAGGAAGAAACTAATCCCCCATTGTTGACTAGAAATTAGCTTTATCTGGCGTAAAAACTCACTAACTAGCAAATAATATGAACAAATTTGTACAGGTGGCTACATGTAGCTCTTGCTTGATCTCAGAACAAGTGCATCTACTCATGACAGCTCATGCTGTCCAATTCAAAGTGAATGGCACCGATCCATATATGGCAATGTTCATTTGCATAAAGGCCTCCTGCAGATCTGATTAATTATGGTGCACCGGTCTGTGTAGACTATAGTATGGGCCTGACAGGTGTTGCATGGTCAATTCGATGTCTGCATTGGCAATGCAGCATTTACTGTGATATGGCCTTTACTGTGAAACGTTGATAGTGTTAACAAACTAGAAAGAAGTTCAATCACGTGCTTCTCTGCGCAGGCTGATATTTCATCTATGCGGCAGTGCGAGCGAGCTGCGCGCACGGTGCAGTTTAGAGGGAAAATTGGTAGTGGCTGAGTGTTAAGCCTCCTACACAGCAGAAAAGCAGCATTACTGTTTAGTTATGTTTAGTGCGAGGCCCTAATTATGTATTACATACAAGTACATCTGTCTGTGTGTATATCAGCTCAAAGAGGCCATCTGCCTACATGGTAGTATTGGGAACGCATACAGAGGGAGCAAATGAACCGTCCAAGCAGCAGCGTAACCTGGAGAAACTGATCCTGGGACCTGGCGGCACAGACATTGCACTACTGAAGCTAGAGAGGTGAGTGAGGCCATTTCATTGTCTTAAAAAAAACACAATGGAATGTTTTATATTTTTCTTGGTGTTTGGAAGTCTGAAGCTGTAAAAATACTTGTGTGATTGATTTGCAGCCCTGCAATCATAAATGACTACGTTTTACCAGCATGCTTACCTGAGAAGGATTATGTGGTACCACCTGGAACTGAGTGCTATGTGACAGGATGGGGGGAGACACAAGGTTAAAAAGTCATGCATGTTTTTTCCCTTCATGGTTGCTCTCATAACATGATACGAAATTAAGTTATTCTTCTGTCCAGGACTCTATTACTTTGTTGATGCAAATATACCAATCATTTTCTATATTTTCCAACATGAAACATTGATCTTTGTGTTTGTAGGAACTGGTGGAGAAGGGCTCCTCAAGGAGACTGGATTCCCTGTTATAGAAAATAAAGTGTGTAATCGTCCTGCCTACCTGAACAACAGAGTCAAGGACCATGAGATGTGTGCTGGGAACATTGAAGGGGGAGCAGACAGTTGCCAGGTATACACTACCGGTCAACATTTTTAGAACACCTCCATTTTTACAGTTTTATTGAAATTCGCACAGTTTAATGTTGTCACGGATTCCCCCATTACTGCTGCTCATTCCGTGCACCAGTTCCGGAGGTCTACCTCACCGGCCTCTAGGCGTCACTGAACTGTCTCATTACGCACACCTGATTCCAATTCCCCTGATTAGTAATTGTATATATGTGCCCTCTGTTCACCATTGTCCTGGTCTTGTTTCGGCTTTCGTGCTGCGTGTATTGTGTACTCTTTATTACGGGTCTCGTCCCGTGTATTTATTAGAGGTTGAACCTCGCTCTTTGTTTGATTTACATCCCTGTGTTTTTGTATGCGTGTTTGTTTTGGGCTTCGTCCCCGTGCCTTTCATGGCATGTTGTATTTTTGGGTGGAGTATTAAAACCCCCTATTACGTATTCCTGCGCCTGTCTCCAATCATTTATACAACGTGACAAATGTCTTAATGTACTCTGAAATTAAAGCATAGAACAAATTAACAATTGAAGACAAAAAATAAATAATGGAATTGTTTTGTTAAACAAAATGTTATCTACATTTTTGACTCATCAAAGTAGCCATCTTTTGCAGACATAACAGCCGAACACACTTGTGGCATTCTTTCTACAATAGAAATCAAATATTGTTTGGAAAGTTCTTCGCAACAATGTTGCAGAAGTTTTTTGCTTTCACGCTTCTGCCCAGCTTGATGGGATTTATGTCTGGAGACTGTGCTGGCCATTCCATGATTTGAAGCCTACCGTCTTGTTCTTTTCTTCTAAGGTAGTTCTGACATAGCCTGGCGGTATGTTCTGGGTCATTATCTTGCTGTAGGATGAACCCCATAGCCTGGAGGTATGTTTTGGGTCATTATCTTGCTGTAGGATGAACCCGTGACCAACTAGACGTACACCAGAGGGTATTGCATGGTGATGCAAAATAGTGTGGTAGACGTTTTGGTTCAGGGTGCCACTCACTCTGTGCAAGTCGCCGATTCTGGATCCAGCAAAAGAGCCCCAGAAAATCACGCTTCCTCCTCCATGTTTGACAGTTGGTGTCACACCCTGAGGAACCATCCTTTCGCCCACTTTACAGCGTACAAAAACCCTGCGTAATGAACCGAAGATTTAATTTTGATTCATATGTCCATAAGTGTCACGTCTGCTCCCGCAATTTATCTATCTATAAAATTCCCAGCCGCGCCTGAATCGACGAGCGCCTTATGCTGGGAATGCGGGGAAAACACAGAAAAAGTGACATAGACAAACACATGGGCAACAGAGGGCTCTGGGTGAGAATGGTGCCAGCTCACCTGGGGTGACGCCCTGCCTGCTGCCTCGATCCCCAGAGGAACCAACCCGGCACTGACCGGCAGTGTGACCTCTGCGGCCACAGATGGTGCACGAGATGGAACCCCCTCCGGTCTCCCTGCGCATAGCCCCTCCTAGCTACATGAATATCGGAGAGGGAGTACGGGGGGATGGAAACACCAGACCCCGATCTGAACGTCCGCGGGTAGCCAGCAGGTTGTCCAGCCGGATGGACAGGTCCACCAGCTGGTCGAAAGTGAGGGTGGTGTCTCTGCAGGCCAACACCCAACGGACGTCCTCGCGCAGACTGCAGCGGTAATGGTCGATCAGGGCCCTGTCATTCCATCCCGCGCCGGCAGCCAGGGTCCTAAACTCCAGGGCGAACTCCTGGGCGCTCTTCGTCTCCTGCCTCAGATAGAAGAGGCGCTCACCCGCTGCTCTACCCTCGGTCGGGTGGTCGAAGACTGCCTGAAAACGGCGGGTGAACTCCTCAAACTGGTCCAACGCCGCATCTCCCTCTCTCCACACGGCGTTGGCCTACTCCAGGGCTTTCCCGGTGAGGCACGAGACGAGGGCGGATACCCTCTCACGGCCCGATGGAGCCGGGTGGACGGTGGCCAGGTATAAGTCCAGTTGTAACAGGAACCCCTGGCAGTTTGTCGCCTTCCCATCGTACTCCTGGGGCAGGGAGAGCCGAATCCCACTGGGACCAGGAGGGAGAGGGGCGCTCAGAAGAGACCCCGGTTGTTCTGGTGGAGGCGCTGGAAGAACTCCCTGTCTGTCCCAGCGGTCCATTGTCTGGACAACGCGGTCCATGGCGGTGCCAAGATGTTGGAGCATTGCTGCGTGCTCCTGGACGCGTTCCTCCACCCCTGTTCCCAGGTTACCTGCTCCTACTGACTCCATCGTTTGGGTCCGGAATTCTGTTAGGGCTGCGTACTGGTGGCACAGAAGTCAGGCGCAGGAGAGCAACTTAGTACAGAAACGTGGTTGTTTTAATAAACGGTACAAAACAACACAAGAATAAATGGGCACAAAATACCTGTAGCGCACCAGTAACATGAAGTGCAACAAACTAACAATACAAACAATTCCGTACAAGGACATGTTGGAAACAGACGGTTAAATACACAACATGTAATGAATGGAATTGAAACCAGGTGTGTGGGAAGACAAAACAAAACAAATGGAAAAATTAAAAATGGATCGATGATAGCTAGAAGACCGGTGACGCCGACCGCCGCCCGAACAAGGAGAGGCACCGACTTCGGCGGCATTCGTGACACTGCTCATCATTACGCACACCTGTCACCATCATTACGCGCACCAGCGCTTCATCGGACTCACCTGGACTCCATCACGTCATTGTCTCCCCTATATCTGTCACTTCCTCAGTTTCATTCCCGTGTCTGCATTGATGTTGTTTCTCTTGTCTAGACGCTGTTCTTGTTTAGTTTCATGTCTATTTATTATTAAACCATCACCCTGTACTTGCTTCCCATCTCCCAGCATCTGTCGTCTGAAGGCCTTTACTTTTACGCCCTGATCTGTTTCACCGGTCTTTGTGCTTGTTTCCACCCCCCTCCAGGTGTCGCCCATCTTCCCCATTATCCCCTGTGTATTTATACCTGTGTTCTCGGTCTGTTGCCAGTTCGTTTTGTTCGTAGAACGTACCAGTGTTTTGTTTCCCTGCTCCTGCCTGTTCCTTGCTCCTGTTTTCTAGTTTCCCGGTTCTGACCGTTCTGCCTGTCTGTCGTTCTGTACCTTTGCCCCACTACTCTGGATTACCGACCTCTGACTGACCTGACCCTGAGCCTACCTGCTGTCCAGTACCTTACACCCTCTCTGGATTATTGACCCCTGCCGTTTGACCTGTCGTTTGCCTGCCCCTGTTTTGAGGAATAAACTTTTGTTTCTTCAACACTGTCTGCACCTGGGTCATACCTTAAAACATGATAGTTACAATGAGACCTTCTTCCAGTCTTCAGTAGTCCACTGGCGGTGCGTCATGGCCCAGGCAAGCCTCTTTTTCTTATTTTGCCATCTTAGCAATGGCTTTCTTACTGCCACTCGACCTGTCAAACCTGCAGCTGGACGTCTTCGCTTCACAGTTGAACCTAAGACTTGCTTACTTCAACCAGTGTTAAGCTGTGCTTGAAGCTGTTGTCTTGTGAGCCGCTTATCATGCAAGCTGTTGACTCTCAGAAACTTGTCTTCTGATTCTGTTGTGGCTTTGTCTGCCAGAACTCTTCCTGGCAGTTTCCTCCAGTTTCCAAGTGCCTTTTGATGGTGTAGGAAACTGTACTCACTGTCACCTTGGCTTTCTTTGCCATTTCTCTGAAGGAAAGACCTACACTTTTAAAGGTTATAATGGTCTGTCTTCCTTTTAATTGCCTTTTTCTCGCCATTATGATAGCAATATACTACTTCCTGCAGTACAGTACTGTCCAAATAATGCTTAAGAGTGTGTAGTAACAGTCTGTTCCAACACTGCTTTTATACAAACAGAGGGATTGTAAGTAATCAGCAAAAGTTGTGACACCTGTAGGAAATGTTAGCATCAACTTTCAAGGCTTAATTTACTTCCATTGCTGCAGAACAGCTGTAAGTTGTTAACCCATTACTTGTTCCCTGAAAAATGCCTTTTTTTTATAACTTTGAAATGTACATTATTCTTCAGTTTTTGGTAACTTAAAAAAAAAAAATGGCAGTTTACCGCTTACCTTTGTACCATTTCAAATTATTCACTGGACTTGAACTGCTTACATTTCTATAAAAACTGGAAAAATGGGGGTGTTCTAAAACGTTTGACCAATGTACATGCTCAGCAACAACTTGTAATCATTACATTTCAGTAAGGACTGTGGTTGGTTGTATACTGCAGTTTCCACAGAGTTTAATGTTAACTGCATTGGAGTGATGATAATGGTGGTGATGCTGTTTTTTACTTCTTCCAGGGTGACAGTGGCGGCCCTCTGGTGTGCCATGCTCAGAACAGCTTTGTTCTCCAGGGAGTGACATCTTGGGGTCTGGGCTGTGCTAACGCCATGAAGCCAGGGGTGTACGTCAGAGTATCGAAGTTTATGGATTGGATTAACAGTCAGATTAATTCTTATCCCTCTACTATACTTCCATAATCTCGAGGAATGGATAATTTGAGCCTTAAATGTAGTTTTATTAAGACTTGTAAGACTTCAAAGTACAAATTAAATGCCTGTCGTCAGTGATTTCTTCCGAAATTGCAAGGTTCATTGTTTTTGTTTAGAAAACCAAATAATTCAATTGATAAGCAATGCAATTATGTTCTAGCCTGGTACACAACCGTGGTGTTTGACCACGTTACAAAATGTCAGCTTTGTTCCCTTTTTTTAAGAGCTTGTGTGTCATTGGGATCTTTGATGGGTAACCTTTTTATTAATTTCTGTCAGGTCAGTCAAAAATAAATGTATATAATATTTAACATGATTGGTATATATTAACGTTTAGAATAAGAATCTTCTCAAAACACACTTGAGAAGATGACGTTTCTGGCAATTTCTACCATAAAACTAGTGAAGGACTGATTAGGGATTTCATTTGGGGATTTCCAACTGAAATATTTGTTTTAAATAATAGAAATCACCATTGTGTATTTTAACAGCTAAATTATTATGATCTAAAGTGATGTCCTGTACAGTAATACATATAAATACCAGCACCTCAAAAACATGAAAAGATTCACATCAGCTACTGTTGGGAAACAACAAATGCAAAAAATATATTATAGGCTAAGCTACATACATTTGTAAATACAGTATATGAGTATGCTGTCAATCTTGTGAAGAGGCGGAGCAAGATCAATCAGACTATTGTAGTTTCTTTGTTGGTCGTCATGTCGGTGGGCAAGAGATTTGTCAGCTGTTGACTCTTCGGCTGGTTTTCTTTGTGTCTGTTGCCAACGGAATATGTACAATAAATCCATATTCCCCAAACAAATCCTCTAACACACTACAGTGCAATTTAGTTTAGTTTGAAGTGATAAAGAAAATCATACCTGTTTGGGAACTCAATGTCATCGATGGTCTCAGGAAGTCTTACACCTCGGGTCTCAGGCAACAGCAAGACTAAACCTCCAGCTACGAATGCTATCGCCCCTTTGGGGTACAACAAAACATATCACCACATTGAGTGTCAGACAGAAATGGTCTCTGGTGTACAAGCATCTTATAACAGGTTAATTCGTGTTTTAATCATCATGTACCGAAGATGATTAGTGGCAGCTCCAGCCAGATGGTAGCCAGTCTGTAGAGCAGGAACGGGGCCACGATGCCTCCGATGTCACACAGAGTAGAGCACACGGACACACCCAAGTTCCTGAGGAAAGAAACAGTTGTAGTATTTTTTTTCCATATTTTTTTCCCCTGCTATGTTTATTAGTTCTCAATTTTGAGATGTGCACCCCCCTGGTAAACTTTACCTGACGAAGGTGGGGTATAATTCAGTGTTCACAAACACCACCATCTCAAATGCCATGGTGATGCCCAACCGGCCAATGCAGGCCACAACTGTTTTGACCCACAAGTGACCTGCAGGAGAGAGAGACATTACTGTACTATATGTACTATGCACATTAAATAAGACAGGGTACTACCATTTTCTAACAAGTTTTCTTTCAGATATTGCACACTTACTATCTGGGATCATAGCAGTGATGAAGCAGGATACTCCAGCAACAATGTTGGCCGTGGCAAAGGGTAGACGACGTCCAATACGATCGATGGTGAAGAGGATTAAGAAGGCAGCAGGGAACTCTACCAGGCCAGAGATCAGGAAGTCAATATAGACGTTTCCTCCTGTGATTCCCACACGCATGATAAGACCCTGGTAGACAATAGCACTAGTGAACCTGTGAAGATAATGATACAACATCCAATTAGGCCAGGAAAAGAGAAAGGGAGCCTGTCATAAATGTATATGTAACGGGTTGAAGTTTATTTGTGGTTCTTGAACACACTCTTGCCTCTGCCAATCACAGGTGCACCACCTTCTAATTAAGGGTGTGGCTTTTTGTATAAAAGCTGAGCTTTTCCCTTGTTTCAGGGGATATTCTAAGGATCTCTGTGAATAGTAGATATGTGCCAGAACAGAGGGATAGGCCAATGATTGATATATGTTTCAGTAAGGTTGGCTTCTTAGCGTTCATAGCAATGCGAATCAACTGAACAGCAGAGATGAAACGTAAGTCACAGAAGATAGATGTGGTCGCAGCTGCAGAGAAGTACTTGGTACAAGATTTGACTTCAGAAGTGTTACAGGGTGTGTTGAGTGGTAGTGTCCTGTATTTGTATCTTTATTTTATTTCCCCGTTTTCCCATTTTGTATCACAAAGTGTAATGGATTTATACTATACTTGAATTGGGGGCGGTAATGCAACATATTGGATGCCAACCGCCGTTAAACTCCACTGAATAAGATGTTTCTGAGGATCCACAAAAAATTGTAGTCTGGCATTCCGTTGGAAGACAAGTTCAATCGGGAGTAAAGGTTCTATGGCAAGAGTGCCTGTTTCCGTTGGTGCCGCTCTCCTTCTCCCTTGGCATGTTCTCCTGGCTTGTTGTTGGTATGTATGATGTATTGTATGTTGCCCAGAGTTAAACAGAACATTCTGAAGCGAAATCTTGATTATTGAATACTGGTGATGATGATTATTGTGATGATGATATACAGTGACTAAATGATTTGTTGGTCAGCAGATTCTGCACAGAGAATGCTAGGTGGCACTGAAGATGTCCCAGTCTAAGCTTTCTATTGGTCCTATTGTGAATAACATCTAATGTTGCATTCTACCTGGCCTGTTTATTCCCATGCTACACCTCTGCTGTCAAATAACTATATGTTTAGTTTAGTCCCGAGGACCTCACTTATAAAAAAAGGTGGAGTAATATCGGCTACAGGAAAGGTTATTTATGGTACAATCCCCCACGTTACATATAGCGTAAGTGCTGTTGTAATTTAAGCTTATAACATCAGTAAATACATGTCTAGCTATTGTTTGCAGCATGGGTCTTACCAGTTGAACATGAGGATGAAGGTGTGTTTCCTCATGTTTGGAGTTCTGACCAGATCCAGGAAAGAGGCAGTTGAGGTCTGTGCATTGTCGTCACTCAGCGTCTATAAGACATGTTAGGCTATGGAAGCTATCATCAAATCTAGTTTAGCAGTGCCTTTTTAATGATGTATGTTCTGAAACATTTCTTACCTCAATGTTCTTGGAGAGGGTTTTCTTGTTTTCTTTCGCTATTGCCTCAGTGATCTCCTTAGCTTTGGTTGAGTTGTTCTGAGAAAGAAGCCATCTTGGAGACTCTGGGATCAACCTGGAAGTCAAAATGTGAGACGCAACATGAGGTTTTTAGAACCCTGCTGACATGCAGTGTAGCAGGGCATTGGACAGGCCTGTACAATATCTGAGGTGATCACGGGTCTTACCAGAAGTAGGATAGAAATATGAAGTAAGGAACAGTGAAGGCCACCTGCAGCCAGCGCCAGTCAGTGATGAGGTAGGCAATGAGGGTCAAAATGAGAATGCCCACACTGAAGAACATCTGTAAAAGCACGCCCACCATCCTCCTGTACTCAACTCCCACTAGCTCGGTGACTGAGGAGACAGGTCAGCAGTGTTGGGGAGTAGTGAACTACATGTAGTTCAACTAGTAATTTAACTACGTTTTGCAGTAGCTTGGTGGTAGTTTGAAATCTAGGTAGTGTTTTCAGTAGTTAATTACTTTTGACATGTAGCAGTGTAGCTAACTACTGGAACTAAAATATTGGTGAAGTAGGCAAAGATGACATTTTTAGGCATCAGACCTGCCTAAATCTCACTTGAAACAGTTGTGATTAAATAGGCTAAATTACACCTTCTGTAGAAATCTGACTCCAGAGTGATCTGTTCTTGCAATTTGTAGTCTATGACATTTCAAATTTAGATATGACATATCACAAAGTAGTTTGGATGTAGTGAACTACTTTTTCAAAGTAACTTTAGTTAAGTCATCTATATTTTTCTTAAAGGTAGCTATTAACTTCTTCCAGTGTGAAGCAATCAGTAGCTTGGTCAATTATATTTCAGACTAGCTTCCCCAACACTGCAGGTAAGACACATACTGTACAATAAAGCATGTAACCTTAAGTAAAGCAATGGTTATTACTGAAACATAATTTGACCATCCTCCTCGGTTGAAAGTTGCATAAACTAACTTCCCATTTGCTAAACCATAGACTAATTTGCTGCAAATGATTATGTAGTTAATATATAAACTTTAGTGGGACGAGGGGTGTTTTTTCATACTAAGCACATATACAGACATCCAGCCTCCCTTGACAGCAAAGCCAAAGATTGTGCGAAATACAAGCATGGATATATAGTTTGGAGCCACTGCTACAAGTATTCCAGCAACCCCATTCAAGAGGTTGGACACCAAGAAGCTTCTTTTTCTGCCGAACCTTCAAAAAAGAAGAAAAATAAATAAAAATAGGATCTAATATTGAAAAGAGAATATTTTGTCTGCTTTGCGAAGTAAACTTACCTGTCAGCCAGGTATCCAAAAGTTATGCTTCCAACAAGGAAGCCCGCATTCAGTGTAGCCTGGTACATGTCTACCACCCAGGCATCATTACATACCAAGTCAAACTGAAATGAACAAATACCTCATAATTCACTGCCATATTAAAGGGATACTTTGGGATTTTGGCAATGAGGACCTTAATCTACTTCCCCAGAGTCAGATGAACTTGTGAATACTATTTGTATGTCTCTGTGTCTAGTAAGAATGAAGTTAGAGTTAGCTTTGCGAGCAAATGCTAACTAGCGTCAGCACAATGACTGAAAGTATATGGGTATCTGCTAGTGTGCTAGCAGATACCCGCTAGCAGATACCCATAGACTTCCAGTCATTGCGCTAATGCTAGTTAGTAATTGCGCTAGTGCTTGTTAGCAACTTCCTTCAAACTGCACGCAGAGACATTAAAAATGATATGCACAAGTTCATCTTACTCTGGGGAAGTAGATAAGGGTCCTCGTTGACAAAATCCCAAAGTATCCCTTTAATGTCTTAAAACATTAACTTGTTTAGTGTTACATAACAATACAAGTTATTGTCTAATAAAAAAATTGAAAGTTCTCACCTCGGTCACAAAGGACTGCCTGCCTTCGTAGTCATACTCCCAGCCTTCCTTGCAGGAGGTCATGGGAGCTTTGCTGCGGTGGGCGTCGGTGAGGTCAGACTCTAGGTTGTCACAGGTCAGACCCGTATTGTTCCAATCCAGGTCATACTGCTCACACTGACTATGGACCAGCACTCCTGAGGTGTTGACCAAAGGGACCGTGATCTTTCTGGTGTCCATCAGGCTCCAGCCACAGCTCTGCCGGATCTTACTCACACCTGAGTCCTGGCACCAATGCTCTGGGGTGAACCCCTGGAACACAATGCCCACATAGACCCCAGAAAAAGGCAACGACACCATACATAGCAGAGCGAAAATGCGCTTTTGGCAACGACCAAAATTCCCTGCCTCCTCTAGGATTTCATCGAAAGTGGTCATGGTTGCAGAGTTGGGTGTCAGAAGCAGAGATACTACATGTGAGACTGCAGTGGGATCTGTGCAGGGGTTTTAAAAGCAAAGAGCCGATCAAAAGTCCAATAGTGAGGTTGACCTTGGACCTACAGTGTTGACTCGCCAACAGAGGCAACATGTTACTTTTTAATAGCGCTGGCTGTACAGAGTGCAATTTCACTGTGCAGCATATCTGAATGGTCATCTATAGTGTAGATGACCATTTTTAGACATATTTATATTATATTCTTTCACACATTAATTTTATGATACTAATAATGTGAACTTAGAGCATAGTTCAGAAATTATAAGTTGGGATGGGTATTATGCAAATTTGACACTGTGGATTTATTTTTGCTATACTCCTGCAAGATAATTAGATAATTATAATTGTAGTTTAATGTCACATTTATTACAAGTTGGTGTGTTTGCGGGAGTAGGGTTGTATAACTGTAGACATGTTCTCTCTTACATATTTTCTGCTCACACAGCATAATGTCAATTCACAGAAACAACACTATCCATCCACTTCTCTACAATGGCAGGTAAGTAACTGTCAAACACTTACAATAACAAAGCTAGGGCAACAACAAACTGTTTCAGTAAATTACTTCAAACACATAATACAAAAATAAGCATGACACAAAGCACATGATCTGAGAGGGAGATCTTACTGTAACCGATGCACACATGGTAGAGGTGAAAGAAATCAAAATAATTTCAGAATCACTTTATTCCCCAATTAAACATTCACATACCCAGAATTTGACTTAGTGAATAGGTGCTGCCAGCAACAGACAATGTACAAACAGAATACTGACACACAGTCAACATACAGTCAACATACAGGATATACAATATAAATACAGTGAACATTAAACTTTGCAAACACCAATACAAACAATCCTTATTGTATTAGAGACAACAAATTAAACGGACAGGTAATGTTAACATAAAATAACATGAAATAATAAATACTGGTCTTCACTATCCTCTCATACTTTTATCACACAACCTCTAAGAGGTCCAGGAGGGAATCAGACAGTCCCAGGTTCTTTGTTGGTCGTCACGTCAATTGTGGTGAGCAAGAGGCTTATCTGTTTCCTCTTCAGCTACAGTACATACTCCTCAGAGCCTGTTCTTGGCGCCGACAGAGATGGTTAACTCACTTCGGGTCCTTAGGAAACTAAGCAATATTTAGTTTTTATTATGTTTTATTATGTTTTATATTGTTAGCCCAGAAAATCGTAAGTGTTATTATATACAGCCGGGAAGAACTATTGGATATAAGAGTGACGTCAACTTAGCAACATTACGACCAGGAATACGACTTTCTCGAAGAGGACCACCACCCAGGACATTGGATTTAATCCCAGAGGCCGACCCAAAACAACATCACCGCAGAAGAAGTAGACGGAGCGGCCTCCTGGTCAGGCTTCAAAGGCGTGCACACTGCCTACCGGTTCCGAGTATACTACTTGCCAATGTCCAGTCTCTAGACAACAAGGTGGACGAAATTAGGGAAAGGGTTGCCTTTCAGAGAGACATCAGAGATTGTAACATTCTCTGTTTCATGGAAACAACATGGCTCTCTCTGGATATGTTGTCAGAGTCGATACAGCCACCGGGTTTCTTCATGCGTCGCGCCGACATAAATAAACATCTCTCTGGAAGAAGAAGGATGGGGGTGTATGCTTCATGACTAACGACGTATGGTGTAACCATAACAACATACAGGAACTCAAGTCCTTCTGTTCACCTGTCCTAGAATTCCTTACAATCAAATGCCAACCATATAATCTCCCAAGAGAATTCTCGTCATTTATTGTCACAGCTGTGTATATACCCCCTCAAGCAGACAATGCGACGGCCCTCAAGGAACTTCACTGGACTCTATGCAAACTATGCAAACAGTATGAATTTATTGTAGCTGGGGATTTTAACAAAGCAAATTTGAGAACAAGGCTACCTAAATTCTATCAGCATATTGATTGCAGCACTCGTGCGGGCAATACACTTGGACCATTGCTACTCTAACTTCCGTGATGCATACAAGGCCCTCCCTCGCCCTCCCTTCGGCAAATCCGACCATGACTCCATCTTGCTCCTACCGTCCTATAGGCAGAAACTCAAACAGGATGTACCCGTGACTAGAACCATTCAACGCTGGTCTGACCAATCGGAATCCACGCTTCAAGATTGTTTTGATCACACAGACTGGGAAATGTTCCGGGCAACCATAGAGAATAACATAGATCTATATGCTTACACAGTGTGTGAGTTTATAAGGAAGTGCACTGGAGATGTTGTACCCACTGTGACTACCCTAACCAAAACTAAAAGTGCGAAAAAACACATTTACATTCAACCATGGAAAGAGGACTGGGAATATGGCCGAATATAAACAGTGTAGTTATTCCCTCCGCAAGGCAGGCGAAATGTCGGTATAGTGACAGTCCTTGTTAGCGGGCCACGTCAGTGGCACTGTATTATCCTCAAAGCGGGCAAAGAAGGTGTTTAATTTGTCTGGAAGCAATACGTTGGTGTCCGTGACGTGGCTGGTTTTCTTTTTGTAGTCCGTAATTGCCTGTAGACCCTGCCACATACGTTTTGTGTCTGAGCCGTTGACCTGCGACTCCACTTTGTCCCCCCCTCCTTCTCCGTGGCCGACGTGAGTAAGACATTTAAACGTGTTAACCCTCGCAAGGCTGCTGGTCCAGATGGCATCCCCTAGCCTCGTCCTCAGAGCATGCGCAGACCAGCTGGCTGGTGTGTTTACGGACATATTCAATCACTCCCTATCCCAGTCTGCTGTCCCCACATGCTTCAAGATGGCCACCATTGTTCCTGTACCCAAGAAGGCAAAGATAACTGAACTAAATGATTATTGCTCGGTTGCACTCACTTCTGTCATCATGAAGTGCTCTGAGAGACTAGTCAAGGATCATATCACCTCCACCTTACCTGCCATCCTAGACCCACTTCAGCTTGCATACCATCCCAACAGGTCCACAGACGATGCAATCGCCATCACACTGCACACTGCACACTGCCCTATCCTATCTGGATAAGAGGAATACCTATTTAAGAATGCTGTTCATTGACTACAGTTCAGCATTCAACACCATAGTACCATCCAAGCTCATCATTAAGTCTCAACCCCGCCCTATGCAATTGGGTCCTGGACTTTCTGACGGGCCGCCCCCAGGTGTTGAAGGCAGGAAACAACATCTCCACTTCACTGACCCTCAACACTGGGGCCCCACAAGGGTGCATGCTCAGCCCCCTCCTGTACGCCCTGTTCACCCGTGACTGCGTGGCCATGCACGGCTCCAACTCAATCATCAAGTTTGCAGACGAAACAACAGTAGTGGGCTTCATTACCAACAACTACGAGACAGCCTACAGGGAGGAGATGAGGACACTGAGTGTGGTGTCAGGAAAACAACCTCTCGCTCAACGTCAACCAAACAAAGGAGATGATTGTGGACTTCAGGAAACAGCAGAGGGAGCACCCCCTTATCCACATCGAAGGGACAGTAGTGGAGAAGATGGAAAGTTTTAAGTTCCTCGGCATACACATCACAGACAAACTGAAATGGTCCACCCACACAGACAGTGTGGTGAAGACGGCGCAACAGCACCTCTCCAACCTCAGGAGGCTGAAGAATCTTGGCTTGTCACCTAAAACCTTGACAAACATTTACAGATGCACAATTGAGAGCATCCTGTCGGGCTGTATCACCGCCTGGTATGGCAACTGCACCGCCCTCAACCGCAAGGCTCTCCAGAGGGTGGTGCGGTCTGCACAATGCATCACCAGGGGCAAACTACCTGCCCTCCAGGACACCTACAGCACCGATGTCACAGCGGGGCCTGTTCACCCCGCTACCATCCAGAAGGTGAGGTCAGTACAGGTGCATCAAAGCCTGGACAGAGAGACTGAAAACAGCTTCTATCTCAAGGCCATCAGACTGCTTAACAGCAATCACTAACTCAGAGAGGCTGCTGCCTACATAGAGACTCACTAGTCACTTTAAACAATGCCACTTGAGTAATGTAAGATACGGAAACATTATTAATCTCATGTATATACTGTATCTTATACCATCTATTGCATCTTGCCTTTGTCGCTCGGCCATATATTAATATGTACATATTTTTATTCCATCCCTTTAGATTTGTTGTGTATTAGGTAGTTGTTGGGGAATTGTTAGATATTACTGCACTGTCGGAACTAGAAGCACAAGCATTTCACTACACTCGCATTAACATTTGCTAACCATGTGTATGTGACCAATAACATTCTATTTGATTTGAGGAACACATACACACACTATTTAACAGATTTTCACCTCAGACATTATCAATACAATAATCTTTTTGTTTGAATGCATAATATTTCAGTGCATTCACTTATAAAAAAACAATAGAAACATGTATAAGGGCCTCCCGAGTGGCGCAGTGGTCTAAGGCACTGCATCACAGTTGCTAGCTGTGCCACTAGAGATCCTGTTTCAAGTCCAGGCTCTGTTGCAGCCGGCCGTGACCGGGATACCCATGGGGCTGCGCACAATTGTCCCAGCGTCGTCTGGGTTAGGGGAGGGTTTGGCCGGCAGGGATGTCCTTGTCCCATCGCGCTCTGGCGACTCCTGTGGCGGGCCATTCGCATGCACGATGATGGTCGCCAGCATTGATGTGTCACATTGGTGCCCCTGGCTTCCGGGTTAAGCAGGCTGTTACGAATCCCTTTTACCCCGCAGTCTAGGGGGAATGGAATCGAGACCCGCAACATATCTTATGCAAATTATTATAGTGAAAAGGAACAGTGAGAACAAAAATAAGCACAGACAACTTAAATCTACCGTCAAACACTAAAGGTTTATTTCTAAACACACGGTAAATGGGGCGTGGGAAAAAAGGGGCTGAGCTGGACCAAAGGAAAGAACTAATAACTATCCAAACACCCCTAAGCTAATCTACCTGTTTAAATAACACTTAAGTAACCAATTAAATACAGAGGGTGGTCCGCCCAGTTCTAACTAATGTATTTAAACACAGCGTTTTCTACGGGTAATGTATGCCCAAGGGCGTCTTGTCTGGTTATCCCCTTTTCCCCCAACAAACAAGCAAACACTACAACACATCAATACATGCTCACAGTTAATGTGAGATGTTGGCACCAAAACAAGAGCGATAGCACGCACAAACAAACCAACAGCAACTGGGCTTCAACAAATACCAAACAGAGATTAGAGCTCGGTAGAGACAAAACAAGCCAGCTACAAAACAACAAGAGAGAGCTTCCAATACAGGTCAGCTACAAAACAACAAGAGAGCGAGCAATACACGAGAGCTACACAACTAGAGTGCTACAAAACAAGAAGAGAGAGCTTCACAACTGACTGGGGTTTTAAACCAAGGGAAAGGGGATGTGATTGGGTATGGGAAAAGGAGCAGGTGTGTCCTCTGATTGGGACTGATGACTGCTGATGAGTGACACCTGTGACTAGGGCAGAAGGAGAGAAAACAAACACACACACAGGATACCTGTATCTTCTTGTGTCAAGAAGCACTGCGGCTTGGTTGGGTTGTGTTTCGGAGGAAGCATGGCTCTCGACCTTCGGCTCTCCCGAGTCCATACAGGAGTTGCAGCGATGAGACAAGACTGTAACTACCAATTGGATACCATGAAAATGGGGTAAAAGTAAAAGAAAAAAAAGAAACTGATGTATAGAAATCTCACTTTTCTGGGAACTCGATGGTGTCAGGAAGTTGTAAACCTTTGGTCTCAGGCATCAGCAAGACCAAAGCTCCAAACACAAACACAAGGGCCCCTTGTCACAAAGACTTATCACCATCAGCATATAAGTGTCCGCCTGTCTCTAGAAAACATTCCCTAAGTAGCTGTGCTTGAGGTTTTATCAGCCAAAAGTATTAGTTTCAAGCTAATCTCTTGTGGATAGACTACCAATGTCTTTGGTAATTGGTAGCATCTTAATCAAGCATCTGACCAAATTATGCTATATTTTAGTACTGGGTTAACTGGGATTAGTTTCAAACTGAAGATATTCAGACACTGGTACAGTAAAATATTCCATCTTCATACAGCATTGATGTGTTACAAGTTAATTATGATTGTGTATAATCATGTTATAACATTGCAATTACAGTTGAAGTCGGACGTTTACATACACCTTAGCCAAATACATTTAAACTCAGTTTTTCACAATTCCTGACATTTAATCCTAGTAAAAATTCCCTGTCTTTGGTCAGTTAGGATCACCACTTTATTTTAAGAATGTGAAATGTCAGAATAATAGTAGAGAGAATTATTTATTTCAGATTTTATTTCTTCCATCTCATTCACAGTGGGTCAGAAGTGTACATACACTCAATTAGTATTTGGTAGCATTGCCTTTAAATTGTTTAACTTGGGTCAAACGTTTCGGGTAGCCTTCCACAAGCTTCCACAATAAGTTGGGTGGATTTTGGCCCATTCCTCCTGACAGTGCTGGTGTAACTGAGTCAGGTTTGTAGGCCTCCTTGCTCGCACACGCTTTTTCAGTTCTGCCCACAAATTTACTATCGGATTGAGGTCAGGGATTTGTGATGGCCACTCCAATACCTTGACTTTGTTGTCCTTAAGCCATTTTGCCACAACTTTGGAAGTATGCTTGCGGTCATTGTCCATTTGGAATACCCATTTGCGACCAAGCTTTAACTTCCTGACTGATGTCTTGAGATGTTGCTTCAATATATCCACATCATTTTCCTGCCTCATGATGCCATCTATTTTGTGAGGTGCACCAGTCCCTCCTGCAGCAAAGCACCCCCACAACATGATGCTGCCACCCCCGTGCTTCACGGTTGGGATGGTGTTTTTCGGCTTGCAAGCTTCCCCCTTTTTCCTCCAAACATAACTATGGTCATTATGGCCAAACAGTCCTATTTTTGTTTCATCAGACCAGAGGATATTTCTCCAAAAAGTACGATCTTTGTCCCCATGTACAGTTGCAAACCGTAGTCTGGCTTTTTTATGGCGGTTTTGGAGCAGTGGCTTCTTCCTTGCTGAGTGGCCTTTCAGGTTATGTCGATATAGGACTCATTTTACTTTGGATTTAGATACTTTTGTACCTGGTTCCTCCAGCATCTTCACAAGGTCCTTTGCTGTTGTTCTGTGATTGATTTGCACTTTTCGCACCAAAGTACGTTCATCTCTAGCAGATAGAATCCGTCTCCTTCCTGAGCGGTATGACCGGTTGCGTGGTCCCATGGTGTTTATAATTGCGTACCATTGTTTGTACAGATGAATGTGGTACCTTAAGGCGTTGATGAAGCAGTCTTGTGGAGGTCAACAAAAAGAAATTCTGAGGTCTTGGCTGATTTATTTTGATTTTCCCATGATGTCAAGCAAAGAGGCACTGAGTTTGAAGGTAGGCCTTGAAATACATCCACAGATACACCTCCAATTGACTCAAATGATGTCAATTAGCCTATCAGAAGATTCTAAAGCCATGACATAATTTTCTGGAATTTTCCAAGCTGTTTAAAGGCACAGTCAACTCAGTGTATGTAAACTTCTGACCCACTGGAATTGTGATACAGAGAATTCTAAGTGAAATAATCTGTCTGTAAACAATTGTTGGAACAATTACTTATGTTATGCACAAAGTAGATGTCCTAACCGACTTGCCAAAACTATAGTTTGTTAACAAGAAATTTGTGGAGTGGTTGAAAAACGAGTTTTAATGACTCCAACCGAAGTGTATGCAAACTTCCGACTTCAACTGTAGGCACCAAAGATGATGAGTGGCATCTCCAGCCAGATGACAGCCAGCCTGTAGAGAAGGAATGTGGCCACGATGCAAAGTTCCATAACTTTCTGTTATGCTGATTGTCATTGTTGTGTGATGCAACCATTTGTTTCTGTGCCCCCCTAGTAAACCTTATCGGACAAAGACGGGGTACAATTCAGTGTTTACAAACACCAGCATCTCAAAAGCCATGATGATGATGCCCAAACGGCCAATGTAGGCCACAACTGTTCTGAAGCAGAATATACCTGTAAATGAGAGAAAGAAAATAACTGAATGCACATTCAACCAGTCAGGTCAATGCTATTTGACATCAATGTTATCATAGACAATAGACATAGACTCACTCTCAGGGATCATATCAGTGGTGAAGCAAGATGCTCCAGCTAAAATGTTAGAAGTCAATGTATACGTCTCCCCCCAGAATTCCGAGGCGCATAATAAGACCCTGGTAGACAATAGCACTAGTGAACCTGGAGGAGACACAAGTTATTTACTGAGGGATCTAAGTGACTGTAAAGGAAACCGTATTATAGTTCTTGATATTTTCTTGTTGTTTGTGGAAAAGGTTTTGCCAGTTGAAACTAGTAAGGATGAAGGTGTGTTTTCTCATGTTTGGTGTTCTGATTAGTTCCATGAATGAGACAGTTGAGGTCTTGGCATTGCCGTCTCTCATTGTATGTAAGACACAGTAGCGTATGAAAGTTATTCTTCAAACTAGTTTACCATGCAGTGCTGTCTGTGAGTGTCTGTAAGATACATCAGCCAAATGTGTGTAATAACAAACTACATTTCAATTACTGGAGCATTCTTCTGTTTCTTAAATTTGATCTACGCTTCAAAGCACTAATTACTTACCTCAATGTTATTGGAGAGGGTTTTCTTGTTTTCTTTAGCTATTGCCTCAGTGATCTCCACAGCTTTCTTTGCATTGTGCTGAGAGAGAAGCCATATTGGAGACTGGGATCAGCCTGGAAGTAAAAATAGAAAATTCTATACAAAAATCTTGAGTACATGAAACACACAAACAGAAATCTACCTGAATATCTACAGTTTGAGGCAGTTTCAGGACTTACCAGTAGTAGGACAGGAAGAGGATGTAAGGTGCAGTGATGACCACCTGCAGCCAACGCCAGTCTGTGATGAAGTAGGAGGTGAGGGGTAGGATGAGAATTCCCACACTGAAGAACATCTGGTAGACGACTCCCACAGTTCTTCTGTACTCGACTCTTATCAGCTCAGTGACTAAGGAGAGGGGGTAGAAGCAGGGCATGAGAACAGGACACAGAGGATGCATATGGACGAGAGAGGAAGCCTCTGACATGATGCTATAGTCAAAGTGTTCTGACTGACGTAATATCTCCACAAGCGCAATATGATGTGATTATTACAACTACAATTTCTAAAACTACAATTTGAAATGTAAAATTATAATAAAAATTTTAAGGTTTTACACATTGTTTAAAAAAGCAAAGTTGTCATACTCAGGACATATCCAGCCACCCTCCCTTGACACCAAAGCCATAGAATGCTTGGAAGACCAGCATGGATACTCAATTTGGAGACCATACTACAAGGATTCCCAAAATCCCATTCATGGGGTTGGACATTAAGAAGCTCTTCTTTCTGCCAAATCTAAAATAAAGGAGAAAAAGGAACACCCAGAGGAAGTGTATTTCTTTCATTCAGGGTTCACTCTCTTTTAGCAAGTCCATTTTCCTTCACTTTTTCTCATTAGGTCATTACGAAATCTGCACTGGTGGGATCTTCTGTCTGACCCACATAGCCTTCCGTATCTATCAGCCAGGTATCCAATTGCTATACCATCAGGTTCCAGCCACAGCTCTACCGGATCTGACTCACCCCTGAGTCCCGGCACCAATGCTCTGGGGTGAACCCCTGGAACACAATGCCTACGTAGACACTGGCCTATGGCATGGAGACCATGCATAGCAGGACAATGATTCACTTCTGGGATCGCCGAAACTTGCCCGCCTCCTCTAGGTTGTCATCAAAAGTGTACAAGTACCTGGTTGCAGTTCTCAGTCACTAAGACATTTGTGACTGCAGAAAGACCTGACCATGGTTTTTAACAGTGTAAAAACAATCAAAAGTCCAACAGAGGTTGACCTTCGACCTATCAGTGACCGACAATGCATATAGACACGTTCACTAGAGCAGGCTTCAGACGTCATGGGGATCTTGCAATTGAACTCTACAGAATTCTTTAATAATCTACTTTTGGTTTGGCAAAGGGCCAAATCCAATAACACGTTCATTGATGGTCCATCATAAACCACAAAATGTTGTTCATTGTTACATTATACACCAGTGTATACTGTATGTATATTTGTTGTCTTGATTTTACCTGGTCTTGGGGAGTTCTAGATGCAATGCCAACTCAATTACATTTAATAAAGACTTACATCATGCCACAATGTTTATTTTCATTTTAGTCATTATTTACTGTATTGTAAAAACTGAATACGTCTCAACTGTGTTTTTGTCACTTTTTTAAAGTTTACAGTGGAAAGTCAACAAGGTCAAGGAAACAGACTACAGTGTCAAATCTGCTGAATTGGAGAATCGCTTCTTAAATCGGGGCTACAGCGCTCAGGTCCTGAAAGATGCAGGTATAAGGGCTGGACTACTTGACAGAGAGAACTTGTTGTAAAGGGGAGTACCTCGTGATACATCAGAGAGAGTGTATTTTGTTACGAAATACAGCACTGAAGCAGAGAACATTAAAAGAATCATAAAAAATAATTGGGGAATCATCCAAAGTGATATGCTACTGTAGCAGTGTGATGTTATTCCCCTAGATTATGCACCAAGTTGTACACAAGGACCAGTTCGAATAGGCCAGGTCAAGAGGTGTCACGACTTCAGCAGATGTGGCTTTCGGCGGTCAACGTCACCGGCCTTCTAGCCGCTACCGATCCATTATTCATTTTCTGTTGGTCTGGTCTTCCTTTTTTTACACACCCTGTTTACATTCCCGTGATTACATGTTCCTTATTTAACCCTCTTCCCTGAGCCACCAGTCATAAGCTTTAAGAGATGTCCTACCCTAAATGACAAATTAGTCCACAGCTATCTTCCTGGTGACTCTCAAAGGCTTGACCACAAACCCAAAGGCTCTTTTAAATGTAACCAGTGCAACCATTGCAGAAATATTGCACGGAAAAAGTATTTTGTTGACACAGCTTCTAAAATGGAGTATAACGTTAAGAATTTCATTAACTGCAAAACCACTCATGTCGTCTATAGATTGGAATGTCCACAGTGCAAGGTGTTCTACATTGGACGGACAAAGAGACGCCTTCAAGACCGCTTAGCGGAACACAAGTACGCCATACGGGTAGGCAATGAAGACTACCCTATGGCAAGGCACTACAAGTCCTTACACCATGGCAACCCTACCTCCCTACAAACTATGGGTATTGATCATGTTCCGGCCTCAATTAGAAATGGGGACCGTCTTAAACAGTTAAACCAAAGGGAAGGTTTTTGGATTTACAAACTACAGGCAACTAAGTATCCTGGTTTAAATGAAGATATGGATTTCTCACCCTTCCTGTAGGGCTGTGATAGGTCCATTTGCTGGCATCTACTGGATATTTGCTCAATTGCCCTCAGCTATGTTTAGACTGTTGTTGTCCATGCTTGCTGTGTTCTAGTGTACTATCGAATATATTGCTTTCTTATTCTTGACACTTCTCCCAGTTATATTTAAGGTTAGAACTACCTTTCTAGGCGTTTTGATACTTCCAGCTTGGAGTTGAATTTTTGATAACATAGCTACAGTATTTCACTTTTTAATATGTATAGTATTGCTTACTAGGTGTGTCCAATCAATTTTGTAACCACTCCCTCTTCAAATTAGGGCTAATTGGAAAAGCTGTTCAAAAGAATACATTGTATTATCATTTCTTTGTACTCCCTGACGAAGGCCATGCAGCCGAAACGCGTCAGATTTTTTAAACTTTGTTTCTATTGAACATGACATACAAATAAAGGCATTTTAATTAATTATATGAAATGTGCCTTGGTCCTCCTTTTTGATGACGGTCAAAAGAATGATTGATCTTAACTTGAGGTAGGCCTACATTTCTGTTTCCTTTTGAAGCCTCAGCGATTTATGACTAGGGAAACATACAGTACTGGTGTACAGTACTGAGACTTCTGAGGTTCTATTCAATAAATGCATCACTGCGTTGAGGTCAACCTGTTGACCGTTCAGAGTAACCTTGGTCAAATCTCCACAATCCTGGAAGTGCTAAATGTTACTCTAACAGAAACAACTGTGACGGACAGCTGATCTCTTTTTTTATTCAAATAATGCAACATTTTTACATCAAAATGTAAACATGAAAACAGACAAAAAGCAGTAAAACATGTTTGAGAAAATAACATACAAGAACCAAATCACCTCCAAAAGTACCAACTCATCAGAATGGAGCTCTTTATCCCATGATTCATACCCACACAGATGAACCAAGCAGATGCGCTTTGGTGCTTAAAGCAGACCTAGACATTATACAACGAGCAAGGATTTCCTTCACATTACTACCACACAGGACTACTTTCCATCTCTCCTGAAGAAAGGTAGCAAGTGCTCTTTCCCCATATCAAAGTACCCGAAGACGTCTCATTTTTTCTCAGGGACCAAACTCAAACACTGACTTGCAATGGTTTGCAGTCTTAGTTATTTTTCTTAATCTGACTTCTACAGTAATGTCCATTTTAAATATTAGCCTTTGTGCAGTTATGTCACAATTTCAATTCATGATCTTGGAGGTGTGGAAACTTATGAAAAGAAATGCAAAATTAGATATATTTTTATCTCGCAAAACATTGTGAAGCTTTTTCTGTTTTTCCAAAACGTTTCTCCTATTAATAACATGTGTAGCTACAAACCTTAGTAAATACCCTGAAAGGTGAAGCATTCTTTTTTTGGAAAGGTTGCTATAGCCAGCTGATGTGAGCATCAGCTTCAACACTGGTGATAAACACTGGCATAACAAAGAAACTCTCCAATTTGAAGTCTGAAGAGAGACAACGGTAACAAGAATCCTGTAGCCAGACTGGTTAGTGAGGCAAGTTCCACTTCTAATTACTGCTCTGTACCACTGACATTAATATGAGACATTGTCCTAACTGCAGATACATGAGAGTGGAATAAGTGACTGCCTGTGTACATGTGATTTGTGTACTGGTGTGTGCCAACCAATAAATGCTAAATTAATTTGGAATAATGCATATTTTCCCAGAAAGTTAATACTGTGATTTCTGCTGTAGACTCAGTACAGTCTGCAAGGGATAGATATGGCTGAGCAAGACCAAAAAGGGGATCTCAAGCTCACAAATACATTGCATCTTTAATGGCACTAGCTACAACTTTCATGACTTCCGTTTATGAGGGATAGCACATGCAATTTGGCAAAAAGTGAGTTTCAGCTCTACAGAAAACGTCCCTTTTCAAATAAACTTAGGTCATGACTTTGACAAGGCAACATCTATAAGCAGAGTTAATTTAAAGCATTTAACAGATACAGCAACTAGCTGTGCCTGTGATACATATGGAGTGCAAGTACAAAACCACATGATGATTTGATATACTGTTGTTGAATAAATACGATTTAGGGAACTCTAAAAAATACAACCTAAGAATCTCATGTACCAATGAGTCATGGTTTGAGCAACACAGTTTCAAGTCCCTGTTTTCCCAATAACTTATCTTCCATTTTCACAACAATCCATTCACACAGAGGCCAATCATGTCCAATCCTGGCAAGGTTAGCAGTATAGAGTTTTACAGAGCAAATCAGTCCACAAAATTAAATAATAAACTTGAATACGCAATTCTCAGGAATATGCAAGTGACAAAATAGAATTCCATTACCTATGTACATAAATTAAATCAAAATAAAACAGTACAAAAACAATTAATTGATGAAAACACTCATCAGGAAGTCGTCGACTTTCTTTCGAAGAGGGGCCCCCACCAAAAATCTGCTCTTTAAAACTGTAAACAGCCAGACATTCTGCATCGTTCCCTTTACAAAATAAACAAAACGCCTCTAAGGGTTTCTGCTTTCTTGCGTTGTGGTCGTTGTGCGGAGACATTCAGAGAGAGAGAGAGAGAGAAAGAGAGAGAGATATTAGTTCAGGTGGACGGGAGGATGGGGAGTCCCTCAGACTCTCAGCAGGTCCTCATCGCTGTCATCCTGGGGCTCTTGTTGTTTCCTGTGGGGGGGTCTGTCGTCACGGCGAGGCTTGGCCCTTCCCCTCCTCCCCCTGTCCTCCAGGAGCCCCACCAGGTCCTCATCACTCTCCTCCTCCAGCAGGGCGCTGCGGAGGGGTCCTGAAGTGCGGGACCTGGAGCTCGAGGGCCGTAGAGTGGTCCGACCACCGTGGACACGCACCCCGGGGACAGATAAGACCTCGTCCTCACTGTCCTCCTGCTCGTCCAGGGAGAAGGAGCGCAGGGCATCGCCGTTGACGGGCTTGGTGGTGATGTGGCCGTTCTCCTGGCCCTCCTTCCCAAGGCGAGAGGACATGGCTGGGGCCTCCATCTCCTCCATCAGCCACTCCATCTCATCGTCCCCTCCCTCATCATCCATGGTCACCTGCAGGGACAGACAGACAGACAGACAGGGGAGAAGATTCAGCACTGGGTACTCACCACACCAACATTGACATGGAATCAATTACTTTAAAATATAAACAGAATTGAAGAGACTATATACTGTAGCATACTGTGATTTTATTTAGTCTAACACAAAGCTTGATCTGTACTATACTATAGGATTTATTGATGTGGATACCTTGGAGTATTTATAAGAGACAGGGTTTCCTCTCCTGCAACATCCAATCACTTTCTGTATAACCAGCTCCCTGGAAATAGAAAAGATTTAGGGAAAGATGAAAAGAAATAGGATGCATGTACCATATGACCAAAACACACTGAAGCTGTATTTACAAATTAGTATCTATAGCCCCTATGCTAGTGGCCCCTATGCGAGATGTCTCTACCTCCTCTCTCGTTTGTGCAGTAGCAGAACCAGCAGACAGATGGTCAGCACAACCAATAGCACACTCAGGACCGCCCCCACAGCCTGGCTCCTCCCAGACAAGGCCATATGGTCCTCCCCTCCATCATCATCAGTCTGCTTGGACTCGGAGGTGTCCACAGTTCTGTATGGCACACCAGACAAAATGTCACACCTCTACTTTATACAGCATCTTTCATTCAAATTCGAAGTACAATTCAATGTACGGACTGGTAATAGAATTAACAGCTCTGGGTCGCTTTCAATAGACACAAATGGAAGAAAGCGCTTTAAAGCTGTAGTTGAAAAGCCTTTTTATATGCCAACTTCAGGTAGTTCTTCCTGTTTCAAAGCATTTTCTCCTTTTTTGAAACAACTGAACACTATCCTGATGTCTGTGTGTCGAGTTGTTGACTCACACTAGGCCACAGACAGTGGAGGTGTGCCAGATGAAGAGGTACTGGCATCCGTCCGTCTCCAACAGAAACTCTGGGATGCCCTCCCCGGCTGAGGGGTTACATTGGAACAAGATGGCCGACGACACCGTATTGGAATTGTCCCGCATACACACAGACTCCGATGGGACCAGCACATCTAGGTTACCACCTGAGAAAGAGTTTATCCGTCAACCACAAGCAGCTTAATGGGGTGAGCTCGTTGAGTTATTGACGTCAATGTAAGTATACTTGATTAGCAATTACTGTATCTTGTGAGTGATGTTGACATCCGTCTCATCTTTAATAAGTGCAAGGTGAGGCACTGAGGATGTTCAACACCACGATCCAAACCCACCCATACTGTATTCCCCAAAGGCCCAGACCACTTTGGAGTAAACGTGTCTAGCTTGCGTCTTACCTTTGATGTAGTACTTGGCCTTGCTGGAGGAGCCAATCTTCCTACTGTAGTCTCCGTTGATCTTCACCTGGCAGATGTTGGCCCCCAGACACCTGGAGAAGGAGCTGTCGGTGATGCCTGACAGCTGAATGTCATAGATGTACTTGTCCCCATTGGAGCGAATGTCCCCAGAGGCCTGATGGAGCCTACAGAGTGGACAGATGGACAAAAAACCTGGCCTGAGTACATTCATAAAAGGCTTATTTTATCTTCCCTCTAGTACATTTCTAAATGTTTGTTTTATGTTTCCTTCTGCAACTGTAGAGGTTAAATTGCATCAGAGGCCCACTGGTGTTGTAATAGGCATTCAGGCAGTTAAGAGGCCAGAGCAACACTTGACCGTTTATGACATAAGAGGCTTTGACCCATAGAGATCCTATTAAATTACTAGAGGGGTTGTCATCAACCCTCGAAGTTCCACAATGGGGCCAAAATGGCAGCCATCTTATTAGTCAGGGAGAAATCCAAAACCAGTCTAATTGGAATGAATGGCAGTAGAGGCATAGGTGATGCATTTCCTGCTTTTACTTATGCAGGAAAATAAAAGTAAGGCATGTGATGTATCAGAAATTGTGTAATGGAATTATAAATACAGTTTATACAGGTTTTATTCAAAAACAAATTATAAATAGCCTCTAGAATATATTTAAACAGACCATAAATATCACAGATTTAGTTTTATTGGAAAATTATTATATATTATTATATGATTGTTTGTTGCATTTACAACTTGTCAAAGTCCTATCATCAACTGATTTGAGCCAGTGTATGGCGGTGAATTGACTGCATTGTTTGAATGGAAAGTTGGCTATTGGGAGTTAATTTGAAACATTTATGGAATCATTCCTCTAAAACAGTTTGGCTGGCTAGCTAGCTAGCTAGTTAATACACATACAGGGAAAATAAATGATTCACATTCATTGTTTTACACTATATATCTTATCACAGCACTGGCAAAACCATAGTTGACCAACTCCCTGACAAACATTGCTGATCTTTGGACCATCATAAGAAGGTTCATCTCCATTCTAGTATTCTAATTCCTAATTCTATGCTTTGACCTATGATCTCTCTCTGTCTGGGTTCAGGAAATCCCAATATGAATCCAAGACCAGCCACAGGGACTCCTGACTTCCTTTAGCAACGGAGGTTGTTATATAATACCAATAAGATGCTATGAAGCTCGTTTTCCAAGATATAACCTCAATGACCTGGAAGATAAAATTTAAAAAAATATATATAAAAAAACCAACATGTTTTCAGCTCAGCACATGAACGACTCATAACAGGTGTCAATATAATATGGTCAGGGTTAATTGTTTAACTTTAACTGTATGACTGTTCCCCCAAAAATATTGCAGTTTTTTTTCTATACTGGTCCCCCATGGGAATCAAACCTACAGCCCTGGCGTTGCAAGCACCATGCTGTACCAACTGAGCTACACGGGACTAGAATGGAGAGGTGACCTGCGTTGTTGTGACAATAAAGTTGGTTGATTGAACTGTGTTGGTGGTGAGAGGTGTCACCTGTAGTAGAGGGCCCCCAGGCTGAAGTTGGCGCCTGTATCGGGGACTTTGATGGTTCCGTTGACCATCACCACCTCACGTTGTTGAGCAGCGCATGCCGCACGAGTCTCCCAGCCCAACACAAACTCACACAAGGCTTCATCCACACTAAGCACAGAGACACAGATATTTAGTCAGTGAGTGTGTGTACAGTATATGTGTGTGTGGTAGTGAGCGTTAACAGGAATCCTTCAAAGAGCAACAAATAAAACTGTGAGCGATGGAAAAGTTCAACTAGAAAAATAAACATGACGTTCAAGACTTGAAATGGACATTTAAAATGGTCAATTTTCAACTACGAAAGAGGTTAAAGTGCCTCTTCAACTTGATCAATCAGTAACTTTTTCTAGTGTTGAGTTGAATAAGTTTGTATTGCCCACAGGTCCACATATTAGTTGCTGACTGGAGGCCAGCTGGCTTTCCTCTGTAGGAGAGAAGGCCAGGTCCCAGATCTGTTTGTGCTGTATAGCCAACAACCATAGCAGTTGGTTTATGTCACAAACAGTTCTGGGACAAGGCTACAGGTGAGGAGGCTCTCCCAAGCTAACTGCTTACAGCCCACTCACCTCAGCAGCTTGGGCTGGCCTATATTAGGACCACAGGTCAGCTGGACCACTGTCTTGGCCTTGAGGCCGTTTCCACACACAGTGTCTCCCATGGAGTAGCTCACTAGGATCTTCTTATCTGGGAGAGGGAGGGTTGGTTAAGGCTAGGTTGAGGCAATATGTCTATCACAGCTTATTTTAGTGGGTTGGGACACAAACACACAAGCCCAAGAACAATGTGAAACGTAACACATGACATTCCAATTTTGAAAGAGTTCCCTCCAGTCCTGCTAAGGTGTGGGTGTGAGGGAGCTGTAAGACCCACCAGAGACAGCCATCTTCTGGGTGTAGACACGGCCCAGGGTCTGGGTCTTCCCCTCGCTGGTCCTCCGGCACACCGTGGCTCCCTCAGGGCAGTCTGGCAGGCCCCCATGGATCCCCTGGCACAGGTTGATATAGTACCTGGAGATAGCACAGCCAAGCTAAAGTTCAAATAGAGTTTTTCTAACAGCTTGCCACTACTGTGTATGTTCACTCATCATCAAGTAGTACAGAGGGAGAGAAAGACAGAACGGGAGAGGAGTAGGAGGGAGAGAGGAAGATTTAGAGAAGGAGAAGGGAAAAGCTAAACATACGCCATTTTGTTGTGGCTGAACTTCCAGGGCTCTGTGAGAGAGGAGAGGGTGCGCAGGTCGTAAGTTTGGTGCTGGTTCACCAGCTTACACTCCATCTTCTTGGGTGGGCATACAGTCGTGGTTCTCCACTGGAAGGTGGCAGCGCAGCCTACTGTCTCACTGAGAAGCTCTGGGGTGCCGTGGCCGGCTGACTGGTCACAGGTGAACAGGATGGACGACTGCCTCTTCCCTGTAACTGAGAGGGAGACGACACACACAGCAGTATTGAGCACAGTCAAGCCCAGCCCCAACTCTGTTCCACATTATACAAGATCGCCTACAAGCATTGCTTCGATCAGTAATTACCATTAGCGCAGAATCCCCATTTCCTGTCCTTGTTAAAGTCGCTGGTGGTGGCACACCAGCGTCTTCCATCCATCCTGCCCTCGACTGTACACGCAGTGTACGACTTCTTCAGGAAGTTGAAGGGAAACACGCACACCTCATCATTCTCAGTCACTGAAAACGAAAACATGTACAGCAATAAAAAAAACAGCACTATATTTTGACTCAAATGAGCTTCACCTTGGGATACAGATACAACACCACAAAAAGGTTGATAAACACCTCATCAAGGCATCATAGGTCACATCTTAAATAACACCATATTTTATATATATATATATATATATATATATATATATATATATTAAGGCTAGATTGAGGCAATACGTCTATATATACATACAGTTGAAGTTGGAGGTTTACATACATTTAGGTTGGAGTCATTAAAACTCGTTTTTCAACCACTCCACAAATTTCTTGTTAACAAACTATCGTTTTGGCAAGTCGGTTAGGACATCTACTTTGTGCATGACACAAGTAATTTTTCCAACAATTGTTTACAGACAGATTATTTCACTTATAATTCACTGTATCACAATTCCAGTGGGTCAGAAGTTTACATACACTAAGTTGACTGTGCCTTTAAACAGCTTGGAAAATTCCAGAAAACGATGTCATGGCTTTAGAAGCTTCTGATAGGCTAATTGACATCATTTGAGTCAATTGTAGGTGTACCTGTGGATGTATTTAAAGGCCTACCTTCAAACTCAGTGCCTCTTTGCTTGACATCATAGGAAAATCAAAAGAAATCAGTCAAGACCTCAGAAAGAGAATTGTAGACCTACACAAGTCTGGTTCATCCTTGGGAGCAATTTACAAACGCCTGAAGGTACCACGCTCATCTGTACAAACAATAGTACGCAAGTATAAACACCATGGGACCACACAGCCGTCATACCGCTCAGGAAGGAGACGCGTTCTGTCTCCTAGAGATCAACGTACTTTGGTGCGAAAAGTGCAAATCAATCACAGAACAACAGCAAAGGACCTTGTGAAGATGCTGGAGGAAACAGGTACAAAAGTATCTATATCCACAGTAAAACAAGTCCTATATCTACATAACCTGAAAGACCGCTCAGCAAGGAAGAAACCACTGCTCCAAAACTGCCATAAAAAAGCCAGACTACGGTTTGCAACTGCACATGGGGACAAAGATCATACTTTTTGGAAAAATGTATTCTGGTCTGATGAAACAAAAATAGAACTGTTTGGTCATAATGACCATCGTTATGTTTGGAGGAAAATGGGGGAGGCTTGCAAGTCGAAGAACACCATCCCAACTGTGAAGCACGGGGGTGGCAGCATCATTTTGTGGGGGTGCTTTGCTGCAGGAGGGACTGGCGCACTTCACAAAAGAGACAGCATCATGAGGAAGAAAAATGATGTGGCTACATTGAAGAAACATCTCAAGACATCAGTCAGGAAGTTAAAGCTTGGTCGCAAATGGGTATTCCAAATGGACAATGACCCCAAGCATACTTCCAAAGTTGTGGCAAAATGGCTTAAGGACAACAAAGTCAAGGTATTGGAGTGGCCATCACAAAGCCCTGACCTCAATCCTATAGAAAATTTGTGGGCAGAACTGAAAAGGCGTGTGCGAGCAAGGAAGCCTACAAACCGGACTCAGTTACAGTGAGGGAGAAAAGTATTTGATCCCTTGCTGATTTTGTACGTTTGCCCACTGACAAAGAAATTATCAGTCTATAATTTTAATGGTAGGTTTAGAGAGACAGAATAACAACAACAAAATCCAGAAAAACACGTGAAAAATGTTATAAATTGATTTGCATTTTAATGAGGGAAATAAGTATTTGACCCCTCTACAAAACATGACTTAGTACTTGGTGGCAAAACCCTTGTTGGCAATCACAGAGGTCAGACATTTCTTGTAGTTGGCCACCAGGTTTGCACACATCTCAGGAGGGATTTTGTCACACTCCTCTTTGCAGATCTTATCCAAGTCATTAAGGTTTCGAGGCTGACGTTCGGCAACTCGAACCTCCAGCTCCCTCCACAGATTTTCTATGGGATTAAGGTCTGGAGACTGACTAGGCCACTCCAGGACCTTAATGTGCTTCTTCTTGAGCCACTCCTTTGTTGACTTGGACGTGTGTTTTGGGTCATTGTCATGGTGGTGTTCTTGGGGTCATTGGCAGCATTCCTCCTCCTCCAAACACGGCGAGTTGAGTTGATGCCAAAGAGCTCCATTTTGGTCTCATCTGACCACAACGCTTTCACCCAGTTGTCCTCTGAATCATTCAGATGTTCATTGGCAAACTTCAGACGGGCATGTATATGTGCTTTCTTGAGCAGGGGGAACTTGCGGGCGCTGCAGGATTTCAGTCCTTCACGGTGTAGTGTGTTACCAATTGTTTTCTTGGTGATTATGGTCCCAGCTGCCTTGAGATCATTGACAAGATCCTCCCGTGTAGTTCTGGGCTGATTCCTCACCGTTCTCATGATCATTGCAACTCCACGAGGTGAGATCTTGCATGGAGCCCCAGGCCGAGGGAGATTGACAGTTCTTTTGTGTTTCTTCCATTTGCGAATAATCGCACCAACTGTTGTCACCTTCTCACCAAGCTGCTTGGCGATGGTCTTGTAGCTCATTCCAGCCTTGTGTAGGTCTACAATCTTGTCCCTGACATCCTTGGAGAGCTCTTTGGTCTTGGCCATGGTGGAGAGTTTGGAATCTGATTGATTGATTGCTTCTGTGGACAGGTGTCTTTTACAGGTAACAAGCTGAGATTAGGCGCACTCCCTTTAAGAGTGTGCTCCTAATCTCAGCTCGTTACCTGTATAAAAGACACCTGGGACCCAGAAATCTTTCTGATTGAGAGGGGGTCAAATACTTATTTCCCTCATTAAAATGCAAATCAATTCATAAAAATTTTCACATGCGTTTTTCTGGATTATTTTGTTGTTATTCTGTCTCTCACTGTTCAAATAAACCTACCATTAAAATTATAGACTGATCATTTCTTTGTCATTGTGCAAACGTACAAAATCAGCAGGGGATCAAATACTTTTTTCCCCTCACTGTACACCAGCTCTGTCAGGAGGAAGGGGCCAAAATTCACCCAACTTATTGTGGGAAGCTTGTGGAAGGCTACCCGAAACGTTTGACCCAAGTTAAACAATTTAAAGGCAATGCTACCAAATACTAATTGAGTATATGTAAACTTCTGACCCACTGGGAACGTGATGAAAGAAAGAAAAGCTGAAATAAATCATTCTCTCTACTATTATTCTGACATTTCACATTCTTAAAATAAAGTGGTGATCCTAACTGGCCTAAAACAGGGAATTTTTTACTAGGATTAAATGTCAGGAATTGTGAAAAACTGAGTTTAAATGTATTTGGCTAAGGTGTATGTATGTATGTATGTATGTATGTGATATATATATATATATAAATAAATAAAATGCAATGCAACACAGGGCACTGGTTAAAAGTGGTACACTACACTTGTCATTAGCGACTTGGTCATAGACTCAGAGGCAGGACTGACTGAGAACAGTCTAACCTGCTGGGCAGATGTCTCCTCCTCCGTACTGCATGATGACAGCCTGCTCCTCATGTTTGTAGTCCATAGTCATGGCCTGGCTGATGCCATAGGAGAATGCTGATCCGCTCGGCGACTGCACACACACTGCACTGTTCTTACATTTGGGGTCCATCACAGCCCCACACACATTGATCTTATAGGTCTCTGAACTGACGCCGGGCACCTGGAAGAGAAAGACAAAGGCTATCAACAAGGATGAAAGGCATCATGAAAAAGAAGAATAACTACTTAGAAAGAAAGCGCTGTCCACCTAATACATGGACAATTATGTGTTAATGCATAGAAATATAGCTAAGTAGCTATAATAGAAGTAGGTATATCGAGGGTAAGAGGCCACGTATGAAAGGTCAACCCACCTGGATCTCCCCAGAGAGGGGTGAGAGGTCAAAGGTGAACTGCAGCTGTGAGTCAGTTAGGTTACAGACACTGGTCTGAGTGGCATCAGGACAGACCACCGGAGTGGCCCACTCAAACACATACATACAGTCCTGCTTCCTGATCATCTGGGGCGAGCCCTGGGGGGACAGGAAAGAGGCTTTCATTCTGCAAAGGCATTACTTCTATTTTTGCCATCTTTCAACACAAGAACCATCAGTGAGAGAAGAAGACAATGAAAGAAAAGGTCTCTAATATACAGACACTCCATCTGTAAAACGTGTGGTACTGACCAGCTCCAGGCCTCTCTGGCAGGTGAACAGGATGGTGGAAGTGTAGTTCTGGGTGGAGTCAGAGGGGCAGGTGGTGGTGCTGTTGAAGGTGATTGACACCTCATTGGTCACGCTGTTGAACTGCGGGGTGGAAGTGATTCGACCAATGTCCTGTTAGCAGGAGAGAGACACAGAGAGAGAAATCCTTGAGCATGCTGGTTTGTAAACACAGAGTGAATACTATTAAAGAGTCTTCATTTCTGCTGTGTGTGTGTTGGTGTGCGCATGCGTCTCTCTGCTTGTGACTCACTACAGGGGGCCCCTCGTCAGGGTCCATGCAGACAGCGGCCCCTGGGGGACAGGTGACCCCAGGGATGGGGTTGAGGGGCTGGCAGATGTTGATGTAAAAGTCAGGGGACCGGTCCTTGTCCACCAGGTCCTCGTCTGTGGCCATGTAGTAGCCCGTCACATGGATCAGAGGAGTCAGGTCGATGACGGAGGAGCCGTTCAGGACTGAACACTTCACCTATGGAAACATCATGAAAGAGAGAGACGATGGGGGCTAGCAAAGAAAAGATACATCAGATGTTTACATATTAAATTGCTTATTAGATATAACACACCCAATACAGTATACCAAATTTGAATAGAAAGTTGACAGCTGTTGGTTGAGATCTGAACACCTCAATAGGATGTCAGATGTACCATTCCGCAGACTAAACGTTACGAATTAAGAAAATTTTTCAGTCACCTGTGTAAATCAGCACATGCATGTAGTTTGGTTATTCAACACAGACAGTCAGTTAACATCAGTAACAATCGATGAGCTGCTCATTGACTTGTTTGAAATGACTTTACATCAAGGGCTCACTGGTTGCCGGATATGTATGGCGTGACTGGTAAGCACTATTGAAGAAATTCCACCTATCAATCAGGTGCTAGGTAATGCAAATTGCCATATTACTTACATCTATCCAATCTTTTCAGCTACACTCAGTCTAGGGGGTATGAGGCCAAGGGTTGTTTTGGAATTGGGAAAAAACACTTGTAATTACCTGCTGTTCGCACACCATGGACGTGTGCCAGGAGAAGAAGTGTGTGCACGTGTTCTTGTCCGAGTACACCAGTACCGGCCCCGTGCTGGCCTCTCCGTGGGCCTTGCACACAAAGCTGATGATGCTTTTGTGTGTAATGGCGGGGTTGGCTGTACACACAGCCCCGCCCTCATAGGTCAGTTCCACCACCTGGTCCAGGTATGACAGCTTCCTGCTGGCCCGCCCGCCACTCAGAGCACTCTTGGTCTCCTTGATACACACACCTGCACCTTCACGCACAAACACCTACATTACCAAAAGCAACTGAACAGACTGTCTACGTTGATCAAACTCAAGTCCAAGCACTCAATTTGAGAAATTTTGCACAAGGATTCTGTTTTTTTATATATATTTATTTTGTATTTCACCCCCTTTTTCTCCCTACTTTCGATCTTGCCTCATCGCTGCAACTCCCCAACAGGCTCGGGAGGCGAAGGTCGAGTCATGCGTCCTCCGAAACATGACCCGTGAAACCGCGCTTCTTAACACCTGCCCGCTTAACCCGGAAGCCAGAGAAGGAAACACCGTTCAACTGGCGACCGAGGTCAGCCTGCAGGCGCCCGGCCCGCCACAGAGTCTCTAGAGCGCGATGAGTCAAGTAAAGCACCCAAACCCTCCCCTAACCCAGACGACGCTGGGCCAATTGTGCGCCGCCCTATGGGACTCCCGATACAGCCCGGGATCAAACCCGGGTCTGTAGTGACGTCCAGGTCTAAGGCACATGATGCAGTGCCTTAGACAGCTGCGCCACTTTTTTTAATAGCTTTTTTCGTTTCAAATGGTCTCATGTGAATGCGTGTGAATGTTTGAATGTTATTGAACATCTAGTTCTCTTCTCCCAGGAAGGTAACATATTGGAGAACTAGCCTCACAGTCCTGAGTCTAAAGCAGAGCCACAGACATATTACAAAATACAGCTGAATAAACCAACATCGTCTAGAAGAGTCAGCTTAATTTCTACACAGTTGTCTTGGGACCGCTGTCTGGTCCATGGCTCAGTAAGCTGATCACTGCTGGATGGCAGACACATTGGCAGGCCTGTTGGTTGATTCCTGTGGGGATCTGGCTTTGACCAGTATTAGAGCTTTTCCAGCCAACCCAGAGCTTGTGAGATAGAATATGGTCTTACCTGTGTCTGGTCCACAGCCTGCGTTGGCCACTTCCCCACACACGTTGAGTCTGAACAGCTTCCTAGGGTCCAGGTTGTCGTACACAGTGTAGCCTTCCTCCTGGCTTAGTCCGTTCAGGTCAAAGAGGTGGCCTGGGTTCAGGAGGGCAACACAGGACATACATACACGTGTCCACATTATTATTATTTTTTAATTATAACACATGGAGGAGTTTCTCAGTAACTCTTTGCAGTCGTGTGCTTGACTACTGCACTGAGATTCTATGAGAATGATGGTATTTTTCAATGTTAATCATACTAACTGCAAATACTTTCTCAGATTTTTTTATATGGGTCTAGCGCAGGCAGCGGTCAGTTTTCAGTGGCTGTGCGTGGGAATGGCACTCACCGGTGACTGGATTGGTGACTCTGCAGTCGCCATGCTGGCTGCTGTTGAGGGGGCAGGCGGCGGCAGTGAACCACACAAAGCTATAGACACAGTCCTCTATGGCCATTATCAGGATTGGCCTTGAGTCCTGGGGCAGAAACAGTCAGTCTACTCAGTTACATTTTAGTCACTTAGCAGACACTCTTGTCCAGAGGGACTTACAGTGCATTCATTTTCATACTAGTCTCCCATGAGAATCGAACCCACAACCCTGGCGTTGCAAACGCCATGCTCTAGCTATTGTGTGTGTGCATATCTGTGCGTGTGCATAATTGTGTGTGTATCTGCATGTGTGTGATGTCTATAATCCCTTACCACTTTGTCCCGTTCACATTTGAAGCGTATGATGGTGCTCTTATTCCTCTGTCCATCGGAACACATCTCTCCATTGGTGTACTTGAGTACAAGGATGTTCTGGTCCCACTGTGGGGCAGACTCTGCCTCTCCCAGACTCACATAGTGCTCCCCACTCTTCAGACAGGATGCTGCGTTGGACGGACACTTCCAGGAGCCTACAACATGAGGAGAGGAAAGAAATATGTATCCCATGGTTCAGAAGGTGAGCATAATTGCAAATGAAGACTTTATGAGAATGTTGATATTTGTTCACACAAATTGGGAAATAAAAATGATATAGGTGCCACCAGTGTCCTTCATTTAAAGGATGCTGGTGTTGAGGATAGGCACTTACCCCCCTGTTGCACCAGAGACTTGCAGACATTGATGTAGTAGCGCTCCTGCTTCCCAGTGCTGGGCTCCACCACCCAGTTTCTGGAGTTCAAGGCCAGAGAGGAGAGGTCTTACGAGTTTCCATTAGAATCTCTGTGAGAGGAAGAATAAAAAGCAGTCAGAAAGATAAGAGACAAAGGGGAAACCAGTAATTGTCTGGGAGAAAGAGGAGGTTGTGGTGGGAAGAGGGCTTCCAGAATAGAATAGAATAGAATATGACTATGCGTACTGGTATGAGCAGCTGGTAGTTTTGACGGGGATACAGGCGAGAGCTGTACGCCAGGTAAAGAGGTAGGTGCACTCTGCAGTCTCCTTGATAAATTCTGGCACCCCCTATAGGCAGAAACAACAAAACAACCCCAGTAACTACCACATCCAAGCACACTTTGGGACAAGCAGAGAAGTTGCATTAGAGGTTTCCTCTTTAGCTTCGCTCAGACTCACAGGGTTCATTTTAGGATGACAGGAGAAGTAGATCGCTGTGGATCTCTGATAGATCTTATGGCAGGTCTCCCCACCAGTGTAGTTGAGTACCAGCTGTTCTCCAACATAGCTCAGAGTCTGTGAGGCCATGCCTAATAAATTATAAAACAAAAGCAACATGCCTGAGGTTTTTGATCAGTTACTAACAAACCAAAATCAAAGCTTTTTTAAAGTATTTTATCCAGGTTTACATACCGGCAATTCTGTGGGTGCTGCCTTCCACCTGACAGACTGACACCTGGTCACTGCCTGTGTCTTTGTGTGTGCAGATCCCTCTCTGAAGCCCCCCGCAGACAGAGAAGTGGTACTGGTACTGGCCACTCTTCACCATGTAGTCCTTCCCAGACAGGGAGCTCATGTCAAACATGTAGCCACTTCTGGGGTCCTTGACTTTACAGTTTTCACCTGCAGGAGTCAAGGAGAGGAGAGTTAACTTGATGATGATGACACTAGTGGAGAGAAGTAACACTCTTAGTCAGAGCCACAACATTAAACATGGCAGCCTCCTCTTTCAAGCCTACCCTGAGCACTGGTGAGAGGGCACGCCTCTGAGGTTCTCCAGATGAACACATATTCACAGCCATCTTGGCGGTCAAATACAGGAGAGCCCTATTAGTAAAGGAACCAACCAAGACAAATATGGGTATTAGGAGGGAAAACATATGGTAATAGGATCAGTAACATCAATAAGTAAAATTTCACACAGATTCTTGCAATTGATATGTACACCAACTCCATGGCAATAACATGGAAGAGCATTCCCATAGAGAACAAGATGCATGTATTTTACTCACAGGGTTGTCGTCACACTGGAAGATGATACGTGTGGAGTAGTGATCTGTGTCACAGCGGTCCCCGTTTAGGTAGACAATGCTGATGGAGCCGTCAGAGGCCACCTGGGGGCTGGACTGGACGTAGCCCAGGTTTACACCTTTACCCTCCATGGTACCACATGCACCCAAGAGGCCTGCTGCAGATGCACACATCGACGCATGTACAGTATTTAAAACACAAAGCTAAAAATTGGCAAGAGTAATGCTAAACTGATGGTACAGCACACAGGTATTCCTCCTCATTGGCTGGCATATCAACATAGGCTCATGGCGTGTGACTTACCGGGGCAGCCCTGGACCGGAGGCAGAGGTTTACACACGTTGATGAAGAAGCGGCGTTTCTTAGCCTGTTCAGCCGTGTCGATGGCCACCCAGGGACTGTCTTCACTGTCCCTGCTCAGGTGACTCAGGTCATACTCGTTACCATGGGAATCTAAAATGGAAGGACAAACAATGTCTTTGAATTAATGAAAATACCCATTGCTATGACCAGTATTTGTTAAGGTGGATAAAGAGATATATGCCTCATTAGAGACGTACTGAAGACATCCACACTGTTTTGAAGACATTGACAGTGTTGTTCCTACCAGTCATTTGACAGTCCACAGGGGCAGGGATGCATGCCAGGGCTGTGGAAAACTCAAAGAGGACATCATGGGTGACATGTGTAGACGAGCTGAGCTCTTCTCGGACCAGTTTCAGAGTGCCAGGGTGGGCGTCCTGGTCACACACAAAACTAATGGTGAAGGTGTCCCTGGTGCCTGGGGGAGAAGGAAGGAATCAGGACAGTTATCAGACCAAATGCTTATGAACTGACTCATTAAAAGGGATTTTCCGTAGGATTGAAAACTAAAGTTGTTATTCTTTTTTTTAAACCTCTTGTTTTGGACTCAACGTGTCAATGTATGGCTCATACATGCATAATAAACGATCTACAGTCCTCTCCCAGCGGATAAAGGCACAGAATCCTTACATTGGAACCTGACATCATTTCGTGCATGAGAACTACGTGCTCGTTCCTGTCATGTAATGAACGTGCTCTCTGAAGCAAGTGGGATGAGTGGTTACATGAGCTTACAATTTCTTATTTCGATAAGAGCAAAAATACAATCAACCAAATCCACGCATCAGAAGTTAGAAAACATCTGAAATTAGAAGTAACATTTATTAGACCTTGGTAGTAGTTTCATTTCTCTCTTTCAATACATTTTCTCTGCAAACGAGAAAATGTTGTGTTAAAGATGGCATTGTAAACTAACAAAATAAAGAATGTCGCACATCCTGCATAACTGGCTATATGGTGGACCATTCTTGAGGGGAAGGGGATGCATACTATCCGCACATAGCAAGGTATTGCGATCTGTGGGCTTTGTGTACAAGTCTGTGTGTAATGCATCATTCTCTTTGATGATTAGAGATCCTACTACTACAAATGGAGGGTTACTGGATATCCTATCTAAAAACATTGACCCCTAGTGGTCTGAATATTGACTTTGATCTCAAGCCCTTCTTATAAACAAATCTTTCTTTCATGAACAATTCTTATAAATGGATATATTCTTGCTACAGCTTATTAGCGTACACCTAATATGTTCCCTCTGTTGATGATGCTCATTATACATTAAAGTTGAACCAAAAGATTACATGTAAAGAACATGAAATACGAATGAATTAATGTGAAATTGAATTAAACAATACTGTATGTTGATGTTAATATGATGTACAATATTCAATTAAGTTTCTATATGATAACAATAGTGTAATATATTTAATATGCCATAAACTATTTTTTATTACAGTTTCACTAATTCATTTTAATTAACTTAATCATTATGACAAACCCCTCACTATTGTCATTGGTTACACTAATTGTACTATTTGTCTACATAACCTGGTTCAAGTATTCATGACATTACCCTGAAGAAGGCACAGTGATGCCAAAACGTTGGTAAATACCCATTAAATTGCTGGGAGTTTATATATGGAGTGTGCGACTTGCTTTCACTGTCAGTCAGCACCTCCACACAAACACATTTTTCTGGGTGTGCGCCAGCTCATACTGTTTAAAGATGGCATTGTAGCCACACAAATACATTTAGAAGATAATTGTCAACCGATCCCAAACGTGATGGACAATGTTGATTGGCAGGTGGAATGATGTCCAATGAGGTTGCAAGGTTAAAGTGGGAGGAGGGATCAGGTCGGCCCAGTATTGTCCAATGAGGTTGCAGTGTGAGGTCAACATGCACACCACATTGTTTTTTTTTTTTACTCTTTGGATACACGTTACAGAGGCTCAAGAAAAATGACGTTGTACACAATTGTACACCATTTTGGCCTGTTTTGGCTCATGAGCGCTACTTTCAAAACTACTGGCGGAAATTATACAAAACTTCTGGCAAATCTCTTTAAGTCAAAGAATGTTTGAGAAATGCAGGATATAGCATGCAAAAAAATTGGATTCCATTTCTTAGGCAGCCATGCTAATATTGCCATTATATGTATCCTAACTTGAGATCTGTTATGTGCAACTCTTTTATATAATGATTTTTGTGCAAATCATGCATTTATGTCAAAGGGAGCAGCCGTGTTGATTGAAGATAGCTGGGTCCATTGACTGTACCTGTAGGCCTGTCCAGGTCTCCTTTGTATGTGAGTGTGAGCAGGCCGTCAGTAGAGTACTGCAGAGATCTCTCCACTCCCACAGGACCAATAATCAGGCCATGGTCCAGCTCACAGCCAGCTACAGGCTTCCCCTGGTCCTTCCCACACTCTTCCACCTCGTCACAGATATTCACCTGGGGGGGAGGACAGTGTCTTATAGTCAGGCACAGTGCCCAAAAACACTACTACACAAACAATGTGTATGTGTACAGTTGAAGTCGGAAGTTTACATACACCTTAGCCAAATACATTTAAACTCAGTTTCACAATTCCTGGCATTTAATCCTAGTAAAAATGCCCTGTTTTAGGTCAGTTAGGATCACCACTATATTTTAAGAATGTGAAATGTCAGAATAATAGTTGAGAGAATGATTTATTTCAGCTTTTTTTCTTTCATCACATTCCTAGTGGGTCAGCGGTTACATACACTCAATTAGTATTTGGTAGCATTGCCTTTAAATTGTTTAACTTGGGTCAAATGTTTTGGGTAGCCTTCCACAAGCTTCCCACAATACGTTGGGTGAATGTTGGCCCATTCCTCCTGACAGAGCTGGTGTAACTGAGTTTGTAGGCCTCCTTGCTCGCACACGCTTTTTTCAGTTCTGCCCATGTGGTAGCAGACATCATGACTGAGATTGCATTTCCAATATTAGCAGGCAGAATTTAGACTGTCCACTTTTAAGTGCTGAGACAGAATGGCCATATAAGGAATGGAACATATAGGATGAGGGGCTCAGGCACCATTATAGCTACCATTATAACCTAGACAGCTGTCAGATGTGGGCGTTAACAAGCAAGAACTGAGACGGAAAGATAATGGTGAAGAAAGGTCAAGATTAGTTATTTTCGTATAGAGGGAGGGGATTCTATACGTTAAGCAGGGACAGAATACTATAAAGGAAGGGCTCTGTGATAAGATATTTCAGTCTCTTTCCTTGGAGAGGCTCGGCTTTAATCCGTTGAATAAAAGTCTGAATTGAATTCACAAATTCCGGTATCTGTGTAAATATTTGACTCAAGATTTTCCAAAACACCCACAAATTTGAGATAGGATTGAAGTCAGGGCTTTGTGATGGCCACTCCAATATCTTGACGTTGTTGTCCTTAGGCCATTTTGCCACAACTTTGGAAGTATGCTTGGGGTCATTGTCCATTTGGAAGACCCATTTGCAACCAAGCTTTAACTTCCTGACTGATGTCTTGAGATGTTGCTTCAATATATACACATCATTTTTCTTTCTCATGATGCCATCTAGTTTGTGAAGTGCACTAGTCCCTCCTGCAGCAAAGCACCCCTACAACATGATGCTGCCACCCGTGCTTCACGGTTGGGATGGTGTTCTTCAGCTTGCAAGCCTCACCCTTTTTCCTCCAAACATAACGATGGTCATTATGGCCAAAAAGTTATATTTTTGTTTCATTAGACAAGAGGACATTTCTCCAAAAAGTATGATCTTTGTCCCCATGTGCAGTTGCAAACCGTAGTCTGGCTTTTGTATTTTAAGGTCCTTTGCTGTTGTTCTGGGATTGATTTGCACTTTTCAAACCAAAGTACGTTCATCTCTAGGAGACTGAACGTGTCTCCTTCCTGAGCGGTATGACGGTTGCGTGGTCCCATGGTGTTTATACTTGCGTACTATTGTTTGTACAGATGAGCGTGGTACCTTCAGGCGTTTGTAAATTGCTCCCAAGGATGAACCAGACTTGTGTAGGTCTACAATTCTCTTTCTGATGTCTTGGCTGATTTCTTTTGATTTTCCCATGATGTCAAGCAAAGAGGCACTGAGTTTGAAGGTACGCCTTTAAATACATCCACAGGTACACCTACAATTGACTCAAATGATGTCAATTAGCCTATCAGAAGCTTCTAAAGCCATGACATCGTTTTCTGGAATTTTCCAAGCTGTTTAAAGGCACAGTCAACTTAGTGTATGTAAACTTCTGACCCACTGGAATTGTGATACAGTGAATTATAAGTGAAATAATCTGTCTGTAAACAATTGTTGGAAAAATTACTTGTGTCATGCACAAAGTAGATGTCCTAACCGACTTGCCAAAACGATAGTTTGTTAACAAGAAATTTGTGGAGTGGTTGAAAAATGATTTAATGACTCCAACCTAAGTGTATGTAAACTTCCAACTGTACATTTCACTGCAACAGAAGTCAACTCAGGAACTGGAAGCCAGAGCTAGCCTGGGAAATGGATTCACTTTAGTTGATTTTATGACATTTATTTGACAGGGACGATGGGCATTCGATAACATTTCTGGGAATGTGCCATTTCTGCTATGCAGGCCAGAGGCTACAACCTGCCACTGTGTGGAGAAGTTAAAATGAAACAGAACTAAAATTGCTTGGCTATGCATCGATCCCCGGTTCAAATTTTTCTGCGGACCCCAAACTGATCCAAATCGGTTAGAAAATCGATTCAAACGTTACAAATTGGCGGTTCACAATTTGTTGTTGCTCATATTACTTTCTTTCTACATCCCGAAAATATAATATTTTTATGTGACAACTGATATGTCCTCTCCTTCAGTGTCGAACTAAGCATGTAACGGTGTTGAGAGTCATTGATCTACAAGTCAATTTGCATGCCGAACAACCCAGGCAATATCAGTAGCCTAAGTCAAACTGTGCACTGCTTCACGCACTCACCAACGAAATTTAGTCCACAAGTCACCTTCAGCATTCAAATGTTTGTAAGACGGCGCAATTTTAGGTTTTATTCATTGAGTGACAACCAATGTTATTTGCTAGGTTATTGTTATCAAATTCCTAATTGAAAATTGTGTTTTACCAGACTAAAGTAGCCTAAGCAAGTGCCGGAGACACGACTCATCTGGCTATATAGCCTACCTCAGGGGTGTCAAACTTATTCCATGGAGGGCCTAGAGTCTGCATTTTTTTTTCTTTTTTTCTTTCAATTAAGCCATAGACAACCAGGTGTGGGGTGTAATTAGGGACATTAATAAATCAATCAAATACAAGGGAGGAGCGAAAACCCGCAGACACTCGCCCCTCCATGGAATGAGTTTGACATGTGGCATACCTGCTGATCGACTCATCTGGCTATATACTGTAGGCTACCTGCTGATCGGGGCTTAGGCTAAATTAGATTTTATTTTGATTGTTCGGGTTCACCATCAGCAATCATTTTTGCTTTAACCTCTACAGGAACAGTGTTCCCCCGCGGCACGATTGAGTTAAAGTGATTCGTATGAGGTTGTAAGTAAAAATAACATTTCCCAGGACATAGACATATCTGACATGGGAAGAAAGCTTAAATTCTTGTTAATCTAACTGCACTGTCTAATTTACAGTAGCTATTAGTGAAAGAATACCATGCTATTGTTTGAAGAGAGTGGACAGTTTTGAACATGAAAATGTATTAAAAAACCAATTAGGCACATTTGGGCAGACTTGATACAACATTTTGAACAGAAATGCAATGGTTCATTGGATCAGTCTAAAACGTTGCACATGCACTGCTGCCATCTAAAATTGCGCCTAAACTGGAATAATACATTGTGGCCTTTCTCGTGCATTTCAAAGATGGAACAAAAATAAATAAAACAATATTATCTTTTACCAGATCTAATGTGATATATTCTCCTACATTAGTTTCACAACTTCAAAGTGTTTCCTTTCAAATGGTATCAAGAATATGCATATCCTTGCTTCAGGTCCTGAACTAAAGGCAGTTAGATTTGGGTATGTCATTTTAGGTAATATATAAATAAATAAATGGGTCCGATCCACAATATGCGTACAGTTCCAGTCAAAAGTTTATAATAAGTGTTTTTCTTTATTTTTACAATTTTCTACATTGCAGAATAATAGTGAAGACATCAAAACTATGAAATAACATATGGAATCATGTAGTAACCACCTTTTTTTAACAAATCAAAATATATTTTATATTTGAGATTTGTTAAAGTCACCACCCTTTGCCTTGATGACGGCTTTGCACACTCTTGGCATTCTCTCAACCAGATTTATCTGGAATGCTTTTTCAACAGTCTTGAAGGAGCACTTGTTCCCTGCTTTTCCATCACTCTGCAGTCCAACTCATCCCAAACCATCTCAATTGGGTTGAGGTCGGGGGATTGTGGAGGCCAGGTCATCTGATGCAGCACACCATCACTCTCTTTCTTGGTCAAATAGCCCTTACACAGCCTGGAGGTGTGTTGGGTCATTGTCCTGTTGAAAAACTAATTATAGTCCCACTAAGCGCAAACCAGATGGAATGGAGTATTGCTGCAGAATGCTGTGGTAGCCATGCTGGTTTAGTGTGCTTTGAATTCTAAATAAATCACATACAGTGTCACCCACAAAGCACCCCCACACCATTACACATCCTCCTCCATGCTTCACGGTGGGGACCACACATGTGGAGATCATCCACTCACCTACTCTGCGTCTCACAAAGACACGGCGTTTGGAACTAAAAATCTAAAATTTGGACTCATCAGACCAAAAGACAGATTTCTAACGGTCTTGTGTCCATTGCTTGTGTTTCTTGGCCCATGCAAGTCTCTTCTTCTTATTGGTGTCCTTAAGTAGTGGTTTCTTTGCAGCAATTCTACCATGAAGGCCTGATTCATACGACTCCTCTGAACAGTTGATGTTGAGATGTGTCTGTTACTTGAACTCTGTGAAGCATTTATTTTGGGCTGCAATCTGAGGTGCAGTTAACTCTAATGAACTTATCCTCTGCAGCAGAGGTAACTCTGGGTCTTCCATTCCTGTGGAGGTCCTCATGAGAGCCAGTTTCATCATAGCTCTTGATGATTTTTGCAGCTGCACTTGAAGAACTTATCAAACTTATTGAAATTTTCTGCATTGACTGACCATCTTGTCTTATAGTAATGGACTGTCATTTATCTATGCTTATTTGAGTTGTTCTTGTCATAATATGGACTTTTACCAAATAGGGATATCTTCTGTATACCACCCCTACCTTGTCACAACACAACTGATTGGCTCAAACGCATTAAGAAGGAAAGAAATTCCACAAATTAACAAGGGACACCTGTTGGTTGAAATGCATTCCAGGTGACTACCTCATGAAGCTGGTTGAGAGATTGCCAAGAGTGTGCAAAGCTGTCATCAAGGCAAAGGGTGGCGACTTTGAAGAATCTCAAATCTAAAATAAATTTTGATTTGACAAAAAAAAAAAAAAAAGGTGGTTAATACATGATTCCATGCATGTTATTTCATAGTTATTGTCTTCACTATTACTCAACAACGTAGAAAAGTCAAAATAAAGAAAAACCCTGGAATTAGTAGGTGTATCCAAACTTTTGACTGGTACTGTACATGGTCATTTTTAGACATACAGGGTAAAGTTGATAATTTCATAACGAGGACAACAATCACTTTTACTACACGCACTGCGTGGGAAAAGAAAACTTCCAAACGTTCTGCCATTTGATTTTGAAACGAGGGTGAAATCCTAAGTTGTGCTATATATTCATTGGCTATGTTATCTTTCATCACAACCACACACAGAGAGAGAAGTCAGCACAGAGAGATCCAGCTGAATTTAGAATGGAAAATTAATGCGTTTATATAACAAATGTTAGTGCATCGAATCATATCTCATTGATTTGTACTTCTAATCAAACTGAATAGTTTCAAACTAAAACGTATTGTTCCTGTATCGTATCTGAGCCCATGCATCTACAGTTGAAGTCGGAAGTTTACATACACTTAGGTTGGAGTCATTAAAACTCGTTTTTCAACCACTCCACAAATTTCTTGTTAACAAATTATAGTTTTGGCAAGTCAGTTAGGACATCTACTTCGTGCATGACACAGGTCATTTTTCCAGCAATTGTTTAAAGACAGATTATTTAACTTATAATTCACTGTATCACAATTCCAGTGGGTCAGAAGTCAACATACACTAAGTTGACTGTGCCTTTACACAGCTTGGAAAATTCCAGAAAAGAATGCCATGGCTTTAGAAGCTTCGGACATTTGAGTCAATTGAAGGTGAACCTGTGGATGTATTTCAAAGCCTACCTTTAAACTCAGTGCCTCTTTGCTTGACATCATGGGAAAATCCAAAGAAATCAGCCAAAACCTCAGAAAACAAATTGTAGACCTCCCCAAGTCTAGTTCATCCTTGGGAGCAATTTCCAAACGCCTGAAGGTACCACGTTCATTTGTACAAACAATAGTAGACCAGTACTAACACCATGGGACCACGCAGCAGTCATACCGCTCAGGAAGGAGACGTGTTCTGTCTCCTAGAGATGAACGTACTGTGGTGCGAAAAGTGTGAATCAATCCCAGAACAACAGCAAAGGACCTTGTGAAGATGCTGGAGGAAACAGGTACAAAAGTATCTATATCCACAGTAAAACGAGTCCTATATCGACATAACCTGAAACGCCACTCAGCAAAGAAGAAGCCACAGCTCCAAAACCGCCATTAAAAAGCCAGACTACGGTTTGCAACTGCACATGGGGACAAAGATCATACTTTTTGGAGAAATGTCTTCTGGTCTGATGAAACAAAAATAGAACTGCTTGGCAATAATAACCATCGTTATGTTTGGAGGAAAAAGGGGGAGGCTTGCAAGCCAAAGAACACCATCCCAACCGTGAAGCACGGGGTGGCAGCATCATGTTGTGGGGGTGCTTTGCTGCAGGAGGGACTGGTGCACTTCACAAACTAGATGGCATCATGAGAAAGGAAAATTATGTGTATATATTGAAGCAACATCTCAAGACATCAGTCAGGAAGTTAAAGCTTGGTCGCAAATGGGTCTTCCAAATGGACAATGACCCCAAGCATACTTCCAAAGTTGTGGCAAAACGGCTTAAGGACAACAAAGTCAAGATATTGGAGTGGCCATCACAAAGCCCTGACCTCAATCCTATAGAAAATTTGTGGGCAGACCTGAAAAAGCGTGTGCGAGCAAGGAGGCCTACATACTTGACTCAGTTACACCATCTCTGTCAGGAGGAATGGGACAAAAGTCACCCAACTTATTGTGGAAAGCTTGTTGAAGTTTATACAATTTAAAGGCAATGCTACCAAATACTAATTGAGTGTATGTAAACTTCTGACCCACTGGGAATGTGATGAAAGAAATAAAAGCTGAAATTAATCATTTTCTCTAGTATTATTCTGACATTTCACATTCTTAAAATAAAGTGGTGATCCTAACTGACCTAAGACAGGGCATTTTTACTAGGATTAAATGTCAGGAATTGTGAAAAACTGAGTTTAAATGTATTTGGCTAAGGTGTATGTAAACTTCCGACTTCAACTGTAGATACATATCGAATCATCTTGAAAGAGACAGGTTAACATCCCTAGTGACTTACCACAAATGTTTTCCCATTCCCCTCAGCCTTGTAGCCAGTCTTAGAGGACAGATGATGCAGATTGAACTCAAAGCCGGTGTTGGGATCCCTCACAGAGCAGGTCTGCCATAGAATAGAACAACGAAACATTTAAAAATCATTGAAGACACCTCACCAATCTATAACAGAAGATCTAAAGACTTTAGAGGTAAACATTCGCTTCAAGTTGATGTGGAATGCAACAACTCACCTTGTTCTTGTCATCAGCAGTACTGATGGCACAAGCTGCCCCGGTCTCCCACATGAAGTTGGCAGTACAGTTTCCATAATTGAGGAAACGAGGGCCGGACGACTATAGATACAGATAAAGACAGGCACATCTCACTCTTAAAATCCTAGGCAGACTTTATGATATAGATTTTTTTTTGACACAGTGCTCTATAAATATGCCATTCCACTTACCACAGACCCTCTGGAGCAGACCAGGTGGATGCGTGTAGTGTAGGTGAGTTTCAGTCCATCTGAGATGCAATTGGAGCCGTCTGTGTACTCCAGCAGCAGGCGGTCCTTCTCCTCAATCACTGGACCTCTCTTAGCCAGGCCCATGTTACTGACAGACACCGTTTCAGACAGAATGCCCTGAAGACAACACACAGAGAAAGACCAGAATCACATCGGGCTACAGTTCAGTACTAAGACAGACCCACAGGGGATGGCTACCAGAACCAGAAGAGGGAAACTAACAGTCTTACCTTAAATTTATATCAATAACAAAAAATATATAAATGGATAAATACTGTACTCTGGTAATAGAAGGAAACTGAAGTGCAAGTTCCATGACCCAAACAGTGTTTAACACACATCCTAGTGTGTAGGTCAACCCTTAGCTTTTACACTAACCTGCTGAGGCTCGTATTTCATCTGGCAGACGGAGGCCTGGCGGTCACAGCCCTGCACGGCGTTCAGAGGACGACACACATTGATGTAGTACTTCCTCAGGTTGTTAGGGTCAGACAGGTCCATGGCCTGCCAGTTCCTCCCTCCACTAGACCGGGAGAGACTGGGAAAGAGGACAGAGAGAAGAGGGTTACACACATTATTCTTCACATATTGTTTATTGCCTTCATTGGACATAACTAGGACCGATCACTTTTCTTGACCCCATGACCTGACCTGGACAAAGGAAGCTTTGTGGTCTGGGAAAACTCCTAGCCTTAGTCATAACATAACCTTGTGCAGGGAATTCTCACCTGGAGAGGTCGTACTGGTCCAGACTGTTGGGATCTGTTACCACACACTCCTGTGGCCTCTCTGGACAGGCGTAGGACGTATACCACCTGAAGTTATAGGTGTACTGGTCTTCTACCTGTGAGGATCAACATGGTTATGAATAATGGTATGTTCATGCTAAAAATACTACAGGTGGAACAGTGCATATGTGACCCATATGAGAAACTACATATTAGAGATTGGATGAGATCTGTCAGCAGGACAGGACCCAGTCAGTACCTGAAACTCTGGCTTGCCAGCGCCGGCCTCTCTGTCACAGAGGAAGGAGATCATAGTGGAGCGAAGGGTGTGCTGCATGTTGTTGTACTGAGAGCCGTTATTGTAGGACAGCTTGATCATCCCGTCATAGTAGGACAGCTGAGAGTTAAACTCCCCCAGGCTCCATGAATTAGAGCCACTGTAGCAGACAGACACACCAAACATAAGAAGCTACAGTATATCCATCCATTATTCAGACTAAAACGGTCAGTCCATTCAGTCCTCCTCTAACCTCTGAACTCTAAAGCACATGTACGGACCCAAGATATAAGCTTGATCCTATTTTCATTCTACTGTAATAGGGCACTTCCACCTATTGTATATCCACTCGGATTTAGTATGACAAGAAGGTTTGATTTAAATGGTTAATACATGCCTTTGGTCCACTTGGCAGGCCCCAGCCTTCAGAGGGCATTTGGCTGCAGTGACAGAGCCACAGACGTTAATTAAGTAGTCATAATCTCCATTCGACATGTTGTAGAAGCCTCCTCCAGGTTTAGACAGGGGGGGACAGGTCAAATGAGAACCCTGTAGAGAGAAGACAAAAGAGAAAATTATAGTAACGCATCAAACAGCTATATTACATCTCCATAATCTAAACCTCTCCTTGTCTCCCTGCTTCCATATGAAACAATATTAAAGTTCTGGACACGTGGACACAAATTGCATCTGGGTCCATGTGACCTACCAGCTTGAGGGTCTTCCACCTTGCAGTTGTCCCCCTCGGTCCTGGACATGACGCAGGCTGCAGCCGTGTACCACTCAAACTCATACACACAGCGGTCACTGGACACACTCCGCATGATGGGGGCACTCTCTAGGTCACCTGGGTAGAAGGACAGGGGGAGAGATGGGACACACAGAAAGTCAGGAGGAGTTTAACAGGTATACGATATTGCAGATCTAACACCCACTATCGGCTTCCTAGGCTACATTGGAAAGTGTTTTAGCCTGTAATAGACATTGTTTTGCAAACAGTAATGAACCGTTTCAACATTTTTATATGCCGTGTTGCATCATTCAAGTGTGTTAACTTCTGTGCAGCATAAGTGGTGATGCAGCCCAGGCTCCTAGTGAGTGCAGTGGTTTCTCAGGACAGGCTAGAGCTAGCAATGAGGAAGTGGAGCAGGTATGGAGCAGGCACTGTGCTCTCATTCTATAAGGGGACATCGGCAGTACTGATACAGACTCTATCAAATCAGTAGACGACGTGAGACTAGTACCAAACCGTTTTTCATGTTCAATTATAAAAAAAGACATTCCGGTATAAAATGCAACACTACTTTCAGGCGAACAGTTGTTCACCTTGGACTCTGCAACTAACTATTTCTAAAACTCTCACCTGGCTTGCACTTCAGAATCATGATGGTCTTGATTTTTGTGTGCTTCCTGCATTCTCCTCCCTCAGTGTATACCAGCTTTATGTCGTTGCTGTCAGTCTTGGTAGGGGAGGTGAGAAATTTGCCCAAGCTGATGACTTTTTCCTTTCCTAAAGGAGAGGATGGAATACATGTTTTAAAGGCAACAAACAAGCTACAAACTGTAAGCCATCTTGGTCTCTCAGATTTGACAGTATGTTGTCCGTGTACAGATAAGAATCATCAGGGCCTGTATTCTGAAAGCGTCTCAGAGTAGGTCTAGACTCAGTTTTGCCTTTTAGATCATAATGAACATAGGGGACCTGATCCTAGAACAGCACTCCTACTCTGAGACGCTTTATGAAGACAGCCCCAGATCTTCTCGAAGACGTACCCACGGCACAGATGGCAGCGTCCTCGGGGCAGGTGCTGGTGGCGCCCTGCTGGAGGACTTTGTGACACACATTGACGTAGAAGCGCATCCTGTCTGACTTGGGGGCATTGGCATCCACAGCCTCCCAGTTCTGGGCCGACTCAGACTCTGAAAGGCACAAGACAAGTTATGTGGTTTAGCATATACACTGACTATACAAAACATGCTCTTTCCATGGGACTGACCAGGTGAATCCAGGTGAAAACTATGATCCCTTATTGATGTCACTTGTTAAATCCACTTCGATCAGTGTAGATGAAGGGGAGGAGACAGGTTAAAGAAGGATTTTAGGCCTTGAGACATGCATTGTGTATGTGTGCCATTCAGAGGGTGAATGGACAAGACAACATATTTAAGCTCCTTTGAACAGGGTAAGGTAGGTGCCAGGCGCACCGGTTTGTGTCAAGAACAGCAATGCTGCTGTGTTTTTCACACTCAACAGTTTCCCGTGTGTCTCAAGAATGGTCCACCACCAAAAGGATATCCTGCCAACTTGACAACTGTGGGAAGCATTGTAGTCAACATCCCTGTGGAATGCTTTCGACACTTCGTAGAGTCCATGCCTCAACGAATTTAGTCTGTTCTGAGGGCAAAAGTGGGGGGTGCATCTCAATATTAGGAAGGTGTTCCCAATGTTTGGTATACTCAGTGTACAGTATATTTTTTTAATATAATAAAAAATAATGCATTTTACCCCCTTTTTCTCCCCAATTTTGTAATATACAATTGCGATCTAATTACAAACTTGTCTCATCGCTGCAACTCCCCAAAAGGCTTGGGAAAGGCAAAGGTCGAGTCATGCGTCCTCCCGAAACATGACCCGCCAAACCTCGCATCTTAACACCCATCCGCTTAACAAGGAAGCCTCCCGCACCAATGTGTCGGAGGAAACACCGTCCAACTGACGACTGAAGTCAGCCTGCAGGCGCCCGGGCCCCCACAAGGAGTCTCTAGAGCGCGATGAGCCAAGTAAAGCACCCCCAGCCAAACCCTTCCCTATTCCAGATGATGCCAAGCCAATTGTGCGCCGCGCAATGGGACTCCCGGTGGAAGCCAGTTGTGCCACAGTCTGGGATCGAACCCGGGTCTGTAGTGACGCCGCAAGGACTTAAACCGATGCGCCACTCGTGAGGCCTTAAATGTACATTTAAATGTATTAGGGCTCATTCTCATCTTTCTGATCCCTTTCACTTAAAGTATAAAATTGGAAGTCAAGGGGCTGGTCATTTACATTGATACATGCTGATCGTCAACTGGGATGGAAGCTGAACGCAGTATTCAAGCTCTCTGCAAATGGAGATGATCCAGGACTACATCTTACCAGGGTAACGTGTTAAGGTGGACAAGTCATAATGCTTATAGTGCATAGTCTTGTTGTCTGTGACCATGCAGAGTAGATCCTCAGTCTCCTTGACACAGGCGTAAGCCGTCTGCCAGTCAAAGTAGTAGGTGCAGTCTGTCTCACCAGCAAACACAGGCGAGCCGCGGCCACCGTTTCCTGAGAAACACACAAATAAGGAATAAGCGGGAATGTAATGGACAAGACTTTAATCTGTCATTGTGGAGAGTCCTCTACAGCAGAAAGTATTGTTCATTTAAAAAGGTCCTTGTTTTCTCCTTGGACATGCTATGGGTTATGCTCACCTGCTGTTTTGTTGCACTCAAAGTTGATGATAGTCATGCGCTGAAAGCCTGAGCTACACCTGCTCCCATCTGGATAGATCAGAGTCAGATCTCCATCAGAGTACCTGGAACACAGAGCAATAAAAAAAAGGGACAATTGTTACAAATAAGGGGAAAAGAAGGAGAGAGAAGCTGAGAAATATGAAAACATCTGGCAAGAAAACATGTTTATTAATATTTTAAAAACCTTAGTGTTTGATTCATGTATCTCCCGGCAATCTTTTTGACATCTCCCGTTGCTTTGACTTGGCAGCTGGACACATAGTGCTGGTTGTCACCACACTCTCCTGCCTTGGTCTCCCCACACACATTCAGGTAGTAGAAATAGCTGTCCTTCCCATCGCTGCTCTTGGCGTCAGCCATATAGGGGTCGTCTGTAGCTACACACACAGAACGCGACACAGAGATATTTGTGATATATTTCAACACGTCATTCACTGTTAGAGGAACTATCTTAAACTGTGAATAAAATTAGCCTGAGTCAGTGGGAATTTGGACAGTCATGTGAGTATTCCTAGCATTACTTCCTTTTATTACACAAAAAATATGCATTTCCCAATGTTTCTCAAAGCCTGGCACGCTCTGGGCATGGAGGACTCACGGCCGAGGGTGAGGTGGGTGAGGTCTATGTTGATGTCGTGCTGCTTGCTGGTCAGAGTGCAGTTGTGACTCTCCAGGTAGTCTCTGTGGCAGGCATACTCCGTCACCCACTCTACCTCATACCTGCAGTTGGACTTGGCTGTCATCTTGGGGTCACTACCCTGTAATGGCAAGGTCAAAGGTCACACATGACTAAAATGACATCTTAATTGCCTAAGGGAGATCTTGTTGTTTAATCCACAAAGTGTTTAAATTTAGGTTGATATGTGAAGCATACTTCTATTTCATGAAATACACTATTCTATGTATTAATACTTTCTGTAGTATGATGAATAGTGTGATCAATAGTGGATCCACGGGACAGACACCCAGGCTTCCGTCTTACCTCCTGCCTGCGTGAGGGGCAGATAAAGGTGATGGTGACAGCAGGGTTATGGTCACGGCAGAAGTCCGGCGGGCTGTCTGAGGCTCCCTCATATCGCAGCCTCAATCTGACACAGTAAGAAAAAGAGACGTCAGCAGCTCAGTAAGGCAACGCAGCTCTGGAGCTGGTCAATAGCCAAGAGTTCAAAATTAAGGTTGTACAGCAATTACTAAGACTGAGGCAGACTAGAGACCGAGGCTGCTAGCTAGCAATTAGCATTGCCTGTGTTTTGTATGGCATTAGCGTGGCTGTACCGGTCCTTGGAGATCAGCTCTAGCTGGGTAGTTGGTAGGCCCATGCTGAAGGAGACGTTTCTGGTGGTCAAGCAGGCAGCAGAGCCTGCGGGGCAGGGGGCTCTCTGGTCGGTCTGTAGAGGTGGCAGAGGTGAGCTGAATTAGCCTAGGGACTAAGAGTGTTGGGCCAGTAACCGAAAAGGTTTCTGGTTCGATTCCCTGAGTTGACTAGGTGAAACATCTGGAGATGTGCCCTTGAGCAAACTTTAAACCTAATTGCTACTTTAAGTCGCTCTGGATAAGAGCGTCTGCTAAATGACTAGAAATGTAAAAAACCATAAGACTCCTGAAAATAAATTAAAAAAAAAAAAAATATATATATATATATATATATATATATATACACACACACATACATACACACACATAATATATACATATATGCTAATGCCAATGATATAGATTCATGATTTAAATTGTTATACCCTATTATTCACAGAATAGTAAACAGTATCACTGAACTGATACTGTACAGTATAATTTCTTAATCATTAAACAATTGAGCACAGTAAAGAAACTCACTTAGGCTTCTGCATATGTTAATATAAAAGTCAACTTCATCATCCGAGTCATCCACCAGGTAACCATCTGTGAGTTTGATGAGTGGGTTCAGGTCATGCTTTTTCCCATCCGTGTCAAAGACATAGCAGGGGACCTAGACACAGAGTGAAAGAGTAAAGAATTACAACATCCCAGGATTGATTGTCTTCTATTTTCAGTTTGTTCTGGACTGGTACCTACTGTAACTGAAATCCAATATACACCGAGTATACCAAACATTAGGAACACCTTCCTAATATTGAATTGCACCCCCCCCTTTGCCCTCAGAAAAGCCTCAATTAATCAGGGCATGGACTCTACAAGGTGTCGAAAGCATTCATTTACATTTTATTCATTTAGCAGACTCTCTTATCCAGAGCAATTGATGTTAAGTGCCTTGCTCAAGGGCACATCGACCAATTGTTCAACTAGTCGGCTCGGGGATTCGAACCAGCGACCATTAAGTTACTGGCCCAATGCTAGGCTCCCTGCAGCTCTTGGGATGCTGGCTCATGTTGACTAAAATGCTTCCCACTGTTCTGTCAAATTGGCTGGATGTCCTTTGGGTTGTGGACCATTCTTGATACACACAGAAACTGTCGAGAGTGAAAAACCCAGCAATGTTGCAGTTCTTGACACAAACCGGTGCGCCTTGCACCTACTACCATACCCCGTTCAAAAGGCACTTAAATATTTTGTCTATTCACACTCGGACGGCACACATACACAATCCATGTCTCAATTGTCTGAAGTCTTAAAGATCCTTCTTTAACCTGTCTAATCCTTCTTTCATCTACACTGATTTGAAGTGGATTTAACAAGTGACATCAATAAGGGATGTCATGGAAAGAGCATATTTTGTAATATTGGAATGACTTGACATTTAAATGAAACATTTCCTTTATTCTATTATTATTTAAAAAATTTAAACAAGAGGCAGCAAAGGACTTTCTGAGAACTCGTGATTTTCCAGTGTGAATGTGCTCATCACGTACTCACCTCACCCCACACAGTGGGACCACCAATGCCTTACACACTGCCACTGAGTCACAGTGGGACCACCAATGCCTTACACACTGCCACTGAGTCACACGTGTCTGTACACACACACCACAACGGGGTGACATACACACATCCTGCACTGACAGCTGCAGACCACTATTCAGACATACCTCTTTATCGGGCTTGTATTTATCCTTTTTGCAGGCTGCATATGTTCTCCATTCAAAATAATGAACACACTGGGCCACAGTGACAAACTCGGGTGTTCCCTGGGGGTAAGAGCACAAATATAGTTTGTTGACATACTGTATGACCTGACCGTTTACTTCATCTCATAACTGCTGCAGTAGACGTGGCTGTGACGGCCTACAAGGAAGTCACTAGTTGAGAAACTGGACTAGCAGCATGATTACTATGTTTGTTTAGCTGCAAAGCTCCTGCAATCACATGGTCACACTATTCAACAAGCAGGCCTGGTATTGTTTTTTTTATAAAAGATAGGAGAGCACTGTATGATAGTTAATATGTTTCTCAATAGAACTTTAAATGTTCAAATAAAGAAACCACCACAGAGTGGTTGCAGTTTTATTACACCACCAGACTGACAAAGAACAATGCTTTGTGATGAAATTATTCTCTACTCTAAAACCCACAAGTGTGGTTGGACAGGAAATTCATAAGCAGCTTTCAATACATACATTTCCCCATGACTACTCTTCATTTGTAATAACAAGTGCTACTGGTGACTTACCATAGTCTTCCCACACTGGAAACTGATGCTGCTCTGGACATTAGTATCGCTACTGCCTGGGCACTTCTCAGTGCTGTTGAAATCTATCACGCTGCTCCCAGTCACCTTCTTTAAGGACAGATCACCTGGAAATAGAAGTGGATGAGTGAGAAACATGCCTCTTAAACACGCAAATGCTGAGACAAGTAATAGAATTGTTTAAGAATTTGTTTCAGTACGCTATGCTGAACCATGTACTCCCTGCAAAACAAACTCATCAATTCACTAAAACCTTAAACTTTCCCAGTGGTTTCTAAAGGATGATTAATACAGGTTTCAACTGAATCTGAAGCCTCCACCAATTCTCCCAGTCCCTACAGCGGTGGGGTCAAAGCATTACGGCACAGGGTCTGGAAGGGTTAGTAGTTGAGGCCATTTTTCTGCTGAGCTGTCTGGCCATGTACAGTCCAGACAAATAAACAGCATGGGAGCATGACCTACTGGACAACACTGCCTGTCTGTCTGCTCTGCCAACGGCCTGGCGCATGGGAACGCTCCATACTTACAGTTACAGCTAAACTCCAACCAGAGAGAACAGAGCAGAGAGTACAAACTTTCTGACCAGTTATTACCTCAAAGACACTGTATTTTCCCCTCTACCCACATTGGCTGGGGTTTCTGTTATTGTGTTTCGAAGATAAAAGTAGGGCATTTATATTTTACTATCGCTTGTCCAGATAGCACTGAATAAACAGACACTGCTATTAGCTTTCATAAATTTTACTGTATTTTGACCACAGATACTGAATCCACTGCTGTGTTCGTTAACACTGTCACACTCACAAGTCCTATTTTAATTCCCTTCATGCGCCATGCTTTATCACTCTTATATCATTAGAAATCTTTAGTATCCATGCATGACTGTAAGTCGCTTTGGATAAAAGCGTCTGCTAAATGGCGCATATAATATATATATATATATATATAATTATTATGTGGCCTAAATGAAAGCCATTCAGCAGAACCTGGAGCTGATAAATTGCTACTCAGCTGACCCAGTAACATAAATTACTAAACAATAGAGGTGACCTGGAAGATTCAAACGCATATTATGCAAGGTCAATTGCCTGCATGTAAGCAGCCTGGTTGAATTCAGAGCAAAGCTGTGTGAGCGATTCTATGCTCGCAAATTGTCTGTTCCATGCTTATCATTGCGTAAAGGCACAGTCATGTGAACAGGCAGCTCCTCTGGTTCACCTTTAACCTCCTTTGATTATTCCAACACAAAAGACATAGGTTAGTCACTAGTTATCAGCATTAGATCCGTCACAAGATCCCCTTCCTATCCTACTCTGACACTCAGAGCTTGTTGAGTTGAGCCCAGGGTGTAATACCAGCTGCAGGCATTTCTCTCATGTAGACTTTAATCATGACCTGACTTTGTTTCACCCTGAGCGCGACCAAACACAGATTAGGCAATGAGTGAAGGTCATGGCCAAGTGTCCAGGGCCGGGACTTGTTGTGATGATCATGTTATGGAATAGTCTAGTCCAGTAGCCCTGTTCTCTGACATGGCCTCCTTACAATGCAGATTCATTTGAGCACATTCATTTGAGCTTAAAAAAGTATGAATAAGTCCAGGTAAACCACAAAAGATGTGTAGCCAAAACAGCTAGTCTATATTTGACAAGGAAAACCACTTCTATGAAATGCTTAGCTACATCAGCACTAACGTGAAGCAAAGCCAAGTATCAAGTGTGATTAAATTAGTTTGATATCAGTGCTTCCTCTGTATACAGCAAAAGCTGAGGATAAGGCTCCTGTTTTATCAGTTGGGGGATTTTAATGACATAACTTACCAAATAGTACATTATCATTGAGGAACACTTTTATAAGAAACTCCCAGTAAAAGTTTGCCTACCTTTAAGGTTTTGTTTTGACTGACCAGACCCTAATCACCGAGCTTTCACCAAATCATAAAGCAAACTTTGTATTTTATAACAAATTGTGTCTCTTCACAAAACAGCATTAAACCAACACCTCACTGAAACAAATCAACTGAATCAATGGACATTGACTTGACTGGTATCTGACTGGAATCTATTAAGGCCCATCCTTACTTCAGGGTACCCATGGTGTTATTGCTGACTCCCACTGTGTCCTGGCAGCAGCATCTACTACAGTGATCTATTCTACAGCAGCAAAACATTCTGCCTAATCAGCAGGCCAGATCATCAGATGCCAACCTCACTTAATGAACCCTTAGCACATTCTCCTAACAGAGGCAGGGCCCTGTACTATAATTACGGCCAATAGTTTTCCCTGAGCATAAGTTACCAGCCCGGGAAAAACTCCAGAACCTTGTAATAGGCTACAAGGGCCAGTGCCCAGTTGGTACTGACCAGGTCACATTGTCAGAGAAAACACTTGTCCCTAACTATACTCACCCACTGACTGGTTATTTTGACTGGTGAGGTTGTTGGCACAGACAGCACTGCCTGCCCCACATCCAGTGTGAGGTGAGGAGTCACAGAGCTTCAGTGTGTATTTGACTTTGCCGTCTTGGTCTATAGCCTCCCATTTGTATCTGGAGGACAAGGAGACAGAAAAAAAATCATAATACTTGTTGAAATACATTTGCAATCATTCACACTATCTCTACGTTTACATAAAACAAACATTGTACTGTTTAGTTATCTATGGGTATTCAAAAACAATCAAAAAAACATTAATATGCAGTTCCAAATATGATCACAGCAACGTTCATGACTCAGAAATTAAATCACCATATATGGCTATTATTTTAACCTAGTACATAACATTAGCCTACAATTTTCATTCCAAACAAACAACTCGTGACGCTCCTATCTATCCACCGACCTCTTCCAGATTTCAGTTCTATTTTAAGCCGTATGTTCTCACAAGTGGAGTCTCATAATAAATACCGTGATCAGCCAACTGACTACACACCACCTTTCTATCCAAACAACTGCCTTGTAAAGCCAGGTTCAGGGGCTACGCCAGATGAGGAGCAGCTGACAATGGAGACATACATATGAGGATGAAAACAGTATTGTAGCATTGTACTGTACCACTCTAAATGAACTGTATAAGCTGCGTTTGTTGCTAAATGCCCTTCCCATTTCCAAATAAGCTTTATACCATCTTCTTTACCGTCATGAGACTGCGCGAGTGAGCGGTGCCTCCTTACTATACCTGCAGAGGTCTTGGTACCAGAGGCTGACATCAGAACCCGCTGTGCCGACGGGAAATGTAACCAGGACCGTTGTGATCGAAACAAGTAACATTACAACGATTTTCCAAGGCACAGCCTTGTTACAATTGCAAGGCGAGTCCATGTTTTGTATCCAGTATTATAAACTAGAGCACTATGTCCGACATGATACAGCAAAAGTCCGCTGGTAGTCGCAGGAACTGGGTGAATCACATGACAAACTGAACACATGATAGAAGGCGTCACGTGGTGTGACCTTCCATGAGTCATCGTGAACAACGCGTTCACGTTATGACGGAGTGATTGGAGGAACGACTTGTCTATTTCAGAGGAACGACTTGGAGCGTTCAAGTGCCTCGGAAAACGAAAGGAACGCAATAACCATTCTGCCAAATAATAATTTGGTGGGTGCTTATATTTCTCCTATTGGAAATCGTTTTTTCTTTTGCATAGCCCACTCTCCCAGAGACACCCTCGGAGAGTGTGGTCATGACCAGGGTCTGCCACTATCAACTGCAACATTAATTAAGTTTAAATGCCTTGCTCACTAGCGACCTTTCGTTTGATGGGCTACCTGCCTTGGTAGATGATGTCAGATTTCTGAATGTGGGAAAGATCAGGGTCCAGAGATCATACCCGAGTTTCCTAGTCATAATTATGAGTTGGAGGAGTGTTCACTTGCATTTTCCACCACCATGCTAGGGTGGCTAATGCTACTTCCTGATGTTGTAGTGAACTTCAGTCAGGGTTACGCCTTGAGCACACCGACAGTGTTGGTACACAGCATCATATGGATATGCATGCAACAAAAGTTCAACATTCATCTTCTGCTACCATTTCTGTCAAGCCATCTAAGCATACAGTTTGCGTAAGTTCGATAAATCCAATGTATGCAACGTAATGCTGCAAGGCAAACGCAGCGTTGCATTGGAAATGAATGTACTTCTGGTGTACCAAAATGCAATGACACTATCGGTGTACAACATCTGGAAGTTGTCAGAAAATCCGAAAATGGTGGTGGAAATCTTTGTTTTATTAAGACCGTAAGCATTTTCCCTGTTTTTTCCCCCAACGGTGAGCCATTAAATCGAGTTATGGAGGAAATCGACTCCTTCAGCCGTATTGGAGGATAGGAGTTTACAGCCGGCTGCATACATTCCATTTGGACGGTAAAATTAAACGACTCAATATCGCCATCTGTAGGCCCATGGGTAATCTTATTTTAGCACTGGCAACCAAACCATGGTTGACCAGTGGTGTGTATAAACCCTTGTGACTAAGAGGGGGAGCTGTATTGAAGCCAACATGCAGCCATCTTGGCATTCCTCCTCAATTGTAAAAAGCTTTTATTCATGTCTACCTTCGTTTGTGACACGTTTATTATTTTACAGACACTTAATGCATACTTTTAAATGATATGTGAGCTAAACACACATTTAAAATGGTTAAATATACAAAAAACATTTTCTTTAAAGTATATATTTTTGAGAGTACTAATGTTACTTTCCCCACTACAACAAAAATACTTAAATACATGGATTTTTGTCCTTGAAACATTTAATTTAAATACTGTAGATTTCCATTCATTCCAATGGAGGACTACTCATACCAGGGAGTGCGTACGTGTCGATCAGTGGCTTCAAAGCCTCTCGGTAGCCAATACATAGCATCAACAATCCAGGGTTTAAATAAATCATTGTGCTTGACCAACTCCCTGACGAAAATGTCTGACCTTTATCCCATCATAAGAAGGTTCATGTAGCCTATTCTAATTATATGGCTGCACATGAGTGAAATGAGTGGTCGCGTTCCCCTGCTCAGACGTTGTTGCTTTAACCAAGATTACGGCTACGTCATTGACCGTGTCATATGCCGCGTTCAAAACATTTGGAAACTCGGAAATCTCAAAACTTGTGACTTTAGTGCGTTCAAGACAACTGGCAACTCGGGGGAAAAAACTAGCTCCGACTGGTAAATTTAGTTTTTAACGGCCACCCATCTTGGAATTACAAGTTAGTAACTCGGGCATCTTTCTAGAGCTCCAACTTTCCGACCTGAAGATGACTGAAGTTTTTTTTCGTCGAGTTCCCAGTTATCTTGAAAGCACCAAGGTTGCTATACCATTTGATGGTGTTAGCTGATACTTAAAATAGCTACCTATTCAGGCGTTGTAATATTTGGCATGCGTCAGCAACACCTTGGCAGAGGAACGCGCCCATCATCTTCACATTTGTACGTCATCAATGACCGCTCCCTTTCAACGCTCAGGAATGCTGTACAGCTGGTCGAGAAATGGCTGCGGCGACGATGGCAGGGGCCGATGCCCATAGGATGGAGCAGAAAAAGTTGGAGTATTTCTCTTCCATCAACTCCATGGCCAGGAAAATAATGCAAGAAAGGGAGAACATCAAGGAGAGACATGGACCCGATTGGGAGAAAATGACACCGAATGAACAAGACAGCGCCATCGACAATGGAATGATGGATCCACATATTCGTGCTCGATATGCTATGCATAAGGTTGACCGAGAAGAAGTAATTTGTTATCCTAAATTGCTCATCCAGACCGGACAGAAAATTGTCCATTTTGGTGTTGAGGTATGGACTTCTACCCGATTTGCATTGGTAGCCACATATCTATTTCACAGAGAATGATCTACGTTTTCTCCCATGATTCCAGCTAGCTAAAATGGCTAACACACGAATTTAGTTAGCCACGACCGATATTTGGGCTGGTAAACATCATACCAGTAACAAAACAATGCAAGAGATCGAGATGGATCAGATGGCATTTTTTCAACATGTTCTTCCCCATGGTATATACGGATGGGCATTTGTATGATAACATGCTCAGTCTGATTTGGAAAATCTGGGGAACTAGCTATTTTTGTTGTGCTGTCAATTGATTCACTGGGTTGTCAAAACACTCAGCCAGCTAGTATAGTCCAGTAACCTGACTGTGGCAGTGTTTCTGCATGTTAAGAGTAGTGGTTTGTCACTAATCATCACACTTTGATGAAAACATATGTTTTTGTTCAATTTCAGGACATAACTTGGCAAGATGAGCACTCTGCCCCATTTTCCTGGGAAACCAAGGTGTGTGTGTATGACTGTCCATGTTGTATTCTACCATTCACAAGATTACCTTAAATTGATGTAGCTACAGTACACATTTTATTTTCGGTCAGCACACTATCACCTCTCTATTTACAGAGCCAGTTGGACTTCAGCCTGACAACAGGTGAATCTGTGCAGGGCATCTCCTCTTCAACAGCTAACTACAAGCCAACTAATGTCACCCAGAGCAGCAAGGTGTCCAATGGCGAGAGCCTCGGCCTGGGCAGGAAAGAGGAGTCCTCCTCCTTCTGGAAGATCAGTGCTGAGAGATCCAGGCTGGAGGGTGAACAGGCAGACTTCCACTCCCTAACCCCTAGCCAAATCAAGTCCCTGGAGAAGGGGGAGAAGCAACTGCCCTCCTACCTTCATCAGGAGCCCACCCCCAAGGAGGCAGAGGAGACGCCACCCCCGCTACGGGTGACCTCGCAGAGAGCCCCCAGGCCGCCTGCGCTTCCTCCCCCTGTGCCCATCGGTGTCCCCCCCCCAGCAGCCATAAATGTGACCCCTATGAGCGTGACTCCTACCCCTGCTCCTATCAGGGTGTCGTCCACTGTGGCTGGCTGGGAGCGCGCTCAGAGCACCCTCCCCTCAGTCAGCAACACAGTGGAGGACGTCTTCACTCCAGGGCTGGCCAATAAATCCCCGGAGCTGCCCACCAATTCCCCTGCCCACTCAGGCAACACTGCCAGAGACAGAGAGGAGAAGGCTGCTGCTCAGTCTGAGTCGCAACTGGCCACCAGTCCCACCTTCGCTCAGGTGAACAACCCATTGTGGTTTGATACTGATCAAAGATATTTTGATCCAGAAAAATTGGCAACAGCATTTACCTGTGTAGTAACAGTCTAATTACTCTGTATTACATGTTGTTACATAGTACATTTACTTGTGTACATTTAGTACATTTATTTGTGTTCTGTACTGTTATAATTTAATGTTCATTTTTTTCTCCTACCAGTTTAATACCAGCAGTAACGTCCTGAAGACCGGATTTGACTTTCTTGACAACTGGTAACAGCGGCTTCAAGTAACAACATTGAGTGACTGGATCAACTCAACACTAGAAGGACCATTGTGATGACCATTTTAATACATGTATTAAGGAAAGCCAACAATTGAACTGACCATGTCTATTTATCTTAAATGGCTTTTTATGGCATATCTCACTACGTGTGCTTTTGATTCCTCACTGCCAGAACCCACACCCTACAGCTGTTACCTTTTACTCTGACCTCGTACTAGTGCTAAGCATTACTGTAGTGTACACTAATGAGAAGCACTCAAAGCGGTATGTTTAGAAAGCCAACATGTTAAGTGATTTATACCGCTTGCAATATAGATATACAGCCATTTTACATTACAAGAGAGTACTATTTTACAGAATTTTGTATGTATATTATATTTACTGTATGCTATATTGCACTCATACATTTTGAAATCACAGATTCAAAGCAAATAAATTATACAGAATGAAGTTGTTGTTCTGGGATTGTATTTTTTTTTTTAATTCAGTGAATATCAGTCCACAATGTGGCAGCAGAGATCTTGTGGGTTGAATTGAGAAAATCTCACAAATATACAAATGGAGAATGAACAGTCTGAGCAGACCCTGCTAAAATGGAAAAGTAAAACCAGCAAAGCATCAGACTAATATGTACTGTGTGTCTGTATTGGTCAAGTTACTCCAAGTGTACTGTCAAAAGACATGCTTATGGAGGATACTGCACATCCTATTTCTGCATTGTGCAGTCATCCTCAGCAATCTGTATGAACATTTCAGTTATGCCTCACACTCAGCCCTTTCAGTGTCTGGCAGTAGCCACACCCAGACATCCTAGCAGACCTAGCTAGCTCATGTCCAAGTCCTGGGGCCTGTGGAATGGAAAGTATGATTTTTGTGGCATTTTAACTGGCATTCCTCCTGTCTGCCATGACTTCAGCACATAGGGATACATTGACTCTCTCATTTTCCCTGCAAATCTACTCACCACAACCACTGCCTCTACTACTGTGATTTATTTACACTGGCAAATCCTCATGTTCGTCGTAATAAAAGTGGACTGTATTAATAGGAACGTGTGCCACCAAAGGTCCACCTCTGTGAAAGTGCACTGTTAACACAAAGCGTGGAAGTGGGAGGTGATAGGAAAAGAAGGTTTCCTGTTGTTGGGGAGGCCCGCACAGGACAAGTCAGAACGACAGGAGGGAGTGAGATTTAGAGGGGGCACGACAGAGGGATACTGAGGACAACCAAAGTTATTACAAGGTAAAATGGGAATAGCAGCCGTCCTAGTCACCGTCTTGTGTATGTGTTCACTCAGCTTGAGTGATCTGGACAGCGGCACCAAAGATGGAGATCCTGTCGATGCAACACCAACTGAGGTGAGGACTTGTAGTTGCTTGCAGATTTTGAGCTAAGACAAAAAATCAGTTAAGGCAGTATAGTAGCACATTGTTAGCGCAGTAAGAAGGGAATGAATTCTCCAGATGCACATAAACTCAGAGTACTGTAACATTTTCATTATGTTGTCATTATTGCATGGAAACCCTTAGACTAGTTTTATGTCTTTTAACTAGTGTATTTTTAGTGGAGGTATTTAGTGTAACAGTCCCACTATAATGGAAATCAGTGGAGGAGCAAATGTTTTACCCTCACTGTTTCCTTCAGAACCCAGAGACTCAGGGGAAACAGGCGAGAGAAGACTTACCGGAGGAGCAAGAGCCCAGTCCTGTCTCAGACTTTGACAACACTTACAACTATATTTGTATGTCTGCACAGACTCAACAAAAGTATACACTACACACTGTACAAAATATTGCTGAATTGTCAGACATAAACAACTTCTGAGGTTTTCTCTTAAAAAGTGTCCAGGCTGGCAGCAATGGATCAGGCCATCCACAGACTGAATGTGGGCCACTACACCCTGGACGTGAAGGTGACCCAACTGTTGGACAGAGTGTCCCGGCTGGATGGCACCCTCGGGGAGGTAGAGGAGACCATGCAACAGATATCGCTCATCACGAAAGAGAACCGGAAGGAGATTGGCCGCTTGGAGGGTATGTCTGCACTCTGCATACCTCCCTTAAACTTTTTACTCTCAATAATTCAAATGTTTTAAAATGGAATGATGAAAAACCATTATAAAATCATGAAAAACTAAAGGTGAAATGTTTCTTCCTCTTCCTAGGATGTCAGAAGGGCCGACGGGTGGGGTATAAGTGCTATCTGGTCTACCGCACATATGAGACGTATGCAGGGGCATCCCAGAAGTGCCTGGAGCGGGGCGGAAGGATGGCCATGCCTCGGGACAGGAAGGAGCAGGAGGCCCTGGCAGACTATGTAAAAGCTTTCTTCCAGCCAGGGAACTGGCCTGTGTGGCTGGGCATCAATGACCTGCGCTCTGAGGGACTCTACCTGTTTGAGGACAACACACGCGTCACCTACTTCCAGTGGCGCAAGCACTTCCTCTCTAGCCAGCCGGACGGTGGCAAGCGGGAGAACTGTGTGGCCATGGCTTCAGATGATGGGGACTGGTGGGACAACTATTGTGACAGGAATATGTCTTACCTCTGTGAGTTTGATGCCTAATCCTTTTCTTCAAACTTTTGACAAGTATCTGACATATCAAAAACACAAATCCAGCCAAGCTTGACAAAAATGTACCTAGTAGATAATCTATTTTATATATTTCAAGTAAAATCTTTAGTTTTTTGTTTGTTTAAAAAGCAATAGGGGATGTCATTGATCCACAAAGAAGTGGGTTGTAATCTATCTATACTGTTCAACACAAGAACATTAGTTTACTAGCTGATGGTGCTTGTGTTGAATAATAATCTATAACACATTTAACATACTGTTAAAAGAATCAAACCCATGGCCTAATATACTGTACAGACAGTGCTCATCTTAGTCCACACTGAAAAAATAAATATATACGTAACTTATTACTCATTCTAAGCTATGCAAATCTCTTTGGCTGAATACTTTGGATCGAAGATTTAATCTAAAACTGGATTATCAAAATATTTATTCAGTTTATCATGATTCAAATCATACAATGTTATTACTGTACTTTTTCACAGTTAATGTAAACAGCATAGTTTCAATACAAATATTGTGCAATAAAATATTTTAAAAAGCTCTGTCACAGTATCATGATCAGATTTGTTTTACTCAAAGTCAGTGATAATCCTTAAATGGGCAGTGCAAGTCAAAAACATGATTTCCAGTGGGGTTTTTTTTTACACAGTGTACAAAACATTAAGAACACTGTCCTAATATTGAGTTTCACTCATTTGTCTCAAGAATTAAAAATCATTATTTAACCTGTCTCCTCCCCTTTATCTACACTGATTGAAGTGGATTTAATAAGGGATCATAGCTTTCACCTGAATTCACATGGTCAGTCCATTTTAGAAATTGCTATTTTGTTTTCAATTAAAATGGTCAAAAAGAATCACAGTAAGTTACTTAATTGTTACCCAGAAATTATTTGATATTGAGATAAAATGGCTGCTATGGACCTTTAAAAATCCTTGAGATCTGAATTAACATTAGATTCGACAATTATTGAATTCAGTCAGGAATAATAGCACTAGCGCAGCACTAATCCCGCAGCAGGAATGGCGATTGTTCTTGGCTTGTGAGTTCCATTTAGACACTGCTCTTCATGAGATCATAAGCTTGAACCGTGTCTTCATCCACACAAGCCACGGAGGTGCCCTTCCAATGAGGGGTCAGTGCCATGTCCACTCAGATGGAGCGAGTCATTACTACATTATAAGTTAGTAGGATGGCCACCAGACGAGATGGATCACTTTCCCGCCTTCATCCAGGACAAAGTTACCGCCCATCTGAAATCAAATCAAGAACTGAATACTAATGAGGACATGGATTATACAAACCTATCCCAAAATAATTGGGTATTGTATGGATACTTTTCATAGAAAGAGGAAATATTGTGTGTTTAATGTATACTGTATCTTATGTAGGATTTCTAAAGACCTGATAGATATCTTCCAGGAAACTCTTGGCCAAACACAACCTACTCTGCATACTGAAGTAAGCAGTGGAAATTCATCACCTTTAAATAGGAAGATCCTAGGCCAAATGCCTTGTAAATCTGGAACACAAATAACACATATCCAGTAGGCATAACACTGTGTTCATACAAGCTTTACATTCAACTACCAAAGGTCAAGATCAACCCTAAGTGGCCCTCTACAGTGGCTGCCGTACTCTTACCTTCCTCTGTGGGTCAAGCAGCATGTCGTACTTGAACCCATCTGTTCTAGCCAGCACTGAGCACCTTCCCGACAGGCAAAGGAGACCACCAGTACCCGAGCCAACTAAGAATCTAGAAGTCCCTTAAAATGAGTGATGGGCTGTCACGCCCTGATCTGTTTCACCTGTCCTTGTGATTGTCTCCACCCCCTCCAGGTGTCGCTTATTTTCCCTGGTGTATTTATCCCTTTGTTTCCTGTCTCTCTGTGCCAGTTTGTCTTGTATGTTCAAGTCAACCAGTGTGTTTTTCTTGTGCGCCTGCTTTTCTATTCTCTTTTACTAGTCCTCCTGGTTTTGACCTTTGCCTGTTTTTCTGGCCTACATTCCCACCTGCCTAACCATTCTGCCTGCCCTGACCTCAAGCCTGCCTGCCATTCTGTACCTCTGAACTGGTTTTGACCTTTTGCCTATCCACGACCATTCTCTTGCCTACCCCTTTTGGATTGTTAATAAACATCTTGGACTCTAACCATCTGCCTCCTGTGCCTGCATCTGGGTCTCGCTTTGTGCCCTTATACGGGCATTTGAAAGAATGTCTGTTAGAGTGCTCTTATGCAAATTTACTCGCATGTTAATGTGAAATGGGTCTGAAAGCAAAAAAAGTTTGCGGTATGCTATTGATTGTTCCAATTAGACCTTCTGTACTAGTTGTTTTGATACACAACTGCATTTGACCTACTCTAAAATCAATAAACACATCTAGAGTTTGAAATTGTGTCAGTACTTATCCTTGCTTGCTAAACAGTTGCATTTGTACATTTCGAGAACTTGTATTTGATTATTAGAAATAGAATACAAACCTTGAATTGAGTACTCGAATATTCAAGTACTCATGCCCATCCCTACTGAAAACAGAGTGCAATACGGGGCACTGAAGGCTGCTATAGGTTAAGGGCACTTAAAGATGGTAGGAGAGGTTATATGAAGTTAAGAGCACTGAGAGATGGTAGGAGATGCGCTCCTCTCCTCTCAGGTAGACTGACCTGTTGGGTCTCCAGCTCAGTCACGTGCTCTCGTCACAGTAGTCATCCAAAGTGTCGGATAAGGACCAGCAGTAGATTCTCCCCTTCCCAAAGTACTGGCCCAGAGTCACATTCCTGCAAAAGACAACAACAGAGGGTCAGTTTGGGTATTTTATACCTACTGAAACACTACAACTCTGAATCCCATCGAAACCTAAATGTAATTATTTGGTTATTAATATTTTACAATGTAATTTCTAGGTAAATAGCGGACTGTACTCAGACTTTACTCTTCACAATTTTCCCTGAACTTTTTCCTAGTCCTTCTGAGACAAGTTTACCACAGTGGAGGTCCAGACTATTTCAATGATGTGAGCAAGCTGGTTATACTGATGGTTCTATCTACATTGAATAAAAATAGACGCAACATGCAACAATTTTAAAAGATTTTACTGAGTTACAGTTCATATAATAAAAATCAGTCAATTGAAATTAGGCCCTAATGCATTGATTTCACATGACTGGGAATACAGATATGCATATGTTTGTCCAGGGGCGCAACTTCTTCTGATTTTAGAAGTGGGGGGGACATAATTATTATTATTATATATATATCCAGTCAGTTAAACACTCCAAACAGCCTAATCGACTGCACAGAGGCGTCCGCATGGTCCTAAAGCACACTGTTGCCTCGTTTTGTATCACCTTTCAATGATAAAACTGGGGGGGGACAAAAATACAATTTCAGAATGTGGGGGGACATACCCAGTGAAAGTTGCACCCCTGTGTTGGTCACAAAACCAGTCAGTATCTGGTGTGACCACCATGCAGCTTGACACATAGAGTTGACCAGGCTGTTGATTGTGCCCTCTGAAACATTTTCCCACTCCTCTTTAATGGCTGTGTGAAGTTGCTGGATATTGGCAGGAACTGGAATATGCTGTCCTACACATCGATCCAAAGCATCCAAAACATGCTCAATGGGTGACATGTCTGGTAAGTATGCAGGCCATGGACATTTTTAGCTTCCAGGGATTGTGTACAGATCCTTGCGTCATTTGGCCGTGCATTATAAGACCCGGGTTCGATCCCAGGCTGTGTCACAACCGGCCATGATCGGGAGTCCCATTGGGCGGCGCACAATTGGCCAAGCATCGTGCAGGTTAGGTTTGGCCGGGGGGGCTTTACTTGGCTGATCGTGCTCTAGTGACTCCTTGTGGCGGGCCAGGTGCCTGAAGGTTCCGGGATTAATCCGTGAAGAGCGCACTTCTCCAGCGTGCAAGTGCCCATCGAAGGTGAGCATTTTCCCACTGAAGTCGGTTACAACGCCGAACTGCAGTCAGGTTAAGACACTTGTGAGGACGACAAGGACGAAGATGAGCTTTCCCGAGACAGTTTCTGACAGTTTGTGCATAAATTCTTCAGTTGCACAAATCCATAGTTTCAACAGCTTTCCGGTGGCTGGTCTCAGATGATCCCGCAGGTGAAGAAGCCGGATGTGGATGTCCTGGGCTGGTGTGGTTACAGGTGGTCTGCGGTTGTGAGGACGGTTGGATTCTCTAAAATGACATTGGAGGCAGCTTATGGTAAAGAAATTAACATTCAATTATCTGGCAACAGCTTTGGTTAACATTCCTGCAGTCAGCATGCCAAAATTGCCAATTTGCATGCTCCCTCAAAACTTGAGACATGTGGCTTTGCGTTGTGTGACAGAACTGCACATTTTAGAGTGGCCTTTTGTTGTCCCCAGGACAAGGTGCACTTGTGTAATAATCATGCCATTTAATCCGCTTCTTGATATGCCACCTATTATGTGGATGGATTATCTTGACACATTTTAGAGAAATAAAACTTATTGTGGGTATGAAACATTTCTGGAATCTTTTATTTCCGCTCATGAAACATGGGACCAACACTTTACATGTTTTGTTGATATATTTGTTTTTGTATACAGTATCAGTCAAAAGATTGAACACACCTACTCATTCATGGGTTTTTCTTTATTTTTACTATTTTCTAAATTGTAGAATAATAGTGAAGACATCAAAACTATGAAATAACATATATGGAATCAGTAACCAAAAAAGTGTTGTATGTTGACTCACTCTCCACTTCTGGCATCTGTGAGGGGCGTATCAACACTCAGGTTCTGTGAGAATGGGCCTCCTGTGAGCTGCTTGTCACTTGTCTTCAGCTCAGTGTCTATGTGGTCCAGAAAGGCATCCCATTCCTCCTGCAGGAGCACATACCTATTACATCTCTATTACATATGTATTACAACATCTCTCAAGTCATGCCAAAAGGTCACCTGATATCACAGATAACAAATCAAATAAATTTTTATTTGTCACATACACATGGTTAGCAGATGTTAATGCGAGTGTAGCGAAATGCTTGTGGTTCTAGTTCCGACCATGCAGTAGTATCTAACAAGTAATCTAACAATTTCACAACAACCACCTTGTACACACAAGTGTAAAGGAATGAATACGAGTATGTACATATAAATATATAGATGAGCGATGGCTGACCGGCATAGGCAAGATGCAGTAGATGGTATAGAGTACAGTATATACATATGAGATGAGTAATGTAGGATATGTTAACATTAATTAAGTGGCATCGTTTAAAGTGGCTAGTGATACATTTATTACATCCACTTTTTAATTATTAAGTGGCTAGAGATTTGAGTCGATGGCCGAACGGCATAGGCAAGATTCAGTAGATGGTATAGAGTACAGTGTATACATTTGATATGAGTAATGTCGGATATGTAAACATTATATACAAAATTGTTTAAAGTGACTAGTGATACATTTGTTACGTCCAATTTTGTATTATTTAAAGTGGTTAGAGATTTGAGTCAGTATGTTGGCAGCAGCCACTCAATGTTAGTGATGGCTGTTTAACAGTCTGATGGCCTTGAGATAGAAGCTGTTTTTCAGTCTCTCGGTCCCAGCTTTGATGCACCTGTACTGACCTCGCCTTCTGGATGATAGCGGGGTGAACAGGCAGTGGCTCAGGTGGTTGTTGTCCTTGATGATCTTTTTGGCCTTCCTGTGACATCAGATGGTGTAGGTGTCCTGGAGGGCAGGTAGTTTACCCCCGGTGATGCGGTGTGCAGTCCTCACTACCCTCTGGAGAGCCTTACAGTTGTGGGCGGAGCAGGTGATACAGCCCGACAGGATGCTCTCGATAGACCATTGTGTAGAATGGAAGACTAACCTCTAACTGCAGGAGCTCCTCTACTTGCTCTTGCACCTTGGCATGGCTGGTGAAAAATTGGGGGAGAAGTGTCATTGTCAAAATTATTTTTTTCTTCTCCTAAAAGAATAATAGTTTGCAGATTGAGTAATGCATTTCTCTGGTGTTAGCTATCCAAACTCAGTGAAAAGATTTATTCCACAGGTCTTCAGCTTCGCTCTTCTTCTTCACACCAATACTAACAAATGTGAACAAAAAGTTATTAATCAAGATGGGACTGAATATCTGCCACCAAAGGAGAGAAAGAAACTGAAACTAAAGTAGGCCAAAAGTCTTTAACACATACCCACCTTTTATAGAAGTTGGCACCACAGGCCATTCATTTTATTTGGGACAAAATCTTCAATGGAACCTGCAGAATGACAAATAAACAATGTAGCTGATTGTGCAATTGACAGTCCTGGCAAATGCATGACAGAGTTTAGTTCCCCTATTGCTAAATGATTTATCTCTGATAACATTGTTCTACTTTTAGAACATGTGCTGTAGGCCAGGGGTTTTCAAAGGTTTCTTTCCCAGGCAAACTGGCTACCCAGGGATCCCCATCATATGTTAGAAAAGGTGATTGATAATGGCAAGTGGAAGTAATCAACATTTTAAAATGAATAGATTTGGTGGACAGTTTCATTATTTTGACCTTCCCACAGTTCATTGGAAGTGGAAGCATAAACTCTAACATAGTCTATTAGCTAGAAAAGTATATTGGTGGCTTAGAGTACATTATGCTGTTGTGCAATCCATTTTTTTTCTTGAGCTGAGAGAAAATGTTGCAATTTTGAAGTACATTTCCATGAATTCTACATAGTTTTGCATTGAGCTGAGAGACATTTTTGCAGTTTTATGATTTTCCTCTGCTCAAACATTTTAACAAAATCAATGGCAAAATCAACGGCACGCCTAAAGAAAACATGTGATTTACACTATATTAAAGGGATAGTTTGAGATGTTGCAATGAAGCCGTTTATCTACTTCCCCAGAGACTGATGAAGAGGAACAGCTAGCATGCTAACGTTCCAGTAGACTTCCAGTCATTGCGCTAACGCTAGTTATAATTTGCTCGTGCAACTACCTCTAACTTCGATTCACGCTGGACGCAGTCAGAGACATACAAATTATATTCTGTTGCGATATACATAAAAATACATAATAACCCCAAAAAAAAAAATAACTCGTAGGCTACCTCCGTCCCAGTTTGAAAAGCCTGTTGTAGGCTACAGCTCATGCAATTCACTCTAGGGTTTACAGATCACAGTCAATATTATTTCAATATTCATAGCTATTCCGTGTCTACTGCTATTGTTGGCTCACTCTGTAAAGTAGTGATGGGCATTCCGACTATTTTCAGTGAGCCGCCTCATTCGGCTTAGCTCACCAAAAAGAGACGGCTCTTTTGGCTCCAAAACGGCTCTTCAAAAAATATATGTTTTGTATTTTTTCAAGTCAAACAGTTTGCGATAGTTTGACTATGATTGGTGTTAAAACAATTCTAATTAAATAATTAAATGAAGTCATACTCTACCTTAAATCTAAATCTAACCATTAAAAACAAATACAATCTGAACAGCATAATAGAATATTGCACAATATCAAAGAAAAATAAATAACAATTTCAAAAACTGCAGCATCCCACAAATTGAAATAAATGTAAAAAAGAAGGATGCTATTACACATGTGCATTTAAAGTATAACTTTTGTAATGTATATAAACAATGTGCAGATAAATGTAACAATTCAAAATGAATACAATCTGAACAACATAATAATAGAATATTGCACCATATCAAAGAAAAATAAATAACAACGTGCAAAACTGCCAGCGTCCCACTTAAACATTAAACTGGTCCCTCTTTTCTCTCTCTTCTTTATTGCCATGTTATAACCAGCAGCACACAGCAATGCTGACCATATTTTGCTTTTATGGGAAATTTGCATTCAGAAATGCAAGCTGCCTCACTTTCGAGGGGCTGATGCAGTTTCTTCTCTCAGTAATTATTTGTCCCATTTTCAAGAAGACCCTCTCAGAGGGAACGGATGAGGCCACTATGGTTTCTGATAGCACGTGATTATATTCCATTCTGTGAAACTTTCTGTCCATTGATGAACATAGGGTGTCCATCAACTCTGTCACATGTCCTGTGGTTACATTTGCTTCTCTCTGGCGGCTGGCTGTGATTCCTGCAGACCCTTACACAGGAGTATCATTTTTGAGGCTGTCACATAGCTGAAAAGAGAGAACAGTAACTTATTAGTTCAGGTTCATGTTTTGTCTACTGATACTACATTCTCATCTACTGCTCATATACATATATAATACTGGATTAAATAATGATGTAGTAATAACTGCTTACTGTACCTCTCTCCACTGATCTCCACAGTGACCTGCTCAAAGGGTTCCAGGACTCTGCACACCTCCTCCATCACCTCCCATTCCTCTTGAGTCGGAGCACCAACAGGTGCATTGACAATGGCCAGGGTAGAGATGATGGCATCCTTTGACTCAAGAAACTGCTTCAACATATAAAATGTTGAATTCCACCTTGTAGTGCAGTCTTGTTTAGGCCTCAGCTCAGGCATCCCCATCTGGCGTTGTGTAGACTTTAGTTTTTCAGCACCTAGTGTGCTCCTGTGGAAGTATTCCACAGCTGATTTCACTTTGTCCACAGTGGCCTTCATCACCTTCAGAGCATCTCTTACAATCAGGTTGATTGTGTGGGCAAGACATGGTCTATTTTAACATTTTCATTTCTTTGGTTGTGTTAGCTGCATTGTCGCTAACAAAACAGACCACTTTTCCATCTACTTGCCATTCTCTGGCCACTCTCGACAGTTCCTCTGCAAAGTTCTCTGAGGTGTGTCTGTCGCTGAACTCAAAGCAGTCCAGAAGACAGCTAGACATCGAAAAATCTTCAATGAAGTGACATGTAACCAACATATAAGAAGTGGTTACGCTTGATGTCCTATAAGTCAGTGGTACGGCAAACTACAGTAGCATTTTGGACTATTTCCCGGACTGAAGCCTGTGTGCTCTCATACAGTTGTGGATTTTGAAAGGGTTTTCCTGCTTGGAATTGTGTACATTGGATTTAGACTATTGCTATAATTTCTAAAACCTCTGTCCTCCACGATCGAAAATGGATGGAAATCAGTGGCAATACAGCAAGCTTCACAGTTGGGTGCACAGTTCTCATATGCCGCTGTAGGTTGTGCTTAGAACCGACTTTATATGAGATTTTGTTTTGGCAAATGCTACACTGTGCTCTAAAATTGCCTACGTTATTAAAATTCATCCAAATGCTACTGTTCTTCTGACTCATTTTCCAGCAGCTGTTGTTTTCACAGCTGTCCTTCCTCTCTCTCCTCGGCTGCTAAGTGTGTGACTGTGAGTGAGTTGAATCCGCCCTCCCTCACGCATCTTTGGTTCATTGGTTGACACTGCGTGTCTGATTGACAGGAACAACAGGTGAGGCTGTTAGTCTGAGGAGACAGTCAGAACGAATATGTGCGCTTGAGCATTTAGGCCTATATTACTTTATTTCGTTCTTTGAATTAGTTCATTCAATTATTTAAATATTTTGAACATTTTTATAAAAAGATTTGGCTCTTCTGATACGCGAGCCGGCTCCCAACATTCACCTACAAGAGCCGACTCCGTTCGAGAACGACCCATCACTACTGCATAGGTTATTTGCGCCACAAGATAGCTACAGAAATACCGGAAGTATACTGTATCCGCTGCTTCTTTCTTGCCATTTTCGAGTAGATTTCTTCCTATAGTATTCAAGCCTGTTAAACCATAAATAAGAGTATCCCCTGCCTCACTGATGTCTTCAGCCATCCCTGGGAACTGTCAGCCTCCTCCAGCAGAGCAGAAACAGTAGTGTTAGCTGCAACTGGATAGCAAGCAAGCAAACCATATCGTATTCGGCTTATCAGAAACATCACATGATTTGGCTAGTCATAGTGGTTTACAGTATTTAGGAGCACTTGTGCGACATCTGCTGACCTGAACGAAAGTACAAGCAAGGTGTGTTTGAAAGGGGTAGCAAGAAAGCTCATGAATTAATAACGTCTTTGTGGGTGATCTGGTATAACTGTAGATAACCCTATCAGTATCACTCCTGGTTAAATTGAAATAACAAGAAACAAACAGCTCATTTGTCAAACAATTGTATTGACCATTGAACATCCCAATTCCCTAAAATCTCCACAGATTTCTTTCCTTCAAGTTTAAACTTCAAGCTGGGACATATGCTTAAAAATCCACCTTAGCGCTTTAATAAAGATAGCCAATTCACCCAGTGCCAAAAAAAAGATTAAAACAAATCTCCCAGCCATTCAGCACTAACATTGATTTAGAAACACTATGATAAAACAGTTCTGCCAAAAAATAAAATAAAGTTAAGCAGAGAACTTAAAATTGTTGTTGGTTATTTCATTTGATCCTCTGGAGCTCATTACGTAAGGACTCAGGCAGGCAATGCATCATGTATTCTGTCATTCACAAACTTCTTCAGGGTCAGTGGGTCCCCTGTGGGACGTTGAGCTAATGTAGGCTAATGCGATTAGCAAGAGGTTGTAAGTAACAAGAACATTTCCCAGGACATAAACATATCTGATATTGTCAGAAAGCTTAAATTATTGTTAATCTAACTGCACTGTCCAATTTACAGTAGCTACTACAGCAAAATAATACCATGCCATTGTTTGAAGAGAGTGCACAGTTTTGAACATGAAAAGTTATTAACAAAACCAATTAGGCACATTTGGGCAGTCTTGATACAAAATTTTGAACAGAAATACAATGGTTTATTGGATCAGACTCAAACTTTGCACATACACTGCTGCCATCTAGTGGCCAAAATCTGGGCTGGAATAATACATGTTGGCCTTTCTCTTGCATTTCACATTTAAAGAACGTTTTTTTTTCTTTCTTTGTATTATCTTTTACCAGATCTATTGTGTTACATTCTCCTACATTCCTTTCACATTTCCACAAACAAAGTGTTTCCTTTCAAATGGTACCAAGAATATGCATATCCTTGCTTCAGGGCCCGAGTTACAGGCAGTTAGATTTGGGTATGACATTTCAGGCCGAAAATTGAAGAAAAAAAAAAAGGGTTAGATCCTGAAGAGGTGTGAAACATACAAACTGAACACCAAAGCTTGTCCTCACATGAAGAGGTTCTTCAGAGCAGTTGAACAAACTCCCCTTAATGTATCCCTGAACATTTGTTCAAATGTTGTGTGTTGATAAGACCATTATCAAATTATTTAGAAACATTTTAAGGAAAAAAAGAGAACAGCAACAAGGCAGAAATAGATGTCTCAAAATAAGACCAGAGGACTATTGTGTGCTTTCCCCAAAACAAGTTTGACCTAACCTAAAACCAACCAACCCTGCCTCATGCCCTTTATTGGTCAAGTTAAAAACAATTACTGAAAAAGGCAATGCCACAGAGTGACATTCTCCACAATCGCACCATCGACAAGACTAAATAAAAAGATTGCTTGACTTTTCTAAAATGTTCAAGTATCCAAAGTGGAATAGAATAACCCTGAAGGAAAGTTTACATCTTAGAATCTCCTCCCCCACTTTCTCTGCTTATAGACAGAGTTTTTAAAAAATTAAAATAGTTCAAATTTTAGAGCCAATCACAATCAAGATTACCTCCCATTTAAATCAATTACGTTTTTTAGCTTTTACATACTAGACCCTACTAGGGTTTTGCTGGTATTGCATACATATCTGAACAACATGTAGCTGCCATAAATCATGTTTAAACAGATGTTGTGCTTTGGGGGTTGAGTTTGGCCAGAGACACTATGAGCAGAGACAGTGGACAGGGAGAGTGGCCCTTGTTCTCATCAGGAGAAGTGGTGTTAGGACTTCTTTGGACAGTGCGATGTCGAGTCCGTGTTGAGGACTTCTATCATGGTTCTAGTCGTCTGGAACGTTTCTGCTACCGATGGAAGACTCTGGTACCACAATGGTAGGCTGAGGTAAAAAAAGGTTATCAATACAATAATTGGCCAACTTATGATGCATTTAAAGTTGATAACAGTGGGCATGCCGAGCTACTCACCTCTTTAAATTCATCCAGTTTTTAGCGGTTTTACTAAAGCTGTCAGGACTGTGTGTTGTCATGGCTTCAAAATCAACCAACTAAAAAAAACAAGAAAAATACTTATAAACCAGGCACATTGTTACCACATTGATACCACCACTGGGAAATGGAATGCATTAGAATAAAGTAGTGTAAAGTAGAGCAAAACGTCACTATTACCTTCCCTTTAGGGATTCTGCCTATCACCTCCTTTCCACTGGCCATCAGTGCTCCCATGACAACAGAGTATGCCACAACACTGAAAAAAGGGAAATATAGAGAAGAAATAGGGGAAATGGGACTGATTTAATAACTAAAAACCATTATACGAAATGAAATCACCATTCAGGGAAGACCAACTGAATCACATGCCTCAACATGTATTGATAGTTAGGGCAAAAAATATGATTTGGACAAAATTTACCTGGACCCTCTGGACAGGGGCATAAGGTTACAGAAGTAGTAAACCAGGGAGAGGATTAAATTACACACTGCATCTGCATCCTAAAAGATAGAAACAAAAACAACACAATTCATACTACAGGGCCCACTTACAGAGGTAATATCATTACACAATGATGATGTGGCCAGTGACACTTTGCTTCTTGAAAGTCCAATATCTTGAAAACCTGACCGCTGACTTGCAAAAATTTTTGGGACTTTATCAACAGTGGAAATAGAGAAAAAAATTAAATAACTCCGCAAAATAAAAACATCCTCTCACTGTCATCTGCAATTATTTTCAGCAAACTTAACATGTGTTAGAAACAGTCAGTATCTGGTATGGCAACCAGCTGCATTAAGTACAGCAGTGCATCTCCTCCTCATGAACCAGATTTGCCAGTTCTTGCTGTGAGATGTTACCCCACTCTTCCACCAAGGCACCTGTAAGTTCCCAGACATTTCTGGGGGAATAGCCCTATCCCTCACATTTCGATCCAACAGGTCCCAGACGTGCTCAATGGGATTGAGATCCGGGCTCTTCGCTAGCCATGGCAGAACACTGACATTCCTGTCTTGCAGGAAATCACACACAGAACGAGCAGTAAGGCTGGAGGCATTGTCATGCTGGAGGGTCATGTCAGGATGAGCCTGCAGAAAGGTGTTGTTACACGTGGTCTGCCACTGCGAGGACGATCAGCTGTCCGTCCTGTAGCGCTGTCTTAGGCGTGTCACAGTACGGACATTGCAATTTATTGCACTGATGGAGGGATTGTGCGTTCCTGGTGTAACTCGGGCAGTTGTTGTTGCCATCCTGTACCTGTCCAGCAGGTGTGATGTTCCGATGTACCAATCCTGTGCAGGTGTTGTTACTCGTGGCCTGCCACTGCGAGGACGATCAGCTGTACGTCCTGTCTCCCTGTAGCGCTGTCTTAGGCGTCTCACAGTACGGACATTGCAATTTATTTCCCTGGCCACATCTGCAGTCCTCATGCCTCCTTGCAGCATGCCTAAGGCACATTCATGCAGATGAGCAGGGACCCTGGGCATCTTTCTTTTGGTGTTTTTCAGAGTCAGTAGAAAGGCCTCTTTAGTGTCCTAAGTTTTCATAACTGGGACCTTAATTGCCTACCGTCTGTAAGCTGTTAGTGTCTTAACGACCGTTCCACAGGTGCATGTTCGTTAATTGTTTATTGAACAAGCATGGGAAACAGTGTTCAAACCCTTTACAATGAAGATCTGTGAAGTTATTTGGATTTTTACGAATTATTACAAGTCCTGAAAAGGGGACATTTATTTTTTGCTGAGATATATATATATATATATATATATAGTTTGAGTGGATTGTCCCTTTAACAGGTTAGGTAGCCTCATACAAAACAAACTGCTCCACATTTTTAGTGGCAGAGAATTAAAAAAAAATCGCACAACTGGAAGCCAACACTGACAGTCAGAGAAAAGAAAAGAGAGAATAGGGAAGAAGAAGAGAGGGGAAGAGAGAGTATACCCCAAGTTCAGTGGACAGCATGAGAGCCTTGCCTTTGGCAGTCAGGTCTTTGTAGATCGACTCAATCTCAGACTGGTACTGCTGAGTGCGCTCCTCTGTGGTCTGGGTCTCCACTGAGAACAGCATGTTCCCCACTCTAAGGTAACACAAATACACACTGTCTGAACAAACATCTTGGTCTCTATGGACATCAACTGTACATACATCAACATTCATCATGGGACAGATAACAAGGCACACTTTGGTGAAAGCTGTAGGGTTAGAAGTTGAATAACAAGCTGAATCATATTTCAAGCTTTGTATTTCAAGTTTTTTTTGAAAGTCCGAACTGAATGACAAAGAATTCAATAGGTTCAAATAGGGGGCGGGCTGTTTCAATACTGAACAAAAATATAAAAAAACGCAACATGAAGTGTCGGTCCCATGTTTCATGAGCCGAAATAAAATATCCCAGAAATGTTCCCATCCAACTAAAAGCTTATTTCTCTCAAATGTTGTGCACAAATGTCACATCCCTGTTAGTGAGCATTTATCCTTTGCTAAGATAATCCATCCACATAACAGGTGTGGCATATCAAGAAGTGGATTAAACGGCATGATCATTACACAGGTGCACCTTGTGCTGGGGACATTAAAAGGCCACTCTAAAATGTGAAGTTGTGTCACACAACACAATGCCACAGATGTCTCAAGTTGAGGGAGTGTGCAATTGGCACGCTGACTGCATGAATGTCTACCAGAGGTGTTGCCAGGTAATTTAATGTTAATTTCTCTACCATAAGCCACCTCCAATGTCATTTTAAAGAATTTGGCAGTATGTCCAACCGGCCTCACAACCGCATAGCACGTGTAACCACGCCAGCCCAGGACCTTCACATCCAGCTTCTTCACCTTCGAGATCGTCTGAGGCCAGCCACCCAGACAGGTGATGAAACTGTGGGTTTGCTGATGTCAACGTTGTGGACAGAGTGCCCCATGGGGGCGGTGGGATTATGGTATGGGCAGGCATAAGCTATGGACAATGAGCACAATTGCATTTGAGCGATGGCAATTTGAATGCACAGAAATACCGTGACGAGATCCTGAGGCCCATTGTCGTGCCATTCATAAGCTGCCATCACCTCATGTTTCAGCATGATAATGCACAGCCCCATGTCGCAAGGATCTGTACACAATTCCTGGAAGCTGAAATTATCCCAGTTCTTCCATGGTCCGCATACTTACCAGACATGTCACGCATTGAGCATGTTTGGAATGCTCTGGATAGATGTGTACGATAGCGTGTTCCGGTTCCCGACAATATCCTGAAACTTCACACAGCCATTGAAGAGTAGTGGGAAAACCTTCCACAGGCCAAAATCAACAGCCTGATCAACTTCATGAAAAGGAAATGTCGCTCTGCATGAGGCAAATGGTGGTCACACCAGATACTGACTGGTTTTCTGATCTATGCCCCTACCTTTTATTTAAGGCATCTGTGACCAACAGATGCAAATTTGTATTCCCAGTCATGTGAAATCTATAGATTAGGGCCTAATGAATTTACTTCAATTGACTGATTTCCTTATATGAACTAAGTCAGTAAAATCTTTTAAATTGTTGCATGTTTATTTTTATTTATTTTACCTTAATTTTACTAGGCAAGTCAGTTAAGAACAAATTCTTATTTTCAATGACGGTCTAGGAACAGTGTGTTAACTGCCTGTTCAGGGGCAGAACGACAGATTTGTACCTTGTCACTTCAGGGATTTGAACTTGCTACTAGTCCAACGCTCTAACCACTAGGCTACCCTGCCAACCCTCTACCACTGTTTATACAGTATTTTTGTTCAGTGTATTTCATGTCTCAGATGCAACCATTCATTTTAAATAATATTTTACACTTGAGGATATCCATACAGTATGTCACACTGCAATTCTTGCTTCTGAGTAAATCCACTTTTTGACAACCTTTTGATTTAAACAAAACTTCCCATACATATTTGCCCATGGCAGAAATGATCAGAAAATCACTTTTTGGACCTGAATGCCAAAACATTGAGGAGATACAAGGTGCTCAAAATGGACCCATTTTGCATTCCCCACCATACCATGAGACATCCATGTCTTCATCACTGGAAAGGATGAACGGTTGAGTTTGATATACAGTGCCTTTGGAAAGTATTCAGACCCCTTGAATTTCTCTACATTTTGTTAAGTTACACACTTATTCTAAAACATTTAAAATAGTTTTTTTCCTCAGCAATCTACACACAATACCCAATAATAACAACAGGTTTAGACATTTTTGCTAATTTATTCAAAATAAAAAACTGAAATACCTTATCTACATAAGTATTCAGACCCTTTGCTATGAGACTCAAAATTTAGCTCAGGTGCATCCTGTTTCCATTGAGCATCCTTGAGATGTTTCTACAAATTGATTGAAGTCCACTTGTGGTAAATTCAATTGATTGGACATGTGGAAAAGGCACACACCTGTCTATATAAAAAGGTCCCACAGTTGACAGTGCATGTCAGAGCAAAAACCAAGCCATGAAGTCGTAGGAATTGCCCACACCAAGACTATTCCTAGAGCTGGCAGCCCGTCCAAACTGAGCAAATCGGTGGAGAAGGGCCTTGGTCAGGGAGGTGACCAAGAACCCGATGGTCACGCTGACAGAGCTCTATAGTTCCTCTGTGTTGATGGGAGAACCTTCTAGAAGGTCAACAATCTCTGCAACACTCCACCAAATCAGGCCTTTATGGTAGAGTGGCCAGACGGAAGCCATTCCTCAATAAAAGGCACATGACAGCCCGCTTGGAGTTTGCCAAGAGGCACCTAAAGACTCTCAGACCATGAGAAACATGATCTTGAAACCAAGCTTGAACCTTTTGGCCTGAAAGCCAAGCGTCACGTCTGGAGTAAACCTGGCACCATCCCTACGGTGAAGCACGGTGATGGCAGCATCATGCTGTGGGCATGTTATTCAGCGGCAGGGACTGGTAGACTAGTCAGGACTGAGGCAAAGATGAACGGAGCAAAGCAAAGAGAGGTTCTTGATGAAAACCTGCTCTAGAGCGCTCAGAGCTTGAAAGGATCTGCATAAAAGAATGGGAGAATCTCCCCAAATATAGGTGTGCCAAGCTTCATACCCAAGACTCAATGCTGTAATCACTGCCATAGGTGCTTCAACATAGTACTGAGTAAAGGGTCTGAATACTTATGTAAATGTGATGTTGATACATTTGCAAACATTTCTAAAAACCTATTTTTAATATGTCATTATGGGGCATTGTGTGTAGATAAGGGATTTTTTTTAAATAAATGTTTGAATAAGGCTGTAACGTAACAAAATGTGGAAAAAGTCAAGGGACCTGAATACTTTCCGAAGGCACTGTAATTTAAAAGCTTACAAACAGTGTTGTCAATCTAATGTATTATTTCTCCACACACACACTAGAATATGTTGTAGCTTAGACCCCATTTCATCCGTTTTTTTTTTTTTATTATATATTTTTTTAATCTGAGGTTTTAGTGTTGTACCCGCCATCAATTGAGACACCACGTCAGTGTCGACCCATCATTCAGGGCAGGCCAGGTAGAGACCAACCTGTTTTGAGCCCTACCTGTTTAGCATGTTATTTTGGCATTAGTTTGTGTCACATATCAGTTTGCAAACAATGTATAAACAAATGTATTGAGTGAATAAAGTCGCATACGAACATGGTCTCTTTCTTGCTTTCTTGAGTAAGGCAGCGTAGGTGTTGGTAATCTTCTCTGTGATTGGCTCAGTGTTCTGTCACTCAGAATCTACAGGGAGAGCGAGGCAGTTCAAGCCCCTTTGGGTGCTGCCATAGATTTACATTAGAAGAGCCCATCCAAGAAGGCTCAAGGTCATTGGTCACAGATAAATGACATCAAATCAATCTTCCGTAGCTTTGATCGGACTGATGTCAACATCATACTTTAAAAATCTTAGCTAGCAAGCTAGACAAGCAATCATCGGGAATCACGTCGATAAACTACTGGCAAATCTTTTTCAATCCTTGTCATATGAAGAGAAATTATAGATCAAATATATCGATGATCATTGGCCATAAACATTACACAACAAGTCGTAAATTCAACAATGAGTAGTTTGAAAGGCATCAGTGGCTAACTGCAAGCATTGCAATTACTATTTTGCTTCCCCTGACTGCTATTCGGTGGAGAGGGTGTGTGGTCCAAGTAAGTGGAAAAAGTCAAGGGGTCTAACTACTTTCCAAAAGCACTGTATACTATAGCTAAGAATGTAATACTAAGTGTATGTTGCATAGTAAGTTGTTAGTAGCCCATGTGCCTCACCCTAATAATTTGGTCCCTTTCCCACTAAGAACTGTTCTGACTTGGTGGTGCACATGTACTTATAGCCAGTTTCATTTTGTTGTCATCATCGAATATCGTAAGAGCTTTCATTGTCTACTTATATGGCCTCAACATCTTGCTGAATTTATCAGAACTAACATCTGAATTTCAGTGTTAATTTTTTAAGTGCTGAACGAATAGGCCTACCTCGTCGCAGCTCGTTTGCTTGCACTTGTTTATACTTAGATCTTAGTGTTAATGATAAGAATAAACATTATGAATTTACTGAACATAAATGTAATAATATTTGTGTATGGTTCAAAAATCTAAACTCATTTTGGCATTTGTTATTATTAAAAGGACAATGCGGTTCTTATCAAATTACACAAATCCACAAGGAGTCAGTAATAACTGGCTTAATATGCGATATTTGACTAGAATGGCATTCTAAACAGCCAGTTTTCCTGGGACATAGACATGTCTTATATCATCAGAAAGCTTAAATGATTAATCTTATTGCAGTGTCCAATTTACAGTAGCTATTACAGCAAAAAAATACCATGCTATTGTTTGAGGGTAGTGCACAACAACAAAACAACTGGTTTGATACATTCACCTCTGACAGTATGTAATGTAGTTACATTCAGTAATCTTGCTCAAATTTGTCATCCCGGGGTCCCACGGATAAAATGGATAAAATGTAGCATAGTTTTGCTTGATGAAATCAATTTTTAGATCCTAACACAATCCATTTTCTATACAGCGTTTCGCATGAATTCCGATTCTTTCAACAAACCAATTTATGAAATCTAAAAATCGGCTAAACCTAGTCTAACCCAGTCAAGTTCAGTTTCTGTGCAATCCTCAGACACTCTAGAAGTCAACCAAACCTTGTTTCATCATTCTACATTACGTTACACAACACGTTAATTAGCCCATAAAGGTCAGCCATCATTACGCAACAATGAGCTGGGTGGTGTTCACTTAATTGACAGTGTCTTGGTCCGATGACCACCTATCGTTTTGAAACATAGCTAGCTAGCCAATGAGCTGGGCTTTCCATGAGTATGTGATCGCCCTTTGTAGGACAAATGGCCATTACGCTAGAGATGTGCGTAACACGATTTATTCTCAATTGAAAATCAGCACGATGCAGGGAAGTTTACTTTACGCGCAGCGCTTCGCTTTCTTCTACACAATATTGCTACTAAGAGTGGAAAACCTACACCTTAGAGGCTGCTGCCCTATATACAGACATGGAATCACTGGCCACTTTAATAATGGAACACTAGTCACTTTAATAATGTTTACATATACTGCTTTACTCATTTCATACGTATATACTGTATTTAGTCAATGCCACTCCGACATTGCTCGTCCTAATATTTATATATTCCTTAATTCCATTATTTTACTTTTAGATTTGTGTATTATTGTGAACTGTTAAATACTACTGCACTGTTGGAGCTAGGAACACAAGCATTTTGCTACACCCGCAATAACATCTCCAATAAAATTCTATTAGATTTTTATGGTGGGGTATGCAAAAAAAAAAACTTTGAGCACCTTTATCTCTTGAATGTTTTGGCATTCAGACCCCAAAAAAGTAACTTTCTGAGCACTTCTACAAATGGGCAAATATGTATGGAAGGTTTCGTTCAAATCAAAACGGGTGCTGTCAAAAAGTGATTGAATTCAAATGATTTTACCCCTCTGGCAGTTTCTCAGTGTTTTTTGTTCTGCACCACCAAACGGACTGGTTGTCTGGTTCTTTCCCATCAAGGGGCACGTGGAAAAGTTACATTTTATTTCCCTGTTCAACATGGTGTTATGCAAGGAAAGGATGAGGTGTTCTAGTACGTACATAAGTTGAATGCAACTTCAACAAACAGATCTAGAACCTTTGCTAGAAGTTCCCTAACAGAAACCCCTGAGCACTGAATGAACAAAAATATTCAATGCATTGAAGTATTCAACTGCTTTCAACTGAGTTGACATAATAAACTGATGTTTTTCCACATTAAATGATGTTCAGTGATGAGAAAATGTGTCTCAAATTTCTGTATGATTGGAAAAGCTTAGGCAAACCACTGATGGAAACTATAATGTCAAGAGATGAGTTCGAAATTTATTAGATTCATATAAACTGACCTGTCTCCTGTTATGGTGATAGTGAAACCATCATATTCTTTCCCAGGATCTTTTAGACTGGGCACCTTGGAGTTCACTGTGAAGCCATCCCTTGTTTTACTGTTAAACTGCTTCAGGATAAAAATGAAAAAACAGTTGTGAAACTCTGTTGATATCTCAATTTTGATGTTTTTGCAATAGACCTTTTAGAACATTATATTGTATCTAGCACACACCACTTAGTAGTTCCTAGGACCTATATGCTATTCCCATGAATAGATCAGGCCTCAGAGCTTTGCCCCCTAGGTCCAGAATCTGAAAACACTTTATCATACTATTTCGAGGAGTCAATATTTTCATATCTGGGTGTTGTTCCTTATTACCTTCATTATGGGGAGAAGGTCTTCCACCTTGCCCACATTTTCCAGTGCTTGTCTGACTTCCAGTAGGCCTCTTGGGTTATATGCCCTAAGGACAATGCATAAGTAAGCCAAGATATTTCTCCAATAAAAAGCTATCTGTATTTTCTTTAAAAAGACCCACCCGTGGTAAACCAATATTCGATCTTTGATGAAGTTGAGTATTTTGTCAAAATAACGCCAAGTATCTTATGTTGATGATCTGTCCTCTGTTAGGCAAAAAAAAAGGAAAACCGCTTTATCAAAAAAGGATATCTAAAAATACAACTTGACTCTACAGTTTGTTATGTGTTAGATTCACACAGTGACAATCTTTGAGATGATATTATGTCATTTTCCTTTAGGTTACCTGATGAGGTTGATATGGTTATTGAACCCTCGGCTGAGACTTCTGGCAGGCATCTGGTCCAACCAAAGAACAGGCTGGTCTGGATCAGCGATCCTTCACAGGGACAAAACAACACAATGACATGAAACATGTATCAAACCTCACAGACTGACAATACAGAAACTGCAGACAGGGTGTTGATCGATACTGCAGATGTGAATTGTTGTAATAACGTTGTTGTATAGTAACTTTCTCAAACCTCACCTCCTCCATTTGACAGCTATATCGAACATGTCTCTCCACTGCATCTGCCTGGTTTTGCCATTGACTCGTACCTTTGAGTTGCTCCAGGTGCGCTGTATAGCCTGCATGACCTCTAGGGTCGCCAGACCCATGGCTTTTGAAGTGAAACACAGAACATGTTACATTTCAGAACTTTGAAATATACAGTCGTGGCCAAAAGTTCAGAATGACACAAATATTAATTTCCACAAAGTTTGCTGCTTCATTGTCTTTAGATATTCTTGTTGACCCTTTTTCAAGACCTCTGCAATCTGCCCTGGCATGCTGTCAATTAACTTCTGGGCCACATCCTTAATGATGGCAGCCCATTGTTGCATAATCAATGCTTGGAGTTTGTCAGAATTTGTGGGTTTTTGTTAGTCCACCTGCCTCTTGAGGACTGACCACAAGTTGGAATTAAAGTCTGGGGAGTTCTGGCCATGGACCCAAAATATCTATGTTTTGTTCCCCGAGCCACTTAGTTATCACTTTTGCCTTATGGCAAGGTGCTCCATCATGCTGGAAAAGGCATTGTTCGTCACCAAACTGTTCCTAGATGGCTGGGAGAAGTTGCTCTCGGAGGATGTGTTGGTACCATTCTTAATTCACGGCTGTGTTCTTAGGCAAAATTGTGAGTGAGCCCACTCCCTTGGCTGAGAAGCAACCCCACACATGAATGGTCTCAGGATGTTTACTGTTGGCATGACACAGGACTGATGGTAGCGCTCACCTTGTCTTCTCCGGACAAACTTTTTTCCGGATGCCCCAAACAATTGGAAAGGGGATTCAGAGAAAATGACTTTACCCCAGTCACCAGGCCATCCTCCAAAAGTCTTCGACCTCACTGTGCGTGCAGATGCACTCACACCTGCCTGCTGCCATTCCTGAGCAAGCTCTGTACTGCTGGTGCCCCGATCCCACAGCTGAATCAACTTTAGGAGGCGGTCCTGGCACTTGCTGGACTTTCTTGGGCGCCCTGAAGCCTTCTTCACAACAATTAAACCACTCTCCTTGAAGTTCTTGATGATCGGATAAATGGTTAATTTAGGTGCAATCTTACTGGCAGCAATATCCTTGCCTGTGATGCCCTTTCGTGCAAAGCAATGATGACGGCACGTGTTTCCTTGCAGGTAAGCATGGTTAACAGAGGAAGAACAATGATTCCAAGCACCACCCTCCTTTTGAAGCTTCCAGTCTGTTATTCAAACTCAATCAGCATGACAGAGTGATCTCCAGCCTTGTCCTCGTCAACACTCACACCTGTGTTAACGAGAGAATCACTGACATGATGTCAGCTGGTCTTTTTGTGGCAGGGCTGAAATGCAGTGGAAATGTTTTTTTGGGGATTCAGTTCATTTGCATGGCATAGGGACTTTGCAATTAATTGCAATTCATCTGATCATTCTTCATGACATTCTGGAGTATATGCAAATTGCCATCATACAAACTGAGGCAGCAGACTTTGTGAAAATGTATATTTGTGTCATTCTAAAAACTTTTGGCCACGACTGTACTGTTATGGAGCTACCGGATTTAAGACATAGGATGGGATCAGAGAATACGTATTCCAGAAAAAAAAAAAAAAAAACTTCTACAATAGTTTAATACCAGCATACATATGTTTTTTTTTTTAACAAGTTCAGGGCTGATACTAGTACATTAAAGTTATAGAGTTACTTAATCTGATTTCAGCCGAGAAGGTACCCAACAGATTTTAGTCTGAACTCTAATGTGTCTAGGTGACTCACCCACCTCTGTGTATTCTGCGATTGGGAAGAAATCCTGGTGTATTGTATTGCATAAGGGCACCGAGGTGATCAGCTGTGCAAATGAGCTTCTGAACTTCAGTGTTGTAGCTTTCAAAGTTCTGAGGTAGAACATCCCTACAATGACAAGGAATGAAACAAGATCAGTTACAAATGGGTTGAATAGCACAAACACTCAGTAGGTCCAAGTCAACTACAGTAAATGAGCCAGTTAGCCTATACTGCAATGCTGGCAGAAGATATTAAACTGTGTTCAGTCAGTAACAAGTTCTATCCCTTAGAACTCACTTAATATGAGGCTGCAGTCCTGGCTGCTCCTCATAGTCTTCTATAAGAAAAGGGAGGTTTTTTGCCCAGTGGTTTTTGAAGTTTCCTGGAAGATCCTGATCAACGTTGTATTCTGCCACAGGTATGTCGAGATGTGAGTGCAAGTAGCGAGAGTATTCTGTGTGTTGGGGGGGTGACATGAGAGATTCAAACCATCAATCTCCAGAGCTAAGAAACGATCAAAGATAAAACATTCAGCTTCAGGTTGAAATGTTAGTTGAGAGGTCACGAATGCTGCACTCACCTCTGAGGTATTTCACTTTGAGATACTCCGAGCTTGCCTTCTGGCCCAGCAGAGGGTCATTCAACATGACTTTAGTCTGAGCCTTGATGCCCTCATAGAACTGCCCCATAGCCACGTGGCTTAGACCCTTCATGTACTGACATACCTCGTTGTAGGGCTCCAGCTGTAGACATCTCTGCAAAACACAATACAACATGGAGGTGTTGTAGGGAGGGAACCTCAAAATCATTCTGACTTCAAGTGGATATTACTGCAGATTGCTGATGACTGCGTGAATGGCCTGCGGGTGACGCCACTAGACTGATTAATCATGACCCCACCAAACCACATTCTCCACAGGTAGTGTGGGAAGCACGTGACACGGTCCTGTAAGCGGATGCATTTTATTTAACTAGGCAAGTCAGTTAAGAACTAATTCTTATTTACAATGACAGCCTACCCCGGCCAAACCCGGGCCAATTGTGCGTCGCCATTTGGAACTCCCAATCACGGGCAGATGTGATGCAGCCTGGATTCCATGTACTGCAGTGACGCCTCTTGCACTGAGATGCAGTTAAATAACACATATGGAATAATGTAGTAACCAAAAAAGTGTTAAACAAATATATGCCACCCTTTGCCTTGATGACATCTTTATATTCTCTCAACCAGCTTCACCTGGAACACTTTCCCAAATGTCTTGAAGTGTTCCCACATATACTGAGCACTTGTTGGTTGCATTTCCATCACTCTGCTGTCCCACTCATCCCAAACCATCTCAAATAATATCATAGGCTAATTTATTTTGGGGCTAATTCACCACACTAGGAAGTGAAAACTCAAAACACACTGTTGGCTGTCATGTACAGTGGTGTAAAGCACGTAACTAAAAATACTTGAAAGTACTACTTAAGTAGTTTTTGGGGGGTATCTGTACTTTACTATTTACATTTTTCTCAACTTTTACTCCACTACATTCCTAAAGAAAATAATGTACTTTTTACTCCTTACATTTTCTTGACACCCAAAAGTATTGGTTACATTTTGAATGCTTAGCAGGACAGGATAATTGTCTAATTCACACACTTATCAAGAGAACATCCCTGGTCATCCCCTACTCCCTCTGATCTGGCAGACTCACTAAACACAAATGCTTCATTTGTAAATTATCTCTGAGTGGCTATCCGTAAATAAAAAATAAAAAAAATGAAAATCGTGTCGCCTGGTTTGCTTAATATAAAGAATTTTTAATGATTTATACTTTTACTTTTGATACTTAAGTACATTTAATACCAAATACTTTTACTCAAGTACTTTTCTTTTAAGGTATTTTTACTTTTACTCAAGGATGAAAATTGGGTACTTTTTCTACCACTGGTGATGTATTAATCTAACAGTAATTTGTATGTCCTTAAAAAAACTTTGCAGTTGTAGCCTGCTACCCTACTGTAGCTATAGTAATTAAAGTTCTGTCATAAGTAGTGGTCTAAATAGCTAGCATTATCAATCTGTTATTACCTGAGCGTATATATTGAGATGATGCGCTTTCAGATGTCTTTTGAGGTTGGTAGTGTTTTTCCCCTTTGACTTGCGGGTGCAAGCACTTTCTTCTCCTGTGGAAATGTTGCATTCGGTCCTGTTTGAATCAACACGATAAGCAAAGTGGCTCCAAACGTTACCGCTTTTTCTACCGGGAGCTTGTGCCATACACCGGGAGAGTCGCCATGGCGTGTGCCTTATTGCATCAATGATGTGTTGCTGCCAGATTGGAGAATGGTTCAATCTCTCCAAAAACTGTTGTCCAGTCCATTTACTAGTAAGGTTTTAGTCACAGAGAGTGTTCGTCAACTGAAACGAAAACTATAACTAAACGGAAATAATTTTTCTGGGTCTATTCTAGTCAGTTATCATCTCGTCAATTGCCACTGAAAAATAGGTGTTTGCCGAATATCTTTGTTGATGAAAATAACACTGCAAGTGATTCTCCTGATGGTTTGTTTTCACTGTGGCTTCAGGCGGTTGATGTCAACGCAGGCTAACGAGCAGCAGTGCCGTGCCCCTGAGCACAGACGTGTGTTATGTAGGCCACACAGACGGTCATCACCTTCCATATCCCCTATCTGTCTCCATGATGGCATATTTGCCTACTGTCCCATTGGCAACCACTCTGTGATGACTCAGTAGGCCTCATGCATTGATGTGGCATTACTATGACGGTTACTACTGGGGTGCCAGGTAGCCTAGCGGATAGGAATGTAGGGCCAGTTACCGAAAGGTCGCTGGTTTGAATCCTGAGCCGACTAGGTGAAAAATCTGCCGATATGCCCTTGAGCAAGGTACTTAAACTTAATTCACCCTTTTTATAATGGCTGACCCTGGCCATGACCCCACTCTCAGTGGGTGTCTTGGGGAGTTGGGATATGCAAAAAACACATTTCCATTTCACACATGCGTATAATACACAGGACCAATACAAGAAACCACCAAATTAATATTATTATTAACTCTAATTGCTCCTGTAAGTTGCTCTGGATAAGAGTCTGCTAAATAACAAAAATGTATACAGCACCGGTCAGTTTTAGAACACCAACTCATTCACAGGTTTTTCTTTATTTTTACTGTTTTCTACATTTGTAGAATAATAGTGAACACATCAAAACTATGAAATAACACATGTAATCATGTAGTAACCAAAATGTTAAACAAATAAAAATATATTTGAGATTCTTCAAAGTAGCCACCCTTTGCCTTGTTGACAGCTTTGCACACTCTTGGCATTCTCTCAACCAGCTTAATGAGGTAGTCACCTGGAATGCATTTCAATTAACAGTTGTGCCTTCTTAAAAGTGAATTTGTGGAATTTATTTCCTTCTTAATGCGTTTGAGCCAATCAGTTGTGTTGTGATAAGGTATGGGTGGTATACAGAAGATGGCCCTATTTGGTAAAAGACCAAGTCCAAATTATGTCAAGAACAGCTCAAATATGCAAAGAGAAACGACAGTCCATCATTACTTTAAGACATGAAGGTCAGTCAATACAGAACATTTCACGAACTTTGACTGTTTCTTCAAGTGCAGTCGCAAAAACCATGAAGCGCTATGATGAAACTGGCGCTCATGAGGACCGCCACAGGAATGGAAGACCCAGAGTTACCTCTGCTGCAGAGGATACGTTCATTAGAGTTACCAGCCTCAGAAATTGCAGCCCAAATAAAGGCCTCACAGAGTTCAATGAGCACACATCTCAACATCAACTGTTCAGAGTAGACTGTGTGAATCAGGCCTTCATGGTTGAATTGCCGCAAAGAAACAATTGCTAAAGGACACCAATAAGAAGAAGAGACTTGCTTGGGCCAAGAAACACGAGCAATGGACATAAGACCGGTGGAAATTTGTCCTTTGCTCTGGAGTCCAAATTTTAGATTTTTGGTTCCAACTGCTGTGTCTTTGTGAGACGCTTTTGGGGGAACGGATGATCTCCGTATGTGTAGTTCCCACCGTGAAGCATAGAGGAGGAGGTATGGTGTGGGGGTGCTTCGCTGGTGACACTGCCTGTGATTTATTTAGAATTCAAGGCACACTTAATTCAGCATGGCTACCACAGCATTCTGCATTTGTTTTTCAACAGGACAATGACCCAACACACCTCAAGGGTGCGTAAGGGCTATTTTACCAAGAAGGAGAGTGATGGAGTGCTGCATCAGAGGACCTGTAGGCAAATTCATCTCTATTGAACCACAAAATTCCTAATATTCTGTAGCCCTATTTTAACAATGCCTAATTGTCAACCCACAATTCATGACAATCACTGGATTAGGTTGCACATCAAAATATCTTGAATCATGCATTCCTGCTTGGACATGTTAGATGAAACTACTTATTTCTTGAATAGCCTACCATCTCAGTTGTCTATTACACAGCACTGTGAATGACTTTATAAAGTGATTCATCATTTGTTCCATTGTGTGATGCCACAGGAAGAAATTGGTGCGACCAAGTCAACTGAAAGAGTTAGGGGCACCAGTGCCACCAGAGGAAAATGCTAATCTGGAGCCCTGTCAAAAGATGTGATTTTTAATCTGCTGCCGAGTATTGTGTTCTGCTGCCAATTCGGCTGTTGGAAAGAGAATCATGCGATAGGATGTTATGCAGAAAAACATGTTGGTAGGACAAGGCTATGTTTGTGCACATGGAAGTCAGTGATTTATGTTCACTATAGGTTAATGAGGCAATATAAATGCGATGTAACTAAAATGTGACTATAATGAAACGGCATTTAGTTGACTAAAATGGCCCACTGTCTTCGTCATTTTGACAATAACTAGACTAAATAATTATTTAAATGACAAAGGTGACTAAAACTTCAGGATATTTTAGTCAAAATGACTAAGACTAAACTACATTAAAAAAATTGTAGTTATCACTTGTAATGTGTGGTCGACTGATATTGTGTCAGGAGAAAGAAGCTGTGTGTTACACGGCCATTACCTTGAAGTTGCCAATGGCCTCTTGGAGGCTGCCGTGGTGGTACAGCATCATGCCTCTCAGCTGCAGAGACTGGATGTGGTTCTGGTTGAGCATCAGGGCTTTCTGGAAGCTCTCCATGGCTGCCTCAAAGTCCCCCAGCTCCCTACAGACACACAACAGGGATCATTTACTGCAATGGCCCATGAGTACTAAGGCCCTGAGTTTTTCCTGACTAGGAAGAACACAGGTCCCTAACTTTGAGGCACATTGGTTGAAACCAAAGCAGGTCATAGAGCATCCCCACTGTACCTGTAGGCCTGTCCAAGACTTTTGTATGCATCTATGAAGTCAGATTTTAATTTCAGGGCCTCCTTGAATGTTTCAATGGCTTCCTGGATCGGAGACAAAATTGTATCGTAAACGTGCAGGGATAAAACCAAAAACTGGTTATACTGGCAGTACTCAAAGTTGAGCAACTATGGTTTTCTACAAAAATGTCTATACCTTGAGCATTCCTCTGTGGAAGAAGGTTAGGCCTCTATATAGCATGGCAATTGGCTGGTTTTTCTTCAGATCCAAAGACTGTTGAAAATCCTCCATAGCTGCCACATAATCCTATTTAGAGAAAACAAAAGCCTATAAAACCCACTGTGTGAACTGAAATCTATATCAACACTCATCAGAAACTTTAATACATTGCCAGTCTGACCTCGGAAATGAAGAGCAGAGTTCCTCTGTGTCTGTAGAGGCGGGCGGAGGGCTGAAGCTGGATAGCTTTGGAGAGATCACTCAGAGCCTCACTGATCCTTCCAAGTGGAGAAAGAATCTGCAAGCACATTATTCAAGTAAAACTTGAAAGTCAGAGGCTAATATACTTTTCCTTCATTTTACTTGTGTTGGGGAGTCCAATGGTCTATTAACTAGGCTACTTCAAGGCATATTGTTAATACAACAGTGGTTGCCTCCTGTGCAAGATTTTTTTTTTAACACCTGCTTGAGAGAAAACCACTGCCCTCACTCATTTGTAACCATTTTGCATGTTGTGACATAGAAACCTGCTCCATTCAAAGAGACATACAATTCAAGCATGATAGTGAACCCCAATGAAAACCAATACCCTAACACAAGGTCTAACACGAACAGAGGGTTAACCCATAACAGGCCTAGCATTACCCTCACCTCTGCCCGCTGTTCGTACACCTCAGGGCGGTTGGGCTCCAGAGTGATGACTCGGCTTAACTCGAACAGCGCCAAGTCTGCATTCTTAATGTCCTTCCATAGAAGAAAAGAGACAGTGTCACCTCCATTGGACACACTAGGACAAAAAAGCACCACTGTCAGCCTTTATCAATCACATCCACTGACACGCACACATGCTAACTGCTGAGCAGGGTCCCCAGTGGGGGCAATCTCATAATCAAAAGGCTGCGCAGATTCGATTTTTATTTATGATGTGTCACAGTGCAAACACTGGCTAACTGAATAGAACTTTGGGTATCAATATTCTGTGAACTCCAGTATCATGCTAATGTGATCACATACCTGCAGACTCTTTTTCCCGTATGCTATCCCTCTCCCGTAGATGGCGCTGACCACCTCTGGATCCCCCTACACCAGAGCACAACACACACTGATAAGAAATGTGTCCTTTATTGCAAATGCAAACCACACAACATATTCAAAGCAAGGAGAAAGAGAAAAGGTAATGTAATGTAAATGAAGTCTGTGTCTGTCTCTCTACTATTAATATATTTGACTAAACAAAAAATATGCATTATTCAAACTGTCAAGTAGGCCAGACCAAGAAATATATACAGATGTGTTGTAATTCATGCATCTATGAATGTTAACCAACCTGTAGTAACAAGGAGAAGTGTTTGATGGCTTCATCGTAGAGTCCATTGCCAATAAGAACATATCCTATAGCTGCAATGAAAAGAAAATGAGAGTCAAGCAAAAGCGCATTGATAGCAGAAATGTATAGCATACACTCCACATACCAAACTCTTACAAGATTAATTTACCAAGCTCCTCATTTGTGTTGTGGTTGTCCACTGCAAACGGGAATCGTTTCTGCTCTATGAACAACTTGGCTTGGCTCTGATTGAACGAAGATAAGATCATTGTAGTTAGCTACACATTCAGTCTCCACTGTGAAAACAAAAGGGTAATATTCCACTACAATGATGAGTCAGCCAAACAAAAATGCCAAGGCAAAAGCATTGAGATCTTAGTGAATTCTGTGCATTTCACCAGGATTTTCTCTGCGTTTAGAGAGAAGACAGACTCGCATGGCGGGTTGCTTCCTTCCTCACAGTCTGGATTGTCCAACTGTAGAATTGAGGACTCTGTAGAGAAATATACAGCATCAGACAACACAGCAACCAGACTGCTGCCAACTTGGTCATTATGGGGATAGATAAGGATCACAAACATTTGCAGGCTTCTTACCTGATCTGCAATGATGTGACTGGTCACATCAAATACTCATATTTGATTGATTCATAAAAGCCTTAACTACAAGCTTTGTGATTGTCCAGCGGGAAAGTCATTCATATTTCATTCATTATCATAGATCTTTTGATTTCGTCACAGTTTGCAATGTAATTAGATTTTATTTGAATACATTGATTGCACATTCCAATACAGAACCTGTGCAAGCAAGACAAGCGCGAGCTTTGAGATGCGCTCTGGATTACGTTCACGCGCAGGAAAGACGCGCAGCATGTACTAGCTGACATTGTGTATAAAAATGTATCTAGTTGAGGACATCATAACACTGTATTATTATGGGAACTTGGGACCTTGTCGAAGTATTATTAGTACTATTAATCTTGAAATATCAGTTGAGGAGCCTCTGATTCTACTCTGACCTTTACCATCAAACCCTAACCTCTACGAGAGAGCGGGTAATATCCCTCGCTTGCTAGCTAGTACAGTAGCTAACCTCCTGTCAACGGGTGCGGAAAAAGAGAGGTTTTGCTAGCTAGCTACATTTACACAGCGAGTAACGAGGACGTGGCAAAACTTACCGCAATCACTTGCGTATTCCTCCCACTCTGACGGGGAGCTGCAACCATGTTTATGCAGTTCGCTATTAAAGAAAGTAAGTGTAGAGAAGTATTCAGTGGAAAATATAGCACGGAATAAATACAGAAATGAGAGGACTACCACAACAACACCCCGGCCAGCAGGTGCCATGTTGTGTTTCATGTGAGGTGAGGAGCGCGGGAGCATTGGTAATGTAGTTCCCGGGTACCTACGCCCCCTTTTGACCTAAACCGCCAGCCGAACTGCAAACGACTACATCTCCCAATCATGCATAAACCCAGGATGATAGATTCCTCAAGCTGGTTGCTCCATCGTTGCCAACATAAAACAGAATAGCAAATGGGTTCTTTAGATGTGTTGAATGCAATAAGGACGCGCACGAGCTTCGCAAAGATGACAGTAATGGGATCTTGAAGATAATTATATGTGTGAGTTAACTTGCTGGCCCATGTTCATTTCCTGGTTTAGATATGACCTAACTGATGATGCTAGGCTAGCTAGACATGAAGGGAGCTGTCACTGCCAGCGGTGTAGCTAGCTGGGGTTTTGTGTTTCTATTCTATTGGAGGATCAATATGATGTTGTCTGTGATTGTTTCTGTTGAACTGTGTCTTTGTTTTGTATGTTTTGAAATGTTCTTGTCTGTATGCCTAGAACTGTACATGTCAACATGTTTACACAGGGCACAGCCGTAAAAGAGATCCAGGTCTCAGTCTGTTTTCCCTGTTAAAATAAATAAAAAAAATAAAAAAAGTTATGATGTCTGATGATGATGGATAGTTAGCTGACATTTCTGGTTAGTGGTTGGGTCTCTACCCTTATAACAGATATAACAGTAAGCTGTCTATCTAGTTTAGCCATAGAAACTAGAAAAATGCTTGTGGTGTGATGGTGAGGGTTTTATCCCTTTCATACACAGACCAAAATCCCACTTATTTACCATGCCTGCATTTTTATAACAGTTTTTTCGTATATCTGAAAGGGATAGGGGGTAAAAATAAAAGCCACCTAAAGACCTAGACATGATTCCTGGATAGACCATGTAACCAAAATACAGGTGTCGGGTCTGTGTGAATGGTTCTCTGCATTGTTTAACACCTCCCAAATTTGAACTGCAAACAGGCCCCATGGTTTAACCACCCCCCCAATTTGCCAGGTACCCACTGATATGTAAAAGGGGTATACCTGCAATTCACGGGGAAAATAAGGAACTGTTTGAACGGGGGTCATATAAACATTGCCTTAGATTTGTTACAGGTAACATACCACATCTTCTGTCTGAAATTGGTAAATGTCTCTACTTCTTTCAGGAATCCTTCCAAAAGCCTGTGGACAAGTACATTGAATATAATCCAGTCCTTGATCTGATTGGTGCTATTTTATGCTCAAGTCTTCAGACACATTCTGTTCAACATTACATTGAACGTAAGTACAGTAAGATACTCATAACGATTCACCAGAGTCAGATTACAGCGCATGCTTTCGAAAATTGATGACTTGATGCATTTTCACTGCAGAGAGACACAAGACATGATGGTATGTCTTATTGATGGATTCCTTTACAGATTCACTAGAAGCTGTGTGTGTTTTGCCTGCTGTGTGAGTCCTACCTGAGGTGGTCACAAATTCAGTGATCTGAACAGAGCAATGACCCTGCAGACATCATTAGATACACCAAGGAATGGGCATGTTTGGGATGGCAGCTCTTGGTGTATTGCTCATGGAAAAAGCACATTCTACTTTCTTTTCACAATGATTCCATACAAATGACAGTCTTCTGCTGGTTGGTACTGATTTCATGTTCATTATTCTACAGAATTGGGTGCGTTCTCTGTCGGGGGGGTGCTGTCTTTCCTGTAGCTGGTTTAGATGCTGCTTGGCTATGACTTTGATCTGAGCTTGTTGCTGAAAGCCATCCTGCTGTCCAGCAATGGCAAAATCCTGCTCATCCCTATAGTCTAATGGTAGCATGACTATTCCCCGCTCTGCTTCAGCCTCATCAAGCTGTTTGTGCTCACGTCCAACTCTCAGGCCATCAGAGGTACATTAGCCAACTCCTCCCTCAGTGTACCAATGCTCCCATTAGTCACTCACATTTAGCTCCATCTCTGTTCCTGTCAATTAAGCGAGTGAATTGGAGTAAAAATAGATAGAAAAGTTCTCATTACTCATTATTGATACTAATAAATAACCTACTTCACACATCGAGCACCATATCTATCTACTTTTCACATCAGTAATGTTTTATTAAAATAGAAACCATCAGCTCACATGGTAATGATTAGGAGCGTTATGCTTTGTTTTTTTCACCCAACAATCAGGCCCGCAAAGCAAGCACTAGTCTCTGTGTGGCCCCTGTGTTTTTTCACAATACAGAGGGTAATGGCCCTTGTCGTGCTGCTGGTCCAGTTTTTGCATTTCTGCCTGCGGCTATGGAACCCTGACCTCTTCACCAGTTGTGCTACCTTGTCCCGGACCTGCTGTTTCGACCCTCTCTCTCTACTGCACATACTGTCTCAATCTCTAAATGCTCGGCTATGGAAAGCCAACTGAAATTTACTCATGAGGTGCTGATCTGTTGCACCCTCTATAACCGCCATGACTATTATTTGACCCTGTTGGTCATCTATGAATGTTTGAACATCTTGAAGAACAATCTGGCTTTAATGGCCATGTACTATATTCTCTACCCGGCACAGCCAGAAGAGGACTGGCCACCCCTCAGAGCCTGGTTCCTCTCATTGTTTCTTCCTAGCTTCCTGCCTTTCTAGGGAGTTTTTCCTAGCCACTGTGCTTCTACATCTGCATTGTTTTCTTTTTGGGTTTTAGGCTGGGTTTCTGTTTAAGCACTTTGCGACAACTGCTGATGTAAAAAAGGCTTTATGAATACATTTGATTGATATTGGATCTGTAGAATTCATAGTTTATTGTACTGATGGAGGTATTTCTCAATTCTACGGCAAGTAGGAGATTAACATGATGTAAAGTTGTTCAAAACAAGTACTTTTCTTGCATATTGTCATGTTTGTGTTCTGATCATTTCCTCTCTTTTCCCGTCATTCTATACTGCAGCAGAAGGCTCTCCCTCCTGGCTGTGTGTGTGGGTCTGCTATTGGAGACGTGCATAGCCCAGTCATTTCGGACACTTCCATGGAGCATACAGGACGTCCTTCCGTTCCAGTGACCTGTTTCAGGCCGGTCCTAAAGAACACACTGTTACAATTGCACCTATTATACCCGGGACCAGAGAGCAGTGAGGGGAAACTATCAGTGCTGTGTGGAGTGTGCCTAGTCATATAGTCAAACACTGACAAAAACCTCTAGTATTGGAGTTAATAAGGATACCGGGCATTCCTGAGGCTATTTGTGAAATACTTACCACCTTAGAAAGGACATATTGAACATATTCTTTATTCTGTGCAATGCCAAAAACCACAGGCTTTGTATAAGCAACAAATATTTTGATATGGAACAGATGTGAGATTGGTGTGTGTGTGTCACGGAGAGTGAGTAATCCCATGTATTGCCTTGAATGCTTTATTTCATTGAAGCTGTACTGTAAAAGAGAGCAATACTCTCTTGGTGATGCAGCCTATATGATTTAGTATAGGAGCTGTGGAATAATAAGCATTTGACACACATGTTCACAGAGGGTGGCTTTACAGTGCCTTCAGAAAGTATTCACACCCCTTGACTTTTTCCACATTTTCTTGTGTTACAGCCTGAATTTAAAATGGATTAAATTATGTTTTTGGCACTGACCTACACATAATACCTCATAATGTCAAAGTGGAATTCTTTAAAAATCTGAAATATCTAGAGTTAGTAAGTATTCAACCACTTTGTTATGGCAAGCCTAAATAAGTTCAGGACTCTGTGTTCAATAATAGTGTTAAACATGATTTTTGAATGACTACCTCATCTCTGTACCCCACACATACAATTATCTACAAGGTCCCTCAGTCGTGCAGAGAATTTCAAGCACATATTCAACCACAAAGACCAGGGAGGTTTTCCAAATGAGGGGCACCTATTGGTGGATGGGTAAAAAAAAAAAAAAAAAGCACACATTGAATATCTCTTTGAGCATGGTGAAATACGTCCTTCCTTACTCAGTTGCCGGAGAGAAAGAAAACCGCTCAGGGATTTCACCATGAAGCCAATGGTGACTTTAAAACTGTTACAGAGTTTAATGGCTGTGATAGGAGAAAACTGAGGAGGTATCAACAAAATTGTAGTTACTCCACAATACTAACTTAATTGACAGAGTGAAAAAAATACAAGTATTCCAAGACATGCATCATGGAAGGCATTAATACAAGTAATACACAGAATACAAGTATTCCAAGACATGCATCCTGGAAGGCATTAATACAAGTAATACACAGAATACAAGTATTCCAAGACATGCATCCTGGAAGGCATTAAAGTAATACTGCAAAAAATGTGTCTTTTTGTCCTGAATACAAAGTGTTATGTTTGGGACAAATCCAATACAACACATTACAGAGTACCACTCTCCATATTTTCAAGCATAGTGGTGGCTGCATCAAATTATGGGTATGCTTGTAATTGTTAAGGATTGGAGAGTAAACCTGGTTCTGTCTGCGTTCCACCAGACACTGGGAGATGAATTTACCTTTCAGCAGGACAATAACCTGAAACAAATGGCTAAAACTATACTGGAATAGCTTACCAAGAAGACAGTGAATGTTCCTGAGTGGCAGAGTTACAGTTTTGACTTAAATCTGCTTGAAAATCTATGACAAAACCTGAGAATGGTTGTTCTTCTACAGAGTATTGATTCAGGAGTTTGAATACTTATATCAATTACATATTTCTGTAATTCATTTTCAATAAATTAGCAAACATTTCTAAAAACGTGTTTTCAGTTTGTCATTATGGGGTATTGTGTGTAGATAGCTGAAAAACTAAAATACCGACTGTAACACAACAAAATATGGAAAAGTCAAGGGGTATACTTTCTGAAGGCAATGTACAGTGGGGCAAAAAAGTATTTAGTCAGCCACCAATTGTGCAAGTTCTCTCACTTAAAAAGATGAGAGAGGCCTGTAATTTTCATCATAGGTACACTTCAACTATGACAGACACAATGAGGAAAAAAAATCCAGAAAATCACATTGTAGGATTTTTTATGAATTTATTTGCAAATTATGGTGGAAAATAAGTATTTGGTCACATACAAACAAGCAAGATTTCTGGCTCTCACAGACCACAGACCTGTATTTCGTCTGTCATAGTTGAAGTGTACCTATGATGAAAATTACAGGCCTCTCATCTTTTTAAGTTGGAGAACTTGCACAATTGGTGGCTGACTAAATACTTTTTTGCCCCACTGTATATGCTAAGGCCCCTTGACAGCTTATGGTTAAGTTGTGCATACACAGACATACTGTATGAGTCTTTATATTTTTTCTGACCAAAGCCAGTTGCTTTGTTGGTATTTCTTAACTGTATGAAGCACATTAATGTCCTCCGAAAATGCTGTTATTGTATGCAGACAGAGCCTGAAGTCAGTGTGAATAAAATAATATTTTTGATTACTCACTGTTTTTTGTCCTCAGAGATTTTTCGAACTGGTCTTATTTTTTGTTTCTCCTTTTTGTACAGTGATACAATGTTTTATATTTAATTTTTGTAATTCCTGCCATAACTCGGTTCAGGATTCATGTTGTGCTCACAAGTTGTAACAAGCCTTTACATCGTTGAGTGAACTCTGCCTTGAAATGTTTGGTTTGGTATCCTTACAAGGATACCTCAAGTGGATCTGAGCATCTGTCCGTGAATGGTCCAGGATGACAAATAGTTATTGTATTTAGACTGCTTGCCTTGCAAGCATGTGAAATAAGGGGAGAGAATAGTAAGAGGAGTATCTTGAATGAATCGTGAGTATCGGTACCTTATCCAAACAACAAGGCATGTCAAGTGGATGGAAATGTAAACAACAATGCTAGAACAGAGAATAAACACCACATGTTCCTCGGACACATACTGTACACTAATGTATTAAGTAAATTGGCTATGTGTATTATAAAGAGCAGTGGCGGTCACTTACGGCAAATGTGTAATCTCAAATAAATAATCTCTAATGCCTGACGTGCTGACCCAGCCGGTGCCTTCAAACAGGGGGAACGTGTTATGAAAGGCCTCAGGTGGTCGTGGGTAATTGTAGATCCATGTTTTGAAAGACATTCCACTGCTTGTGAAATCCAACTGGTTTCAACCCCTGTAGTAAGCCTTGAAGCACACATGCTAAATGTCCCCAGCTCAGTATTGGTAATGGAGAAAGGCTGAAAGTGTTCCAGCAAGCGTGTAGTGACTGTTTGCAGCATTATTCAACCTGGTGTAGTGGTAGATCATGAGTCTGGATAATCAGTTTAGTAAAACAAGAATCACATCAGAGGCATTAGAATGTTGAGACCAGTGCATGAATGTACTGTTAAAGGGAAACAACATTTGAGTCACTAGGGACAAAAGATGTTATGAAGAATAGATAATTTGTGGTTGTAATTCTTTATCTCAGTGAAGGAGATGAAGAAGAGCTCAGTGTAAGCTCATGAGGATAGTGCCAGCCAGGTCCAGGGCTCAGAGAGTAAAAGTCAGACAGGATCACTGAAGGAGAGCTGACTGTTCTGTGCCAAAGCTGGGCTGTAAGCTCTCAGTCAGCTTTTCAAAACCCTCTGGACAAGTTAACCAAGGGTTCAGACAGCACATCTGTTGACACAATAAAGGTCAGATGTGCTTCTAATCACACCATATTTGATTGCCACTAATGTAAGTGTCTAGTCTTGTTTTTAGTCTTGTGTTCATCATATTTCTGAATAAAACCAAACTTCAAGGATACATCTGAAAACACCTGAGCTGTATTCATTTTCTGGCGTTAGTAGAACCAAGGGAATTTATTGGTGTTTCCCATTAATTGCTAAAGCTTTGTGGTGAGCAGTGTGTTTGTGGTCTGTGAATGTTGGCACAGCCCAGTTGTACATAGCCCATTGCTTGTGTGGCAAACTGTCCCATCCCAGCGGCAGAATTACACATAACTTGGATTTGCTTTCAGTCAAGATTATGTTATTCTACCACAATCTCCTAAACAGAGGCGTGTTCACTACAGGTACTAAAGTACTTAAATACTTAAGTAAAAATACTTGAAAGTAACACTTAAGTCGTTTTTTGGGGTATCTGTACTTTACTATTTATATTTTTGACAACTTTTACTTTTACTTCACTACATTCCTAATGAAAAGGATGTTCTTTCTACTCCATACATTTTCCCTGAAACCCCAAAGTACTTGATACATTTTGAATGCTTAGCAGGACAGGAAAATTGTTTAATTCACACACTTATCAAGAGAACATTTCTGATCATCCCTACTGCCTCTGATCTGGCGGACTCACTAAATACAAATGCTTAGTTTGTAAATTATGTCTGAGTGTTGGAGCGTGCCCCTGGCTATCTGTAACTTTAAAAAATAAGAAATGGTGCTGTCTGGTGTGCTTAATATAAGGAATTTGAAATTATTTATACTTTTACTTTTGATATTTAAGTATATTTGAGCAATTACATTTACTTTTGAAACTTAAGTATATTTAAAACCCAATACTTTTAGACTTTTACTCAAGTAGGATTTTACTGGGTAACTTTCACTTTTACTTGAGTCATTTTCTATTAAGGTATCTTTACTTTTACTCAAGTATGAAAATTGGGTACTTTTTCCACCACTTCTCCTTTGAATACAAGTAGATCATATTGTACTCTAAGGGATACACGCTGGTGTATGAAGTTTGAGTGTGTGAAGAGGAGATTCATTCAGAATGATTGATTTTAGCTGCCCGGCCGGGTTGGTTGCTATATAACGATGGTTGACTGTTGCTGTCTGTCCGTGAGAAGATACAGTAACAGGGTAACTATCTGAGGGTCCACCAGTGTTGATCACATAATTTGTCTACCGAGCCTTGACCTGATAAGAAAACACTAACAGAGCCATATTGTGCAATAGCTGTCTACTTCACCTAAGCTGCAAATTCCAGAAGCTTTGCTTCTCAGTTTTCAGTATGAGATATTAACAATATAAACTCAGCAAAGAAAGAAACGTCCTCTCACTGTCAACTGCGTTTATTTTCAGCAAACTTAACATGTGTAAATATTTGTATTAACATAACAAGATTCAACAACTGACACATAAACTGAACAAGTTCCACAGACATGTGACTAACAGAAATTGAATAATGTGTCTCTGGTCGAAATCAAAAGTAACAGTCAGTATCTGGTGTGGCCACCAGCTGCATTAAGTACTGCAGTGCATCTCCTCCTCATGGACTGCACCAGATTTGCCAGTTCTTGCTGTGAGATGTTACCCCACTCTTCCACCAAGGCACCTGCAAGTTCCCGTACATTTCTGGGTGGAATGACCCTAGCCCTTACCCTCAAATCCAACAGGTCCCAGACGTGCTCAATGGGATTGAGATCCGGGCTCTTTACTGGCCATGGCAGAACACTGACATTCCTGTCTTGCAGGAAATCACACACAGAACAAGCAGTAAGGCTGGTGGCATTGTCGTGCTGGAGGTTCATGTCAGGATGAGCCTGCAGGAAGGGTACCACATGAGGGAGAAGGATGTCTTCCCTGTAATGCACAGCGTTGAGATTGCCTGCAATGACAACAAGCTCAGTCCGATGATGCTGTGACACACCGTCTCAGACCATGACGGACCCTCCACCTCCAAATCAATCCCACTCCAGAGTACAGGCCTCGGTGTAACACTCATTCATTCGACGATAAACGCGAATCCGACCATCACCCCTGGTGAGACAATGGGTTTGTGCCCATAGGCGACATTGTTGCCGGTGATGTCTGGTGTGGACCTGCCTTACAACAGGCCTACAAGCCCTCAGTCTAGCCTCTCTCAGTCTGAGCACTGATGGAGAGATGGAGGGATTGTGCATTCCTGGTGTAACTCGGGCAGTTGTTGTTGCCATCCTGTACCTGTCCCGCAGGTGTGATGTTCGGATGTACCAATCCTGTGCAGGTGTTGTTACTCGTGGCCTGCCACTGCGAGGACGATCAGCTGTCCGTCCTGTCTCCCTGTAGCGCTGTCTTAGGCTTCTCACAGTACGGACATTGCAATTTATTTCCCTGGCCACATCTGCAGTCCTCATGCCTCCTTGCAGCATGCCTAAGGCACATTCACACAGATGAGTAGGGACCCTGGGCTTCTTTCTGACAATGAAGATCTGTGAAGTTATTTGGATTTTTTCAAATTCTTTGAAAGACAGGGTCCTGAAAAAGGGAAGTTTCTTTTTTTGCTGAGTTTAGATCTCTAGTTACATATAAATTATATAGCAACTTTTGAATAAGACATTCATTTTTAAAATGAACAGGAAGTTGTAGTGAACAATTCTCCAAAACACAAAGGATGTCTCTATGGCAGCTATAAAACTAAACTATTTACTGTCAAGAAGTGCAATGATCTAAGGATGATCAATACACTATAAAAGTGGTGAGTGCTGACCCGTAAAGCCAAAGCTCATTTTTGAGCTACAAAGTACAGTTGTGTTCAGTTGCCTTAGAATGTCAGTTTCCTGCAGGAATAACACACAAATCAGAGTATCAAGTCATTTTATTAAATCCATATAAGTATAGCTATCACATAAGAGAGCACAATAACAATCTTCCAGGAACAGTAGTATGGTCATTTGCTGAAAAATAACAAACATGAGGAATGGATTGATACAAAACAAACCCTTCAAATACACTTGAGTTTTGTATCTAAGGGAACAAAATCTATTTTTAAATCCTCCACAGATTCATAGATGAAATTCATATATTATTCCTTTGATGACAGATTCATCCACCTTGACCTTGCCACTGGACTGAAATCAATGTTTAATTTTCTTGGCTTGAGGCCTATATTGACTCCTTTAGGTCTGTAGAGTCAGATTCAGAGGCAACAACTTGAGATGAACTGCGGTACAAGAACACAGCTTCTTGATTGGATGAAATCAAGACAATATCCATCTGGATATTGCCACATGAAAAAGGAACTAATCAGGATGCTCTTGTGTACATTTCATATTTGGATTATTGACACTGGTGAACATAAGAGGTTTCCTTTTAGGTGGGAATTGAACAAGTAACTGGAGTTACAGTATGCAGTGCACAACATGTTTGCCATGAGACCGTCAAAAAGACATGACCAGATAGAGAAAAGTGCTGTGAGTTGAAGGGACAGACAACAATAGCCAAGGTCTGAGACCTAAAAAGGCACTAAATGTGGAGATATTTTTTTGTGTTCTGTTTAAATACAGATTTTCAATTTGGGGCTGGTGGCAGTAATATACATTTACAGTGAAGCTGGAGGTAAAAAATTCAGTACATGATCATCCCTCACATTGAGGCATAGAAGGTACCGTGAACATTTTCTTTCAACTCCCCATTTTGAAAGCATGCTGTATATGACCTCCAATCATCCTCTGGTGTGTATATTGTTCAATTGCATTAAATCAGTGAAGAAAACATACATCTCAACAACAGATCAACCAGCTGTATTACAAAACATTCTTGATATATTGTTTGGAAAGTAAACAGACTAGATGCATCAGGAAGAACACTGCATTTTACAGTATCATTCCTAAAACCCAATACATTTCAGCAAATGAACGTCAAATATACTCTTTGGTTTACGTACCACAAGCACATCAATTGTGGACCAGTTTATACACAAAATTGTCAAAGTTAAATGTACTTCTAGCTTAAATAACTTTGATACAGTCTATGCAACTAAATGTTGAATGTGCATAGAGACTCAAGATAGGAGTCAGTTGGCTATGGAAGACTATAGTCAACATTGCCATACGTGCACTAAATGCATGTCCTAGTGCGGTCAACATACTATGACTTCGTAATGGGTACCCTGTATTGAGTTGTTAATTAAAAACAAGGTTTATGGAAGCAACTGTACTTAATTCAACAATGCAGACTTCCCAGTCTCATTGAAGAACTATTAACTGAAAAGTATGGAGCCACAGCACATTATGAAAGGAAGCGCAGTCTGGCGTCTGCACACCATAGACAGTGCTTTTAAGAAGCACATGCTTAGTTACCCCTGTTGTTTTAAACCCTTCCAGAAGTAAGCAATTTCCAGCATTTTATACTTTTCTACAGCCTAGGCAACACAAACCAGTCACAGCTGCCACTACATGCCATCTAAAAGCTGATTTCCTCCCCTGATTGCAGGGACAGGAATCCCATCCATTTTGTTTATCAAGACTGTCCCAGTGTCTGGGATTTCAATCCTGTAAACATTGTGAAGATGACAAAGAGCTTGGAAGTACTCACAACCCCAATCATAGAAAACTCTACATGTTCATAGTAATAATGGGGGAAAAAAACCATTTATAATAAATAATTAACTTCTGTATATATTTATATGAAAAAAAGTCTACTGAAAAAGGACTATAAGCCAGCAAAACTCAATGCATGGCACAGCTCTTTATAAAAAGCGTATTGCCTCAAACGTGTAGAGTCAAGCTTAGGAGCAAACAGCTCAGCTCTTGGGTCTCTCAAATGGTGATGTGGAAAGAGTCTTGTAGCCAGGAGTCCTTGCTAGTTCCATTTTTGGGAGATGTTGCCTCACTTCCCTCCGGTTGGTCAGTTGGTGTTGTGCTGGTCTCCTGGTAGTATTCATCATCTTCGTCAAAGTAGCCGTTCTCTATCCCATGCCCGGCGCTGAGATCCTGGCAACTGCCTTTGTACTCTTGGATTGACTCATGGAGGGACCAGAGCTGACACAGCAAAGACATATCCTGCTGACGCAATCCCACCTGGAAAGTTAAAAATGGCACCTGAATTATTTTAAGATCTCCCAAACAGGTGCTTAATACTATACGTATGCCTAATCGTTAGCAATTAGACAAAAGGTGGCAGAGGTGCTTCATGCCTTTAACTAGAATATATATATATATATATATATTTATTTATTTTTCAAATTAAGCAGAAATATTTTATGGGATAAAATATTAATCCCATTGGAGGATAGGCCTAAAGTGAGGCTAAAAGAAAGTTTGCTTTGTAAGATTTCAAAGAGATACTCCTACTGCAACATCTTCACACAAATCAATGGAGTATCTATTGTGTAGGCTTTCAAATAAAAACCAAACTGGCAGAGCTGGCATGGTATGAATGTAGACTATCAAACTCTACAAGCAACAATGTATAAATGTTTCATTTTCGTTGTGCCACCGTTACTAACTAACGTCGCAAATGTTATCACACAGAAATTGGAAACTGCCAGATTAAAATTCTTGGTTAACATGTTAAAGCCGACCATAAGAGCTAGGATACTAATTAGACCATTAACTAATTAACAGTAATGGATTGATTTCTTGATTCTGTCAGAACAGCGGTTACTCTCATTTCACCTCAAAAGGAACCCCCCACGATCCTGTTTGCAATCATAAATTGTTCACCTCCCCTCCACTTCTTCTTACCATTTCTTTTCGGAGGAGTGCTAAAGCCGCATCAAGGTTGGCCGGTTTATTTGCAAGCAGACTGTCGGAATTGTTTCGCCCACGGCTAAGGTCGTCTTGGATCATTGTTTTCTTTGCATACATCCTCTCCATCTCTCTCCAAGACCCGCCGCTTGAATTCAGCAAGCCGCTTAGGCTCTTTGGCAGTGGGGGTAGCCCCTCAATGGAGGCCAGTGTTCCGCCCGCTGTGCCATTCGCAGATTTACCGTTCATCGTTATACTTTTTTTTTACTCAATTTTTTTTAACACTTTCAGTTTTAATCGTTATAAATCACCACATTCGTGAATGAAAAGCACATCTCCGACGAACAACATGCAACAGTCGTTGACACCAAACAGCAGTAATCTTCTCCTTTCGAGCTCTGGCTAACTCGCACTTCCTGTCCCTTTAACACAGTTCGAGGCTGATTGGGCGTTACCCGCAGTGACGGACAGGAAAGGGAGGTTGAATATTCATAACCTAATACCAGAGTGTTTTGTGTTTGTTCCGAGTGACGGTCCAATCTAATCCATGCGGTGTATGCCGCGTTCAAGTGCTAGTCGGACCTAGGAAACCTGGAAAAGCACGATTTACAAGCTGGTTGTTGTTACACGTGCCGCATTTAACCAGTTAGCAAGTCGGAAATGTCCGAGTTTCCTAGTTCCGACTAGCGCATGAACGCGGCATTATTCCTGAAGTAAATCACAGCTCTACAGTATGTGGAATTATTTATTATAAAGACAGTTATAATGAGCCACCACCAAATAGCCATCATTCAACATTTTATCAAATTGAAGTTCTCAAGCTTATTTTCTTTAGGATAAAGGAACACTTACAAAAGAAACAAACTTGACATGTGCAACATGAATACCATTGACTGAGAATAGTACAACAGGCATTACTGAGGGTGGGTGAGGTCATCATGACAAGTATGTGTCTGCAGAACAAAGGTGTCAGTATGAAGGACAGATGGTGGGCTTTCCATCCATGGTCTTTCTTCACTAACAACATACCCTCAACAAAGAGATGAAGCCCAACCCACAGAGGCACATGTGGCCTTAAAAATGGCAGATGTCATTGAAAAAGCAAGGTCTCAACAAGTGACATATGTCATTTTAAATGTGAAAAACAAAAGAATGTATGTATTCCCTCACTTAAAAAAAGATTATTTTATATGAATTGGCAGTGCATCGATATGAGTTGAAATTAACTCAGAGTTTTTAAATTGTATAGTCAAGACAATGACAGTTCGTACCCTATAAAGCCTTCATAATCAACATGAATGCTGGTGCCTTTTGACTGCACTCAAGCTGAAAGGATTATCAGTTTACCCCTGAGGAAACATTAAATACAGGCTAGAGATAACAGGGTGCAACTAATTTTTGCACTGCTCCTTTGTCTGTTTTCTTCCTAAAATCCATAATATGCTACTTATTTGTCATTGTGCTAATTGTCTGGGCTGTTCTCAGTATCTTGCAGGTCAGGAGGAGCAGAAGTTGTGACATACAGCTGCTGGTCTTATTGTTGGTCTTTGACTCTTTGAACTCTGCTGCCTTCCTCTCTTCTATGACATTTAGCTCACCCCACTGCCCCTGCACTTTCCTTCCCTAAATAACATATGCCTTGGTTTTATTCCAGGATAAACATTCCTTGATGCATGTGAGACCACAGACTCAAATAGTACTGCACTTGAAAAGAGCACTATCGGTATTAAATTGCACAATAAGTTTGTCTTTACGGAAACTGTCATTGCTCCCTTAGCCCGTCTAGTTACGTCATCGTCAAACCATCCTGCACTCTTTGAATGGGAATCAACAGACAGTTCTCGTCGGTGGTCTATGCCCTTAGGGAGGCAGGAAATCTATTCGAAGAAATGGTACTTGAGACTGTTATTGATTTCCATTAGTCTGACATTGAGGACTATGAAAAGGCACATTCAGCCAGAAGATACTTAGGGTATTGTAAGAACATTTTATTGTTTAAATAAAATTCCTATCAGTGAATAGCAAGCATGTGTGAAATGTTATAATGCCAGACCAGCATACCAGACAGACATATTCCAAATTCAAGACCACAGCAACTATATAAATTAACTGTGTCATAGCAACTTTGCCTTGAGCCATCAAGTAGAAGCGGTACCAATAAAATCAATTCTTCCTAAGAGAGGACATTTCCAGTGCTAAAACATTTGGATAGTTTGAGGTAGCATTTCACAATTGACCAATGGGCTACAAGACATAGTAGATGCAAGCAAAACAAACTCTAAAACTTCACCTATGCTGAGACTTGTTAAAAGTTTTGTGATATAAAATGGCTGCTGGGATTTCAGCTGACGTTTCCGTTCTCACGAGAGACAGGAATCTAAATGTGCATTGATTATTGACTCTTGCACCTTGGATTGGCATACCGGGCAGCTGACGGTCACATTAAGGCTTGCAGAGCTGGCAGTGCTGTTCTGAACTGCAGGAGGGGCTGCTTTGTCCTCCGTTGTACACCTGGACGTTGATGGTGATGTCTCACCAATTGTCTGCTGAAAGAAGTCAAAGATGTGAGCAGAAGTGCAGTCTTCCCAAGGCCTCTTCCTAGAAACTGGAATGTTGACTCTACTAGGCTTTTCAGGGCCTTCGAAATAGTTGGAATGGTGAGGCTCGGGGGACCCAGGTTTTGATGCGGCCGGAACACCAGAGCGATGGCTGTCCAGTTGTCTGGTGTCTGAGGAACTGGCTGTTTTGGCTGGTTTTCCAAAGTTCAAACCACCCACAGATGAAGAAGCCCTTTTGGTCTCAGCTGCTGGTTGAGACAGTGGAGGTACTAGTATTAGCTGCACTTTCAGACTACCAGCCACTGGCTTTAACGAGGCCTTGGACAAAACTTTGTTTGGTCTTTAAAGCATCTGAGGAGTCACTATGTGGCTTGGTCACAGTGCTGTTGGGTTTGTAAACCCTAGCAGGTGAACCATTGATGTTGAAAAATGCCTCGGTGTTGCTGACATTTTTTAACAGGGGGTTTCTGTCCTGTGAAGGGACAATGGGGTCCCCCTGCTATGTAGGTTGTGGTGCTCCCCTTCTTCTGTGGGATAATCAGACCTGGCCGTTCAGGCGAGTCGACAGTCCTTTAGCTGTCGCCTGAGCTGGAGGAGACAGCACAAATCTGGGAGACAAATAGTGAGAGGTTTTGTGGGAGTTGATGATGGTGGCTGTGAACTCCCTCCAAGCAAAAAACCTTTGTCACTGAATGGAATGATATTCCTTATATCCTGTAATCCAGAGCCTGAGACCAAAACATAGGAAATCAAATGTAGATTCACGAAGACACATTCAGCCATATTTTGAATTGTAAATAATATTGCTGATCTCAGCATTCATTAGATGAGAAAAATACATGTATTATCTGCAGTAGATGTGCTGGAAGCCTTGCTCTTGCTTGTGGGCTTGTCTTTGCTGGTGTCTGTCTTGCCTTGGCTGTTGTCTGTCTTCTTGCCTTTCTTTCCATAACCCTCTGGCTCTTTGACCTTTGTATAGGTGCCCCCACAGGAGCATAGGTGATCCCCCCACTATGTGTCCTGGGCTGAAGGGCACGGTTCATTGCCCTCTTCACATATCCAAAGTAGGGCTTGCGAGTCTGACAGGGCACATCACACCGCCACCAGTGCTGACGGTAGAGATCCACTTTATCATGGAAAGTGTGATAGACCTGGTGGAACACAGTTGATTCAGGACATATTAACACAAAGTACACTGACAGTTGACATTGAGGGGACACCGAGCATAACTTACTGTGATTTTACTTCCAGCGGATTGGTTAAATCTTTCCATGTGCTTGCAGAACTCAGGTCCATGCCCATCATGATCTCTGTTGTTCTGAGTCACGAAGAGCAGTGCATGGATCATCTCATGCAGAAGTGTCTGGAATAACAGGGTATTTCCATGTTATGCTATACTGAAGAAATTACATCAGCTACTTTGCTTACGTTATACTGTTGAAGTCAGAAGTTTACATACACCTTAGCCAAATACATTTAAACTTTATTTTCTTCTCAAACGTCCTGACATTTAATCCTAGTAAAAATTCCCTGTCTTACGTCAGTTAGGATCACCACTTTATTTTAAGAATGTGAAATGTCAGAATAATAGTAGAGAGAATGATTTTCTTCTGCTTTTATTTCTTTCATCACATTCACAGTGGGTCAGAAGTTTACATACACTCAATTAGTATTTGGTAGCATTGCCTTTACATTGTTTAACTTGGGTCAATTGTTTCGGGTAGCCTTCCACAAGCTTCCCACAATAAGTTGGGTGAATTTTGGACCATTCCCCCTGACAGAGCTGGTGTAACTGAGTCAGGTTTGTAGGCCTCCTTGCTCGCACACACCTTTTCAGTTCTGCCCACACATTTTCTATAGGATTGAGGTCAGGGCTTTGTGTTGGCCACTCCAAAACCTTGACTTTGTTGTCCTTAAGCCATTTTTCCACAACTTTGGAAGTGTGCTTGGGATCATTGTCCATTTGGAAGACCCATTTACGACCAAGCTTTAACTTCCTGACTGATATCTTGAAATGTTGCTTCAATATATTCACATAATTTTTCTCCCTCATGAAGCCTTCTATTTTGTGAAGTGCACCAGTCCCTCCTGCAGCAAAGCACCCCCACAACATGATGCTGCCACCCGCGTGCTTCACAGTTGGGATGGTGTTCTTCTGCTTACAAGCCTCCCCCTTTTGCCTCCACACATAACGATGGTCATTATGGCCAAACAGTTCTATTTCTGTTTCATCAGACCAGATGACATTTCTCCAAAAAGTACAATCTTTGTCCCCATGTGCAGTTGCAAACCGTAGTCTGGCTTTTTTATGGCGGTTTTGGAGCAGTGGCTTCTTCCTTGCTGAGCGGCCTTTCAGGTTACAGTGAGGGAAAAAAGTATTTGATCCCCTGCTGATTTTGTACGTTTGCCCACTGACAAAGAAATGTTCAGTCTATAATTTTAATGGTAGGTTTATTTGAACAGTGACAGACAGAATAACAACAAAAAAATCCAGAAAACATGTGTGAATTGATTAATTGATTTGCATTTTAATGAGGGAAATAAGTATTTGACCCCTCTGCAAAACATGACTTAGTACTTGGTGGCAAAACCCTTGTTGGCAATCAGAGGTCAGACATTACTTGTAATTGGCCACCAGGTTTGCACACATCTCAGGAGGGATTTTGTCCCACTCCTCTGCAGATCTTCTCCAAGTCATTAAGGTTTCGAGGCTGACGTTTGGCAACTCGAACCTTCAGCTCCCTCCACAGATTTTCTATGGGATTAAGGTCTGGAGACTGGCTAGGCCACTCCAGGACCTTAATGTGCTTCTTTTTGAGCCACTCTTTTGTTGCCTTGGCCGTGTGTTTTGGGTCATTGTCATGCTGAAATACCCATCCACGACCCCTTTTCAATGCCCTGGCTGAGGGAAGGAGGTTCTCACCCAGGATTTGACGGTACATGGCCCCGTCCATCGTCCCTTTAATGCGGTGAAGTTGTCCTGTCCCCTTAGCAGAAAAACACCCCCAAAGCATAATGTTTCCACCTCCATGTTTGACGGTGGGGATGGTGTTCTTGGGGTCATAGGCAGCATTCCTCCTCCTCCAAACACAGCGAGTTGAGTCGATGCCAAAGAGCTCCATTTTGGTCTCATCTGACCACAACACTTTCACCCAGTTGTCCTCTGAATCATTCAGATGTTCATTGACAAACTTCAGACGGGCATGTATATGTGCTTTTTTGAGCAGGGGGACCTTGCGGGCGCTGCAGGATTTCAGTCCATCACAGCGTAGTGTGTTACCAATTGTTTTCTTGGTGACTATGGTCCCAGCTGCCTTGAGATAATTGACAAGATCCTCCCGTGTAGTTCTGGGCTGATTCCTCACCGTTCTCATGATCATTGCAACTCCACGAGGTGAGATCTTGCATGGAGCCCCAGGCCGAGGGAGATTGACAGTTCTTTTGTGCTTCTTCCATTTGTGAATAATCGCACCAACTGTTGTCACCTTCTCACCAAGCTGCTTGGCGATGGTCTTGTAGCCCATTCCAGCCTTGTGTAGGTCTACAATCTTGTCCCTGACATCCTTGGAGAGCTCTTTGGTCTTGGCCATGGTGGAGAGTTTGGAATCTGATTGATTGATTGCTTCTGTGGACAGGTGTCTTTTATACAGGTAACAAACTGAGATTAGGAGCACTCCCTTTAAGAGTGTGCTCCTAATCACAGCTCGTTACCTGTATAAAAGACACCTGGGAGCCAGAAATCCTTCTGATTGAGAGGGGGTCAAATATTAATTTCCCTCATTAAAATGCAAATCAATTTATAACATTTTTCACATGCGTTTTTCTGGATTTTTTTGTTGTTATTCTGTCTCTCACTGTTCAAATAAACCTGCCATTAAAATTATAGACTGATAATTTCTTTGTCAGTGGGCAAACGTACAAAATCAGCAGGGGATCAAATACTTTTTTCCCTCACTGTATGTCAATATAGGACTTTTTCAAAAACATTCACCCAACTTATTGTGGGAAGCATGTGGAAGGCTACCCGAAACATTTGACCCAAGATAAACAATTCAAAGGCAATGCTACCAAATACACTCAATTAGTATGTAAACTTCTGACCCACTGTGAATGTGATGAAAGAAATAAAAGCAGAAATAAATCACTCTCTCTACTATTATTCTGACATTTCACATTCTTAAAATATAGTGGTGATCCTAACTGACCTAAGACAGGGAATGTTTACTAGGATTAAATGTCAGGAATTGTGAAAAACTGAGTTTAATTGTATTTGGCTAAGGTGTATGTAAACTTCTGACTTCAACTGTACTTTAAAAAAAAAGAGTTGGGGGCATGGATCAGAAAACCAGTCCGTACCTGTTATTGACACCATTTGCATCATGCAGCGCGACACATCTCCTTCGCATTGAGTTTATCAGGCTGTTGATTGTGGCCTATGGAATGTTGTCCCACTCCTCTTCAATGGCTGTGTGAAGTTGCTGGATATTATATTCATTTTTTAAACCTTTATTTAACTAAGCAAGTCAGTTAAGAACAAATTCTTATTTACAATGACGGCCTACCCCGGCCAAACCTGGACGATGCTGGGCCAATTGTGCGCCGCCCCTATCGAACTCCCAATCACGGCCGGTTGTGATACAGCCTGGAATCGAACCAGGGACTGTAGTGACTCCTCTTGCACTGAGATGCAGTGCCTGCACCACTCGGGAGCCCAGTTAACATATTGTTGGGAATTGGGACGCGCTGTTGTAACACGTCGATCCAGAGCATCCTAAACATGCTCAACGGGTGACATGTCTGTTAAGTATTGAAGAACTGGGACATTTTCAGCTTCCAGAAATTGTGTACAGATCCTTGCAACATGGGGCAGTGCATTATTATGCTGAAACATGAGGTGACGGCGTAAGATAAATGGCAAGACAATGGGACTCAGGAGCTTGTCACGGTATCTCATTAAAATTGACATAGATAAAATGCAATTGTGTTCGTTGTCCGTAGCTTAAGCCTTCCCAGGGCACTCTTGTTCACAACGTTGACATCAGCAAACCGTGCCCACACAACGCCATACACATGTTCTGTGGCTGTGAGGCCGGTTGGATGTACTTCTAAATTCTCTCAAATGAAATTGGAGGCTTCTTATGGTAGAAAAATGTATATTAAATTATCTGGACATTCCTGCAGTCAGCATGCCAGTGGCATGCTGCCTCAAAACTTGAGACGTCTGTGGCATTGTGATGTGTGACAAAACAGCACATTTTAGAGTTGTCCCCAGCACAAGGTGATCATGCTGTTTAATCAGCTTCTTGATATGCCACACCTGTCAGGTGGGTGGATTATCTTGGCAATGGAAAAATGCTCACTATCAGGAATGTAAACAAATTTGTGCACAAAATTCACACATTTTTGTGCGTATGGAAAATGTCCGGGATATTTTATTTCCGCTCATGAAACATGGGGCCAACACTTTACATGTTGCATTTATATTTTTGTTCAGTATAGATGAGCTATATTGGTTGTACTGACTATAATATCGCTGACTAGCTAGCTAGCTAACGTTAGCTGGTTAATGAATGCACTTTACTTTAACTTTACCAACTATCAGATGACTGTCATCGTGGTCTGATACATAGTATTGTTATATCTACGTAAGCTTACTTCAAAATCCAGCGTAAGTTAAATATAGATTCATGTTGGTTATTTTTAGATAGATAACAGTGAAAACTACATCAAATTCGCGCCTGTTCAAAATACGTGTAATTTCAGTCTATGGTGCTTTTGAGATTTCTGGGATACGTATTTCCTCCACAAAGATTCCACTAGTTACCACAGCCACAAAGTCAAAATGGCTATAATGTAAAAAAATTAATAACGGACATTAATTTAATGTTAGGCATAAGGTTAGCAGTGTGGCTGGGGTTAAGGTTTAAAATCACATTTGAAGAAAAATGTATTGTAGAAATAGGCGGGGTTTATGACTTTGTGGCTGAAGTAACTAGTGATGACACTCTACTGTAGCACTCGCGAATAAATGTTGTCCAACTAAACATTTACTCGGGATTTTGCATAACACTTACACTGAAATAAAATGAAACGTTCAAACTAATATTGACTGTCATTTTAATCTCTCAATATCAATACAACTTCGATGACTGATCGAAGTTTATGATTCAATGCATTTCTTTTTTAAACATTACCAGAGAGGAAATGGAGAAGCGAGGGGGTTTCCTCTGCCCAAAATCTGTCCACGAAAATAAGACCAAGTAAGGAATTTTTGTATGGAGTTCAAAGAGAATGTCAAATTTATATCAGGTTGTGGCTGTTGTACACGTGAGTATCTGCCCTCTTACTGGCTAATAATGGTCACACATGATCTCACAACCTCCTGTCTGCCTTCCATCTTCAACGACATGTATTTCCATAGTTAGAGTGGTTACTCGACTATCTTGCCATTATAATTATTCTTTCACCATAATACACATTTTGTTGGCCACCTAGTCGCAGGACGTCTCGTGACGTGTTGGGCGTTAACCTATTTCCCTCTTCCTGACTGTTAGCACTGTGCAGCTAAAATAATAAAAAAAAATAACAACACGCCGGTCGGCAGTCGTTCTTACCTATTTCTGTCTATTATAATTGTTCTAGCACATGTTTTTAATCTGAAGAATACACCTTATAACGTTGGAGATGACAGACCAGGCGAACAGACTGCGCAAGCAATTGGAATCAGCTAATTTCGACCCGCAAAATTATGTCAAGCACCTCTCACAACAGTCTGATGGCGACAGAGATTTGCAGGAACATCGTCAAAAAATACAGACCCTAGCAGATGAAACGGCTCAAAACCTGAAGAAAAATGTCTACAAGAATTACAGACAGTTCATCGAAACGGCCAAAGAGATTTCGTACCTGGAGAGTGAGATGTACCAACTGAGTCATATTTTGACAGAGCAGAAGAGTATCATGGAGAGTATTACCCAGTCTTTGCTCTCAACAGATAAGGATGAAACGGCAAAGGAGATGCTGGCAGCATTCCCCAAAGAGACAGAGGAAGTGAAACAGAGAACACTGACTACACTCCTTGAGAAGGTAGAGGGGTGCAAAAACATTATGGACACCCCAGGCAGGTATTTAGTGTACAATGGCGACCTGGTTGAATATGATGTGGACAACATGGCGCAACTTCAAAAAGTGCATGCCTTCCTGATGAATGACTGCCTTCTCATTGCCACCTGGTTAGCGAATCGCCACGGTACAGTGAAGTACAAATACAATGCACTGTATGATCTGGAGAGCTTTGCAATTGTCAATGTGAAAGACCATCCCCCAATGAAGGACATGTTCAAAATCCTGATGTTCCCTGAAAGCCGCATATTTCAGGCAGAGAACAGCAAGATTAAAAAGGAGTGGCTGGAGATCCTTGATGAGACAAAGAAAAATAAAGTGACTAAGGAAAAACATAAGACGGAAGAGGTAGAGATGCCCAATTCACCTGTGAGACCAGAGGCCTTGGTCTCGACCAACCCTTTTGATGACGAAGAGACCAACCCTTTTGACTCCGAGGAGGCAGTGGATCTGGGAATGGAGTGGATCCAGGAGCTTCCCGAGGACCTGGACGTGTGCATTGCCCAACGGGACTTTGAAGGTGCCGTGGACCTCCTGGACAAGCTGAATGACTACCTGAAGGACCAGCCTGTCAGTCCGAGGGTGAAGGAGCTCAGGGTGAAGGTGGATGAGCGTGTCCGACAGCTGACGGAGGTGCTGGTCTTTGAGCTCTCTCCTGACCGTTCCCTCCGTGGGGGACCCAAAGCGACCCGTCGGGCAGTGTCTCAGTTAATCCGTCTGGGGCAGTCCACCAAGGCCTGTGAGCTCTTCCTGAAGAACCGAGCCGCTGCTGTGCAGACCGCCATCCGCCAGCTGCGCATTGAGGGGGCTACTCTGCTCTACATACACAAGCTCTGCAACATCTTCTTCACTAGCCTGCTGGAGACGGCCAAAGAGTTTGAGATGGACTTTGCCGGTAACACAGGCTGCTATTCGGCATTTGTGGTCTGGTCGCGCTCATCCATGAAGACGTTTGTGGATGCCTTCAGTGGGCAGGTGTTTGACAGCAAGGAGAGCCTCTCCACTGCTGCGGAGTGTGTCAAGGTGGCCAAGGAGCACTGCAAGCAGCTCAGTGAAATCGGCCTGGACCTCACCTTCACGCTGCAGTCCCTCCTGGTCAAAGACATCAAGGCAGCCCTGCAGAGCTATAAGGAGATCATCATTGAGGCCACCAAGCACCGAAACTCTGAGGAGATGTGGAGGAAGATGAACCTAATGACTCCAGAGGCTCTGACCAAGCTGAAGGAGGAAATGCGCAGCTGTGGCATGAGCAGCTTCAATCAGTATACAGGAGACGACTGCTGGGTCAACCTCAGCTACACCATTGTGGCCTTCACCAAACAGATGATGGCTTTCCTGGAGGAGGGGCTGAAGCTCTACTTCCCAGAGTTGCACATGGTCCTCCTGGAGAGCTTGAGGGAGATCATCCTTGTGGCTGTGCAGCACGTCGATTACAGCCTGCGGTGTGAACAGGAGGCAGAGAAGAAAGCCTTCATTCTCCAAAATGCCTCCTTCCTGCACGATACTGTCCTCCCTGTGGTGGAAAAGAGGTTTGAGGAAGGAGTGGGGAAACCTGCTAAGCAATTACAGGACTTGAGAAAAAGTGCACGGCCCATTCGTGTCAATCCTGATAGCACTATGTCTCAGGTCTAGTGGATGGATGATAACCTGTTGTGAACAGCACTTTTCGTTGTATTGATGCCGCTATTGAACTCCAAATCTTTGGCCAGAACGGATGTAATCTTTATTCTGCCATGTCGTATAGGCTATTCCGTGATTATTCTTTCTGTTGAATGTGATGTTGAAGACAATGACATCGATATAGTTTGTGATTTAGAATTTCACTTATTTTTCCTATGCTTAATGATATAGCATTATGAATAGTAGGCTAACTGGAATAAGGTGACTGATTCAAAAAGCCATGTAGTAACTTAATGCAGTTAGGAATGTTATTGATTTGTATGAATGCGCCTGAAAAATGCTATGGTATCCCACAAATGATCTCTCAAAATAAAAGGTGTATTATGCATTATAACAATTTAGAAAATGTTCCAATTAAGAAATACTATTTGTTAATATACTGTTTGATTAACTTTCTGCAAGACAATAGAAATTCTAAGGATTACTGAACCAAAGGGTGAAAAAGGATTTTGACTTCAAAATATACTTAGCTTTAGACCCTACGATTGAGTGTTATGATAAAAAAAAGATCAAGAGGGCAGGGAATTTTTTGACACTATAATCTTCTTATACAATGTTTTTCATATCCCTAGTGAATATTTTCAGAACAAAGCCTCAAAAAGATCTTTTGTTATTTCTGGATAAAATAGGGGTTTTATGTTCAATGTTTTCCATCATAACTGATTCTAGCCTTCTAACATGGCAACAAAATTCACATAGTAAGTCTCAGGATTTATAAATGGATTGGATATTCAAAATATTTCAATTATTATTGTAACAAACTCAATCCACATAGTAAAGACATAGAGGGTAAGGTGATAAATATTATTTTGTGTGACAAGCTCTTCGATAGGCAATTATTTTCTATTTGAAATAACTGCTATGGATATGATTTACATTTTTGGGGAGAAAGAAATTCTGGCATACAGAGTCTTGACAGCTACCATCATTGGAATCAGAAATTAATCTTGAAATAATTCATTCAAAGATAGACTATCAAAAATTGTACTACAGGCTAATTTGGGATTGTGTCATACAAAGCATGAGTTATCAATTGTTCATGTTGTGGAGTTTTCCCCATTGTATGAAGCAATTATACTCTTGAAATGACAGCCCCTTGACTGGATCTCAGATAACCTGAGACCAATTGATTTATAAACTGCCACAATGGATGTAAATTATTCCAAGCCTGCTGCATTGCACACATCAGGGCCAGGGAACACATTGTCCTGACTAGTTAATTATGCCTGACAGGACATTTCAATGACAGTGTGCTCACAGGGATGCCAACCAATTTGGCAAGGACAATGGGTGCATATGCAAAACATGTGAATAATGGATAGATATAGCTCGACCTACATATCAGTAAGAAAAGGGAAACGTTCTGGGAAAATGTGCCACATTTTCAGAATTTCATTAAATGGTTAGGTTGAAAATCTAAATGAAATTAAATCACCACCAACATGCATTACACATTCAATAGCCTATGAAATGTGCAGGCAGGTGCGTCTGCTACCCATATGGTTTAAGATCCTACTGGTTAATAACACATTTAGTATCACCGAGGTGTAAATAGCCTACAATGACCATATTTTTCACAAAAGGTGGGGGCTCCTCACTGTGATTAAGGAGGTTGTTGTTTTGTTGTTGATAAAAGTGAAATTCTTGTTGTGAAGCTGCAGTTGCAGAACTCATCCACTCGGACTACATCGCCAACAATTCCCACTCGCGCGCGCCTGCGTAAAACGGGCGAGGGAGCTGTCAAGTATCAAATAGTGCTGGTCTGTTTTCATAGATTGCTGCTCTTGCGTTCTGTGTTAGGAGCGTTCTATAGAAGACGTGATGGATGAAGAATTAAAATGCCCCGTTTGCGGCTCTTTTTTCAAGGATCCTATTCTTTTACCTTGCTCGCACAATGTGTGTTTGGCGTGCGCCCGAAATATCATTGTACAGACCCCAGAAGGCGAAACACCACCGCATAGCCGTGTCTCCAACTCGGACTACGATTATTTGGATATGGACAAAATGAGCATGTATAGTGAAACGGACAGCGGCTATGGATCATACACGCCGTGCCTCAAGTCTCCAAATGGGGTGAGGGTGTTTCCTCCGACTCTGGTGCACCGCCACTGCTCCATAACGTGTCCTCTCTGTCACCGTAGTGTCTCTCTGGATGAGCGGGGGCTGAGGGGCTTTCCACGTAACCTGCTACTGGAGGCGATCGTGTCTCGGTATCAACAGAGCCGCTCTGCCAACGTGAAATGTCAGCTATGTGACCGCAACCCTGTCGATGCCACTGTGATGTGCGAGCAGTGTGACGTGTTTTACTGCACACCTTGCCAGCAGCGATGCCACCCTTCCCGTGGACCGCTGGCCAAACATCGATTAGTGCCACCGACCCAATCGCCAGTTGCAGGAGGACAGCAGATGCCCGCCGCCACCTTACGCAAACAGGGAACATGTGCAGACCATGACACGGTGAACTTTAGCATGTACTGCGTCAACTGCAAGACTCCAGTGTGCATGAAGTGTCTGGAGGGTGGAAAGCACGGTAGTCACGATGTAAAACCTTTAGCGGCCATGTGGAAACAGCACAAGGTAAGGATGGAGGCGGTGGGGATGCCTTGGCCACAATCCGCTGCTCTGTGCAGCATCACATCACTGATGTCATCAGTGCCATTTAAATCATACCAACTAGATACATTTACTGTAAGGGACAATTCATCCGTGGTAACCAATAGTAGGCCTAGCCAGCCAGAAACATTATAGCCTAATCACAGATTAATAAATAATTGGAGCCCACAAGTCTGACTCACTAGTGTCAGTTTACTAAACTCCAGTTCTAGGCCATATTTTTCCTGCCTAAAGTACAGCTCTGTGTTTGTGAAAAGGTCACCAGCGCTGTGTAACATTCCCCATGGTTTTCTCAGCTCCCACTACATGGTGAAGAGGAGTAGGATGCTGTGACTCAGAGCTGGGCTCTGCTCCTCCTCCCAGGCATAGGCAGAATGTGAACTGAGAGATAGTAGAGTAGTACCCAATCACACACACATTCTATTGAGCTATTACACAGCTATCACAAATGAAATTAAATACCTTTATCACCCTCAGAGCAAACTGGGTCACTAATCGCACATTTTGCATAATTGGGACTGTATGCCCCACGACCTTCCTTCCATCCATAATTTATCAAACAGCATGCATCTGTCTTCCCACTCACCCTCACTGATTAGAAGGCTTGTTCTGAGTTAAGTTCACTTTTATCACACTAGCCTACTGTTCCACAAAGGACTGAAAATCACATAAGTGTGAAGCAGCATGTATAAGTAATGAGCCCTATAAATAAAAGATGCAGAAGCGCTTAGTTCATATATTTCCTGGGGTTGAGTAAGATTGATTACACACCAGCACATCATCCATTTTGTGTTTTTATGGCCAACATCCGGTATTTAAAAGAATGGGATGGTCAAGTGAGCTCTTCTCACGTTGGAAGTGTGTGTGTGTGAATGAACGAGAGAGAGATGGAATGGGAGTATGTGTTGATGAAAAGGGGAAGGACATGAATGTATTGGTCTGCTATTGAGGCAAATTATCTCTGTATAGTTGAAGTTGCACTATCACTCTTCACACCTCTTCTTGAATGAGTCCACTGCACCAGACAGCTCCCCATGTCACTGCACATTTTAGTCATTTAGCATATGCTGTTATGCAGAGCAACATACTATAGTGAGTGCATACATTTTCATACTGGTCCCCCATGGGAATTGAACCCACAGCCTTGGCGTTGCAAGCATCATGCTCTACCAACTGAGCCCAATTGTAAACGAGACCAAATGTATCAATGAGTCCACTACACCAGGCAGCTCTTCATGTCACTGTCACTGGGATGTAATTTTGTTGTGACACAGGGGACTAATTCAAATCTGTTACTCACATTCTCATTCACAGCTCCAGATCCACCCTCAGGCTCTGACATGCTTTATAATTTGTCCTCCTCAAGGAGCTGATAGAAAACTCAATTGAACAGACTCAACAACCAGTCTGTTAGTTAGGGTAGGAAGGCCTGGAGATTGCAGTGTTGATAGGAGAGAGAGAAAGGCTGCTCCTCCAAGGTTTCTTTTATGACCACAGATAGATTGTGGCATGTGGCCCAGAGGCAATTGTCATCCTCCATGCTGCAGAGATCCAGAGTGCTGATAATGGAGAGGCATGTGTGTGCTGACCGTCTGTGGAGTGTGGAGAACATAATCAGCACTGAAAGCCCAACTGCACACACACCTCCTCTGCTGGACTGCTGCTGTCTCACTCCTCAAATCTGACCCACGTCCACTGGGAATGAGAGACCTGAGAGGCCGTGTGTGTGTGTGCGCTCCTGTGTGGTGGGGTGTGTAGGTGTGTCTCTTATTACAGTGCTCAAGCTGTTGTATTGCACTTGGCTTGCTAGTGGGAATAACAATAAACCCCCATTAGTTTTTGTTGGTCCTTCAGTTGTCAATCGTATCTTTCTATATGGGGATGCTTTTACAAACATGATTAGAAAGTAATGTAAAGAAGGACATCGTTATGTTTATGTTGTTTACAGTATGTCAAATGAAACAACGGAACATACGGGACTGCCTTAGGATATCAATGATCTTTTTCTCTCCTTTTACAGTGCCACTGTGAGTTAGTGAAAAAATGATTGCCAGGAATACATCATGAATATGTATTTACTAGCGGATAAACCACAGATGAGGGATTGGAGGGGAAGCCACAGTGGTGTGGTTTCATGTGAATGCCCTGTGGGCAGCCAAGCAGAAGCACCCAAAGCCAGTGTCTATTTAAAGCCCCCCCTCACACACTACACACTGGTCCCAAAGACATGCACAATCGGGGGCTGCCAAGTCCAGAGAACAGCAGCTCGCCGATTGTTACAACCAACTTTATTTTGTCCTGAATTCCCAAATACTGCACATTATAAATGGCCACAGAGACTCTTTTAGGAGATTAGAGAAACCACGGTTCCTCTTTGTAGATACAGATGATACTGCAGCTGAAGACAGCTTGTATGCTACCTCAGGCATACAGAAAAAGGGAGCCCCTCTCCCAGACCCAGCAATGGCGTTGGCTCCAGAATGTAGGTCATGTAAAGTACAGTATCTCCGATCCCATTGAATATGTGTGCTGTGCCATACTCTAGCTGCATAGTGCCTGGTACACTAGACTTGGTAAATGCTGTGATGACTAAACGTTTGGTGATGTGGGAGCCAGGCATAAAAGGATGAGTGCGTATACTTTATGTGTGCAACTACTGTAACCAAAGGCATAGGAGCAGGAGAATTCTTGAGCTATTTTTAGAGGAGAGAATGTGTGCTTGGGCAAGACCTTTGTGTGTGGACATGAGATTGTAGTGCTGTGCGCAAATACTGCAAGTGTTACCATGGCTACACAGTGGCAAGTTACCAGAATGTTGGAAAAAATTGGGATTAATATATTCTAACTTTGTATGTGTATGTAACAGGTTTTACAATATGTGTAATATCTCAAATAGCAGGAATAATTTATGATCAATGCTTTTCGATGTATTTAGCTACACAGCTGAAAGCTGACTGTCCCATAGTATGAAAAAATAAATCATGAATTATTCCTTGCGAGTGTAATTTGTACAGGGTTTTATATAATGGAAATTGTCCATATTCTGCATGTTCATACATATATTAATGTAGCAAATCCTATCAATATTTGATATCTTGTTAAGGCACTTCCTTTTAAGTATATAACATAACGTTATTACTATAACTACTGTTCACTGAAGGAGGGAAATTAGGTAAAAAATACTATGGGGAATCGCACTCTTGCGACTTCTGTTGAAGGATCTACAATCACGACTGACAAGGCCAATGAAATTCGCACCTCGCTGGAAGTCCGGCTTTCCACAGGTGACAAGCGTGAGGCTCAAATTCATTCCTTCAATTTAATACCGCTCTTCACCGAGCCCAGGAACAGATGGTGTGGGGCCAAACAGGTGTTGTACCTCCTTCAGGGAACAGTAGTTATAGTCATAACTGTGCTATGCGAGTTTCCACGGGTCCCCACCTAAAAGGCGAATGTCTCCGCGAACCAAGGCTGCCTGGGCCACTGGGGAGCCACAAGAATCAATGGTAAGCACTACTGGTGCACCCACTCCAACGTGGGGTGAATCAGAACCACTGGCGGAAACGTGTAAAGGAGGTTTCGAGGCCACTGGTGCGTCAGACTGTATGTTCCCAAAGGGGCACTCGGGTCCTTCATTGAGAAAAATGCTGAAAATGTCCCATACCTGGGAGAGAGGGTCCCACCTGGATAAAAGATCTGCACCCGAGTAAAGGCAACTGGGGACATGCGTCACCCAAAGCAAAAGCATGTGCACACTGCTCCCCAGCAATAGAGAGCGAGTAAAGGTTAGGCGGGAGAGAGACAGTCTCTTCCCATCTGTTGATGCATGCCACCACTGACATATTGTCGGTTCTGACCAGCACAAGCCAGCCCAACAAAAACGGGGAATCGCCTGAGTGCCAGATACTCCGGGTAATTGACATGCAGTGCGCTCCGCACCAGTGTCCATTCCCCCCCGAATCCAGTTTCCTTCGTACAGCTCACCCCACCTTATGCGGAATGCGTCTGTCGTGATCATCTTTCAGGATACAACTCAACCCGTGGGAGCCCCCTGACAATAGCTGAGGGTCCCACCTCTGGGCCATGTCGAGATGCGTCCAGGTGAGTCGCTAGCACTCAGCACTGGAAGGGCCGTATCAACAATAGCCCCACGGAAACGACTTCCATCACAAAAGCCATCATCACCAGTAGGCATAGGCACGGGCGAAAATTCACTGTGTGGCCCAGCCGGTATTTGGCTAAGCAGAGTCGAAACCCGGACACCCTCCGTGGGGATAGAAAGGCGTGATGCGCGAGTGAGTCTAGCTCAAGACCCAGAAACGGAATGCGCTGAAATGGAGTCAGACAGCTCTTTTTCTGGTTTCTTATGAAGCCTAAAGACTGAATACGGGACAGTAGCATGGATGTGTGTAACACTGCTTGCCCTCTCAACTCCGCCGCCACCAGCCAAGAACCGGCCTCGGGAACAGTCGACGTGATGACGTGATTGGTTCTTCTTCCATTTACACCACTCTTGACAACCGTGTGTCTGAACATGGAGAAGGAACACGTTTCTTTAAACTCACATACGAGAGACACCACTTTTAACACCCGTGAACACTGGAACTCGGTTGAAAAAACGTTATGTGCCATGGTTTACCTAAAGCCCAGCCCACTCTGGGTACATGGGCTCCGGCGACCAGTGACGTACCCCGATTGGCCGTGCCACTTGGATACTGTTGTCACAACGAGCCTCACTCGGTTTAGGCAGTAAGATGCGTTCCGGTAACCGGCTGGCACCCAGCGGTGGACCGCACACATTGAAAATAGATCCAGGGAAAAAACATTATCATGAAGGTTAGCAAAGTCATAGGCACTGGCGACAAAGTGCCTTGTAACCTAGCTGGGAATGGGACAGACAGCTCTGAAAAACAAACCCCTTCTGTTGTGACAGACGGGTGCGATTCGTAACTGAATCTAATTCCCAGACAGCTTGGTTGTGTCCAACCCTGCTTGTTCCCTCGACTCTGCTACCAACAACTAATCGCCTACAGAGCCCATAACCTGTATCACTAGACACCTCATAGGGACTTGTGAGCTACAGGCAGTAATCAACAATGAATCCCAGTAATGAGCCACCTATGGGGAGGGGCGCTGCCATGAGGACAGTGACCCAACTTGTCACTGTCATTCTGGGGAAATTGATATACCCTTTGAACCCTGTGAACACCATGGAACGCGGGTAACAGAGGTGGCAGCATTAAACATGGACAAGCTTCCAACATACGTTGTGCTTCCGTGAGTTTTTAGAATTTTTTTATGTAATCTTTATTTAACTAGGTAAGTCGGTAAAGAACAAATTCATATTTACAATGACGGTCTACCCCAGCCAAACCCTAACTCGAACAACACCGGGACTACCAATCACGACCGGTTGTGATACAGCCTGGAATTTAACCAGGGTCTGTAGTGATGACCCTCTAGCACCATGATGCAGTGCCTTAGACCACTGTGCCACTCGGGAGCCCGAAAGACTGTGCTTCCGTGAGAATGTTTGCGTGGGGGCAATGTTGTCACAGTAATATTTTTGCGGAGGGGCGCACTGGTCACGGCCCCTTGCTCCGGGTGTTACCCCAGCCAAGTGCTCAGGGGGCTACTTTTTCATTGGAGGTGCACGCAAAACCGGTTTCCTTCACTCCCTCCAACTCCAGGACCTGAAAATATGAATGGGGTTGCCATAACGCCGGGGAAAGCTAGTAAATTTGACTCGCCGGAAGTTTAAGCATGCTTGCCGACTTTAGCCAGGAGGCTTTTTAGCATAAGCTAGGTTAGCTAGCGTCTTTGACCGCAGCGCGGTCCGTTTAGAATAACCAAGCAATTTAACGCTACATACTGTATACTAAACAAGAGCGCTAACCCAGCAACACCACTGTGGCGAGGCAGGAATAGTTAGTAATAGCTAGCTCACCTCAGAGTTAGCCAACCTGGAGAGCTCATTTAGCTAGTCTGGTCTCGAAAGTCCACGTAGGACCGTATCACTGAGGTGGGACCGGACCCTTCATCAACAAGTCTGGAAAGAGAAGCAAGCAGCGCTTGACCGAGGCAGACACAGGGGGGGTGCCCACTGAACCTGGCTGCCCTCTCTTTTCAAGTAGCCTCCCGTAACCGGCAACAGAGCGCACAAGAGTCGGGTTGGGTGCAGGCAGACGACATTTGCTCCCACCACCCAATCCATCTCTGCTTCCTGTACCTCGGTCCAAGCCGAGGTACTGGCTTTCGGGAAAGGAAAGTCGCCATCAGTAATTCCAAGCTTCCTCAAGAATGTTACATGTCTTTCCAGGGAGTTTGTACACAGTACGTGGCAATGCGCACACAAACTGTGTGCATTCTCTGTGATGCTGTACTGAGCTGGCTGTGCTGTGCAGCAATGTGCTGTGCTGGCTGTCGTGGACATGCTGTTGAGCGTTAGTCGGTCGTGGAGCAGCAGTGTGTCATACGGCCAGAGGATTAAGAGTTCTCTCTCTAATGACAATACTGGGTCTCTTCATTGCATCAGATAATAAGAGAGGAAGGATGCTGCTGACAGGAAAAAGGATGCCTCTCCCCCCTTTTTTTCTGGAGGAAATACATTACAATTAAGGGTACATTTGTAAAATTATTAATTGGATTCCTCTTTGAAGAATAGAGCCTCACCTTTCATCTTATTACCCGTATTACTCATTACTTCACAACAGGTGTTTCTTCCTGCCAAAGCTCACCTGTCATCCTTAGTGACAGTGAAGGGGTTATGTAGGTCGTCTACCACTGATGCTGTAATCCATCTCTACAAATGAGATCGCTGCCACTTCTGAGCCACATGAGGACAATATCCAGAACTTAATTATAACATGAAGTTTAGTATTAGCTCATAAAGAAAAACTAGATCTTACAATGGGGGCTCATGGGGGCTCTTTCTTCATGTTGAGCAGTAGCATCCTTCCTTACCATATTGAATCCAACTCTCCTGGCAATGCCCCCTTGTCTTGTCCTATCTGTCTGGGGCTGTGACTCAGGCCATGGTGGAAAGAAACAGCAAAGAGGAGGGGAATCACTCATCCCCTTGTTAGCGGTGCTGACAGACAGCTTGTTTTGCCAGATGGCTTGATTTGAGGCCCTCTTGAACCTACGCACATAGCCCACAGGCCCAGCCCCAGAGAAGCCCTACAGAGAGGCCCAGAGGAAGAGGAGCAGGTGGGAGGAGCGGGAAGGAAGTGGGAGGTTTGGATCCTGGCCAGATTGATCATAGCAGGGTTGGTTTACACCATGATTACCCATCACCTATGGGCAATGAGCCTCAGCACAAAGCAGATCTGGTGAAAGATCTGAGAAATAAATGATTATAGGACTACAAGGTGAGGTCTTGACCTCTACACATGGCTTTGAAGTGCTCGTTTGAATCTCCTTGATTATTATGACCTCAGAGGTCATGTGGGTGGGCTTGAGTGCAGTGTTTATTAGTTGTTTGCATCATCGCTTGTATTGTACTGAATATTTTGTCACTGGTACTGCCCCAGGCTTTAATCTTAACATGTTAGAGAAGTGACATGGAGAGTTATTGCTCAGAAGTGGCTGCATTCTCAAACTCATTCAATTGAAATGTCTGCATATATTGTGTTTTTGATTTATTTTGGATGATTAATTGTGTGTTTTTGATTCACAGTGTCAACTGTCCCAAGCTTTGAATGGTGTGTCGGATAAAGCCAAGGATGCCAAGGAATTTCTGGTGCAGTTGAAGAACATGCTTCAGCAGATACAGGTAACATTGTGTCTTGCAGATGTATTGAAATAGAATACAATGGTTATTTCTGTCCTATATCAATTTAACCTGTATTCCCCATAAACTACTTACCTGTGCCTGTCAGCTTTGTGGATCAAGGGTATACAGATGCTCAACAAATACTTAAAAGAAAAAAGAAATAAGCTCCAGATTCATGCAATGTCACTTTCTGGAAACTTGTGGGGATTATAAAAGGTTTTTATTTATTTTTAGACTGGCACTACATATAATGCACTTCTTGTCGCTCGGTGGGTACAAAGGTATCTGTTTGTGACCACGCTCACAGCTGAAGCAGGACAGGGCTGCTGTGCCACTCTAATCAGCACGGCAACACTGTCCATAGGGACTGCCCCAGACAATCATAGATTTTATACTGCACTTCCATGTCATATCAGTCGTGTATTGTCAAAGCAATGCTGGGCTGCTACTTGCTGTTTATTATCTACAGTGAGGGAAAAAAGTATTTGATCCCCTGCTGATTTTGTATGTTTGCCCACTGACAAAGACATTATCTGTCTATAATTTTAATGGTAGGTTTATTTGAACAGTGAGAGACAGAATAACAACAAAAATCCAGAAAAACGTGTCACAGGCTGAGCTCGAACTCGGGTCTCAGAAGTGGAGAGTTGGGTGTTCTACCCCTTAGCCACAGAGGAGGTATAGTTGGACCCAAACGAAACACTCAAGGCAATACTCCAGGCAAAGTAGATTTAATTTAAAGAAAGGTTCTTTGCAGGTCAAAAATAATCCAACAAAAGTTCTTCTCAGAAAGAGGTATACTAACGGAGATAAAGTAAACAAAACAGGAGGAAAAATAAAATAACTCCACGAGGGGAGAAAAAGAAAATAAAAATAACTTAGAAAAGCTTACTTGGGATAGCTTAGATAACTTGGAAAGACTCTGTGGGACACAGCAGGAGACACATAGCCAAGACTCAAAAACCAAGTGAGGAACAAGGGGAAAAAACACAGCTAAAATACTCTAGGGGAAACAAGGCACAGGTGACCTGGATAACACTAATAAGGACACACGAGGAAGAGCTAAGGCAGAGGGGAACACAGGTGACCTCTAGAGGCCCGGAGACAAACAGGAGGCAGGAAGCTGACAAAACGCATGTGAAAAATGTTATAAATTGATTTGCATTTTAATGAGGGAAATAAGTATTTGACCCCTCTCAATCAGAAAGATTTCTGGCTCCCAGGTGTCTTTTATACAGGTTAACGAGCTGAGATGTTGTTACCTGTATAAAAGACACCAGTCCACAGAAGCAATCAATCAATCAGATTCCAAACTCTCCACCATGGCCAAGACCAAAGAGCTCTCCAAGGATGTCAGGGACAAGATTGTGTACCTACACAAGGCTGGAATGGGCTACAAGACCATCGCCAAGCAGCTTGGTGAGAAGGTGACAACAGTTGGTGCGATTATTCGCAAATGGAAGAAACACAAAAGAACTGTCAATCTCCCTCGGCCTGGGGCTCCATGCAAGATCTCACCTCTTGGAGTTGCAATGGAATCTGCCCAGAACTACACGGGAGGATCTTGTCAATGATCTCAAGGCAGCTGGGACCATAGTCACCAAGAAAACAATTGGTAACACACTACGCCGTGAAGGACTGAAATCTTGCAGCGCGCGCAAGGTCCCCCTGCTCAAGAAAGCACATATACATGCCCGTCTGAAGTTTGTCAATGAACATCTGAATGATTCAGAGGACAACTGGGTGAAAGTGTTGTGGTCAGATGAGACCAAAATGGAGCTCTTTGGCATCAACTCAACTCGCTGTGTTTGGAGGAGGAGGAATGCTGCCTATGACCCCAAGAACACCATCCCCACCGTCAAACATGGAGATGGAAACATTATGCTTTGGGGGTGTTTTTCTGCTAAGGGGACAAGACAACTTCCCCGCATCAAAGAGACGATGGACGGGGCCATGTACAGTCAAATCTTGGGTGAGAACCTCCTTCCCTCAGCCAGGGCATTGAAAATGGGTCGTGGATGGGTATTTCAGCATGACAATGACCAAAACACACAGCCAAGGCAACAAAGGAGTGGCTCAAGAAGAAGCACATTAAGGTCCTGGAGTGGCCTAGCCAGTCTCCAGACCTTAATCCCATAGAAAATCTGTGGAGGGCAGCCTCGAAACCTTAATGACTTGGAGAAGATCTGCAAAGAGGAGTGGGACAAAATCCCTCCTGAGATGTGTGCAAACCTGGTGGCCAATTACAAGTAACGTCTGACCTCTGTGATTGCCAACAAGGGTTTTGCCACCAAGTACTAAGTCATGTTTTGCAGAGGGGTCAAATACTTATTTCCCTCATTAAAATGCAAATCAATTTATAACATTTTTCACATGCGTTTTTCTGGATTTCTTTTGCTGTTATTCTGTCTCTCACTGCTCAAATAAACCTACCATTAAAATTATAGACTGATCATTTCTTTGTCAGTGGGAAAACGTACAAAATCAGCAGGGGATCAAATACTTTTTTCCCTCACTGTATGCATAGTCACTTTAGCCCTACCTACAGTACATGTACACTTTACCTCGACTAACCTGTACGCTGCACACTGACTCAATACCGGTACCCCCTGTATATAGCCTTGTTATTGTTATTTTATTGTGTTACTTTTTATAATTTTTTACTTTAGTTTATTTAGTAAATATTTTCTTAACTCTTCTTGAACTGAATTGTTGGTTAAGGGCTTGTAAGGAAGCATTTCACGGTAAGATCTACACCTGTTGTATTTGGTGCATGTGACAAATAAAATTTGATTAGATTTATTAAGACTCTTATTCTCGGTTTGAGGGGATTCTATTTGAGTAAAATCCCAGCTCTGCTCATCCTTGAACTGAGTGCAAAGTGTTTCTAGATTAGAATTCACTATCTCAGGCCTCATCTACTCTCACATAAATGATTTATATACAGTGTCAATGATGGAAGATTTAACAGGAATCAGTGTGGTGTCAGCATATGCAGTCCGGTGGTGTCCTTGCCCCCTGTCTCTCTGTGTCTCGCCCTAGCGCCCTGTACCTCCCTGTACCTTCCTGTTCTGTCATTAAGCGATGTGTTGTGTTGTGTCCCTGGCAGGAGAACGGGGTGGAGTTCGAGGCCTGCCTGGTGGCTCAGTGTGACGCCCTGATTGAGGCTCTGACGCGGCAGAAAGCCAAGCTCCTCACCAAGGTTACCAAAGAGAGGGAGTACAAGCTCAAGGTGGGTTAGTGGGTCTGATCTGATGGACGCTCCAACAGCTTGATGGGTGGGAACGTCATGTAGACTGCAGTCTCACACACCAGACCAATCTCGGATTGTACTGTGCACTATTAGCCTGGGGACCAGGTTATGTTGGCTGTAATCTACAGATGGCATCATTCAGTTAGGTGGATGGTTTATGGTTTATTGATAACAATAATCATAGTACTCTCTCTGCATCAAATATGTTAACATGACTTTGCACACTTAAAAATATGATCAATAGATAACTGTTATTCATAATACAACTCTGAGTAGTGATAGACTCAGCTGTCAGCTCTCTCTAGACACAAACAGCACCCAGGGTTGTGCACTTGTTTTGGCCTAGGTCGAGGTGCATCTGGACCCAGGTCTCTCTCCTCTCCGCTCCGTTGTCCTCTCCTTCTGAAGCGTCAGCTGAGGGGTGGGCCTTGGCCTGCAGACTGGCTGGCGTTAAGCTCTCAGTGGGTCACATGGATCCATGCCCAGGCTCAACGTGCCCGGCTGGAGGATTGGGGCTTGAGAGGACAGCTGTTGTGTTTAGCAGGGCTGGAGCTGCAGCATCACACAGCAGAAAAAAGGGTCTCTTCATTTCACTTTGATTAAGGCCGTCACACTAATGTGTTTTATGGACTTTAGTTCACGGCCATATGGTAAAGTCAGTGACTGGACTGTAAATAGCAGTTGTTGGACTTTTACCAAACTACTGTCTTGACTGCATTTGGTGTCCATTACATTTGATCTCCTACAGTGTGGTGGAGATAGATGGTTGGTGATTAGCGGTAAGCAACTTTATATCAGCTACAAGACTGACTGAAAATATTTCAGATATCACGCAGCTGTTTCTATCATCAAAGGCACAAATATCTTATTTTTTCTCATGTAATCCCAACATCAGGGCATTTGTTTCCCCCTGTTCAATCGTTAAGTGTTGTGTTAGTCTGTGTCGGTGAACGTCATTTTCTACTCTTAATTCATTTCTTTCGAGCCAGTAGTCTGTCGGCAGTGTTTTTATCAGTGGCCTCTTTCGCCACACTACACATTCCCAGGGAGAGAGTCATTTCATGTGATTCGTGACAGTCTAGTCCAGGCATAATCCACAGAGAGCTGGATTGTTGTTGTCTTAATGTTGCGTGATGTGAGGATTATACAGTCAATTCAATCTGAGTTGTTACAATGATTTACCTTACTGCCCATTCATTATCATTGGATAGAAATGACATTTCCTGACTGTCCTCTGGTGTGTTTATATTTGTGTGATATTTTATTCAATCTACCCTTTAGGAATGTTAAGATTATGCTTATTTTATTCAATTAAGAACCAGCTGAATAATTTATGAGCATTTAATTAATTATGAGCTAATTGCCTGAATGTGTCAGTGACTTAATCAAACTATTTATTGAATACGTTTGGAATTCTAATCCTTAATTTGATAATAGTGATTAACTGCTTTGAAATGAATCTACCTTTTTTTTATAATCTGATAATCATATTTTTTTCCTGAAAATGCAAAGATGAGTTGAACACATGAGCAGCTATAAGTGGTCTACCCAAACAATGGCTCATAAAATGGTGACAGTCCACTGAATTTCAATTAGCTGTGAATGAATGGCTTTGACACTCACCCAAATCCCAGTGCCCTGTGCTTGGCAAAGAGGAAGCACACTGAGTCAAACATGTGGTTTCCATATGTTTGATGTGTTTGATACCGTTCCATATATTTCATTCCGGACATAACAATGAGCCTGCCCTCCTATAGCTCTTCCCACCAGCCTCCTCTGATGTGCACATGTATTTTTTTTAATTTTATTCCTATCCCCATTATCTGTTGCTGAAGCTACTCGTCCTGGGGTCCGTGTGTGTGTGTGTGTGTGTGTGAGAGAGAAATGCCTGCCCAGTGTTAATATGACATTAAAGGGTGCCTGTCTGTGTCCTTCTGGCTTCTCATGTGTTGTGTTGGGTTCAGGTGGTGCATGACCAGATCACTCACTGCACTATGAAGCTACGTCAGACTACAGGCATGATGGAGTACTGTCTGGAGGTGATCAAAGAGAACGACCCCAGCGGCTTCCTGCAGGTACAGTAGGGGTGTATGGAAGGATAGATGAATGGGTCAGGAGCTCTGCTAGTAGAAGGTTATGGATGAGGCTATCCTTGCTGCCTGCCGGTCTGCCTCTCACGCAGAGAAAACTTCCCTCAGATGTCCCTGTCTCCTACTGGGCTCAAAATGCTAAGACCAAGTAGAGGATACCTTTGAAAGAACCGCTTATATATTTTACTATACTAATAAATGTTGATTGAGTACATATGATAAGCTTGTGGAAAGATGTGGATAAATGTTTTTGTTGTTGGCTAAGTGTGGATGAAGATATTGATACTTAATAGGTCATTCCAAACCATTTCTCATTGGCTTGCACTAATAAAGATTAACCTGATACTGAACGTTGGTATGTGACACCCTCATCAAGTTAAACGGTGACTTGTCATATTTAGTTCCCCATACCATTAGCCGGAAGCCATTGATTCTCCTGGTCTTTTGATAGGAGCGGTCTGAATCAGATGAAATAGAGTGGAAAGACTATCTTCTGGGAATCGATGCTTATCTCCTCCCTTCAAATTTGTATGAAGTATTGATTGTACAGTTTCTTATACCCCTTGGAACAAAATCTGTGCTCTGTACATAAAAGCTTGTATAAATTCTTACAAAAGCTCTGCAGGTAGCATGGGTAGCATGAAAGCTGGTACCCTACAGCAGTGGTTCCAAACCAGGGGTACTAGAACCCCAGGGGGTACTCGGCCCATCCACAGGGGGTACTTGAGAAGACTCCTGAGTCCATTGGGCTACTGGTAAAATGCACATGAGGGGGTACTTCAGGGGTACTTCAGGGGTAATTCGGTGTTGGTGTAGTAACTGAAAAGGTTGGGAACCACGGCCCACAGGGCTATTTCTAAATGCAGCACATTTCCTGCTGGCATTTTTCCAGAAGCACAAAGCCTCAGAGAAATCATAAAAAGCCAACCATATTGCGCTCTGTAATAGTATATTTACTATGTAGATTCATGTTTTAGGGGAGTTGTATCTGCTTTGATGATGATCCCTCCTACTGTGTGTGTCTCTGTGTAGATCTCCGATGCGCTGATCAAACGTGTGACATCGTCTCAGGACCAGTGGGTCAAAGGGGCTCTGGAGGCCAAGGTGGGCCCTGAGTTTGACCTGACCCTGAACACCGACCCCCTGCTGCAGACCATAATACAGCTGGACTTTGTCCAGAGCAAAGGTACCCAATCTATGTAACATTTTAATCCGTTTTATAAGTCAAATTCATATACTTGCTACTGTTTGTATAGTGTGAGTCTATTCATACACATTTCATAAATTGTTAAATTGTTAGGGACAGCTCAAATTTACTGGGAGGGAGGGGCTGGTCCAACTCAAGTTGTCATGAAAAAAGAAATGCAGCCCCTCCCCAAAGTTTTCACATGACCCTCCTCTTGTACTGTAAAATAAATTGAACACCCTCCCCCCTCATAGAATGAACTCAAAATGTGGATACTGACTTTACCACTTCAGCATGCCTTTGTGGCACAGTCGATGCCATGCAGGGATACAGGCCAGGAGGTTGAGGGTTAGCCGACCACCACAGATGAGCTCCCTCTCCCTGTCTGTTTCATGACACTACGATGAGAGCCTGGTGCAGACAATGATCAGCTAGGGGGGAATCAGATTTTGGACCACCCCTCACCCCCAGTGAATTTCAATCTGTCCCTTAGATTTCAGTGGACTCATCTTTTAATTGTGCCTGACTGTACTGTGTTTTTGTATGGCTGTTCGTCAGTTGAGTAGATACTCTTGTCTCTTGTGATATGCATAATCTGTACTCATTCTGTGCTTAATTGCTTGGTGAAGTGGTAGAAACGTTTTTGCAAAACTGACCAGAAAGGTGTCCATGTTTTACAATCCAAATGCTTGGCTGATGTGACCAAGTTCAATACTCTGAGTATACTATGTGTCCTCAGCTATTTTGCCATTAGTCTATTTAACCATGCAACCACATATTATGCTTGAGAAAACCTGAGGAACATTTGTAGTGTATATCCCCTGGCAATGTCCTAGAATACCAGGATATATTTTTTTATAAACAAATATGTATTTCAGTTCGCTTCAACACTTACTGAAGCAGACAAGATATTCCCTTACCCAGTTACCAACTCAGTCTGGCCCAAATAAAACGCTATGCAAAACAAATGCTATTTTGAACCCATGGGGAGTTGACCCAGCATTCTCTTGAGAAAGCACAGCAGTTGATCACTTCCACTATGTTGCAAAATAACTCAAGCATCACACATGAACAAATGTCCAATATCGTGTTTCAGATATTCAGGAGACTCCATTATTGAAACAAATGCATGCAGGTGGACTGAAAGACACAGAGAGCTCAGGAGGTATTTCAGAGCTGCAATATATGATCATCCAAATCCAAGTTGTCCCCTTTTCCTCCTTGAGACCTGCCAGCCCACACCAGCCTACCACGTTAAGGGGCATAGAGTGTTCCCAACAGGGCTCTCCTCCCATGCATGTTTTACCCTTTACACTCTTCCCTTTTAATATTCACACCTGCCTGACAACAACCACTATCACCACTACTTATCCATGCAGTGATAATGTTAACTCCTCTGTGGTGTTCCTGCCATCCGTTTCTATTCTAGTGGAGTCTGTCACGGTGCCCCCGGCCCCCCTGCTGCAGCTAGAGAAGTGCTGCACCCGCAACAACAGTGCCACCCTGGCCTGGAGGGTCAGTGTGTCCTCTAGCAACCCCATCGAAGGCTACATCCTGGAGCTGGACGACGGCAATGGGGGTCAATACAGGGTCAGATAATCCTTCCTATATTAGAGACGGTGTATGTCGTCATGTCCGACGCTCCTTGTAGTCTGACACTAGGGTGGAGCACTTCACACTCTGCTGTTTTAACAGTAGATTTAGTCAAAGAATTGAAAACTTTAATCAAAGAAAGCTGATGCTCATTATGCAATGCAAGGAATCTATGAATCTATCTATCTTATTTAGCCAAGATTATTTCAATATGTGTAATATAGTTCCACTGTAATTATATGTGGAGTAGATTTCACCTTTAGACAACAGTTGTCACCTCTACGGAATCTTTTAAATATTCATAGTGCTTATGCTGGAGTCAGAGCTCTAACTAACGCCAGATGGTCCCGTGCTGTACTGTATGTCTGCGTGTCCTAGGAGGTGTATGTAGGGAAGGAGACCGTGTGCACCGTGGACGGCCTCCACTTCAACAGTTCCTACAACGCCAGAGTCAAGGCCTACAACTCCACCGGGGTGGGGCCCTATAGCAAAACTGTGGTGCTGAAGACATCTGACGGTGGGTGTTCTTTCTGTCTTCTCTCTCTGTGGACCTAACTGTAGACATGAAAGGGAAGACCCCTCTCTGACTGGGGACCAGGGGATGGCAGGCTTAATTAGTTCCCGGGGTACAGTATGATACTCTGTATTCAGCGCTGCTGAGCCAAGCTAGTCCTCTGGGACATCCAGGCCTGCTGTTTGCCGGCAGAGCCTCTTCCTTCCATCAACCAGCAACACTTGTGTTTGTGTCCTTAACGGCAATGGCATCCCGATCCCACTTTAATGGAAGGCGACTCTGAGGAATGGCAACTGCTTGGCATCTGACCGTAAGGCGCTACAGAGGGTAGTGCGTACGGCCCATTACATCACTGGGGCCAAGCTTCCTGCCACCCAGGACCTATATAATAGGCAGTGTCAGAGGAAAGCCCATAAAATTCTAGTCACCCAAGTCATAGGCTGTTTTCTCTGCTACCGCACGGCAAGCAGTACCAGAGGGCCAAGTGTAGGATTGAAAGGCTCCTTAACAGCTTCTACCCCATAGCCATAAGACTGCTGAACAATTAATCAAATGGCCACGCAGACTATTTAAATTGTTTTTACACTGCTGCTACTCGCTGTTTATTATCTATGCATGGTCACTTCACCCCTACCTGCATGTACAAATTATCTCAACTAACCTGTAACCCCTCACACTGACTCAATACCGGTACCCCCTGTATATAGCCTTGTTATTGTCATTTTATTGTGTTACTTTTATTATTTTTTACTTTAGTTTATTTGGAAAATATTTTCTTAACTCTTCTTGAACTGCACTGTTGGTTAAGGGCTTGTAAGTAAGCATTTCACGGTAAGGTCTACACTTGTTGTATTCAGCGCATGTGACAAATAAAGTTTGATTTGACTTGTGCAATCTTTCACTGTCCTGGCTGGGTGTGGTGGTGCTAGCCGGCTCCGAGTCCCCAGAATCCTGCTGGTTTATCTGCCCAAAGCTGAGAGCAGTAAACACCAGGCAGCACCATGCCAGAACCAGAGCTGAAGGAGCTCCACTAAAGAGGTGTCCAGTCCTGATATAGTGCTGGCAGACAGTGGAAGTGGTCTTGCAGTTTAGCAATGCATGACAGCGAGCGCGTGCCAGACTGTGATTACTCTAGCCTGTCAGTTCTGGAGGGAAGACAGAGAGAGAGAGCAGAGGGAGAGAGAATAGGCTGTCGATGCCATTGCTTGAGTGTAAGGCTGGGATTGGGAGGCAAAGCATGGCAACGTGCTGATGGCTGACAGAGTGGTGAGACAGGGAGAGAGTTTAGACTTAGAGTGCAGGCGGCTCCAGCTATGGCTCTGCCAACTGCAATAACAATAGATCTCTGCATGTGGAGGCCTTAGTGAGTGCCTGTCGTGTGCCAGATAACTGTTTATTCCAACATAGCAGTGTCTCTCTGAGGAATGGTGCTAATTAAAGCAATACATTGCAATGATTTGATACAGCAGTGCCTTATGGGCAAAGTGCTGTGGAATGAGAATTAATCCAGTGCTTGACATTTAAATGAGAACATCAAGTTGAATTTTTCATTGTGGCGCTTTGTGAATATTTCATGTGTCGTCTCACGGTATGCAGCCCACCATAGGGTCCTAGCTGATCATGCTGTTCTATAATAGCATCATGTTTCATGCTTTCCTGCTGTTCCATCCTCCACTAAGATTCACTCAGGCAGGCATGGCCTAGAGACCTGGAAATGCTCTCGTTTCTCTCTGACTCATCCTACTGCTCTACTTTGTCTCTCCTGCAGTGGCCTGGTTCACCTTCGACCCCACCTCGGCTCACATGGATATTGTTTTGACCAATGAGAACCAGACGGTGAGCTGCAACAGCTATGATGATCGTGTGGTCCTGGGGACTGCTGCCTTCTCCAAGGGGGTACATTACTGGGAGCTCATGGTGGATCGCTATGACAACCACCCAGACCCGGCGTTCGGGGTGGCGAGGATCAACACGATGAAGGACATGATGCTGGGGAAGGATGATAAGGCCTGGGCCATGTATGTGGACAACAACCGCAGCTGGTTCATGCACAACAACTCCCACACTAACAGGTAGGTGGGACATCTCTCAGGGGTGGAAGGCTGACTCCTGCTCCTCCACAGCTTCCGAGTTTAGAAATAATCATCATCCTCATTGTGTGTCATACTGTCAGAAATAGCCCACTTACTTATTGGCAGGCAGTTAGTTGTAAATGGAAGAGATAATTTGCAGGGCAATGATCTTATTATTTTGTGATAATCCATATTTAATCTTATACTGTATACTTACTGAGTAGCATAGAGTAATGAAATACATAGTTTTAAATTCCACAGGCTTAGCAATCTACCTCCAGGGACAAAAATACACAAAGCACAATCCTCCTTCCCCCTTAATGAACAGTAATGCAGTAGTAGTTACCATTTTCAGTAGCTGTTTCAAAGGTTTCTCTGTGATCATCTTCGTGTTTGTTCACCCTCATTATTTCTCTTCCTGTCAGCTGTCACGTTGGAGCCTATCACCCACAACGGCTCACTCATTTCCCTCATTAAAGTGCCAGGTATACATGTATGTCAGGTAATCATCAAAGGCAGATTTTTGTTTGCAATCCTGCTTGTTTGTTTGTTTCTCTGGAAATCCACTAGGAAGTCCTGTAGCTTTGTGACATAGCGGTTTAACAACAGTGATGCTTTTACACTTCCACCATTTTGTTGTTGGAGCTGCTCACTCTCAAAAACCCAAAATCTGATGGCTTTTTGGGTGAGTTGACTGGTGTGAGTTTAACTATTTACATACAGCTTTGCATTGCCAAAGTATTTAAGATGTTTGAATACTGATGTATTTATTTGACTTTGTGCCATTGGAATGGAGAAAGCTACACACCCTGAAGGAGAAGCTCGAGGCGGTTTTCATATATTTGTTGAACCACAAGTAATCTGGATTTACTGTACATCAATTCACACACAGCCTACATACAAAACACACATTATTTAGCAATTAGGTCAAATCTAATGTTTTGAATAGAGGAAACGATTAACCGCTTAAAGCCATTTGCTGCAAACTGTGTTTGGAGTCATTGGCAACCCTCTATCCCTCTGAGATCCCATACCACTCTCAAAGGGCCTGTTTGATCTGTTTTGATATGGTCCATTAGGCCTAGACTCAGTGTGTGTGTGTGTGTGTGTGTGTGTGTGTGTGTGTGTGTGTGTGTGTGTGTGTGTGTGTGTGTGTGTGTGTGTGTGTGTGTGTGTGTGTGTGTGTGTGTGTGTGTGTGTGTGTGTGTGTGTGTGTGTGTGTGTGTGTGTGTGTGTGTGTGTGTTCGTTCTGCAGGGCTGAGGGGGGCATCAGCAAGGGTGCCACTGTGGGCATCCTGCTGGACTTGAACAAGCACACTGTAACGTTCTTTATCAACAAACAGCAGCATGGCCCCGTGGCCTTTGAGAACCTGGAGGGAGTCTTCATGCCTGCTGTCAGCATCAACAGGAATGTTCAGGTGAGCAGACAGTCAGACAGAGTTGCTTAGATGGGAAAACTCTGGAGAACATCGTTTTTTTGTAAAAATTCAGATAGTTTTGTCTCGAAATTCAAGGATTATCGGCTTAATTTAGAAATTAAATGAATCTCCAGATTAGGGATATGTTAAACTGCATAGGTTATGCACATATTTTTATTCAATTCTTACGTACCATCAAATATACATTATGTAGAGTTAGTAAGCTCTGTGGCTCCTGAAAGTCAAATCCTGGATCTCGAGTCAGCAGCGTAGTCTGTCATGATCTCATTTGGTAATGTTTGTCCTTCGCAGGTTACCCTACTAACAGGAATGGAGGTGCCAAAGAATTTTAAGCAGCAGTAGCCTCCTAAGGTGTCCTGGCACAGTCCCACCAATGTCAAAATGTACTCCTCCTGCGCCATCCCCATCTGTTCTTGCTACTACAGCATATCTTATGCTGTTTAATGCCTACGATCAAATATCACCCTTGGAGGGAGTCTTATATACGAGGGACTTTTGTATATAAAATATTCTGTTGTTTTTGTAATTTTCCAAGTCCTAATTGCATCTCAAGCCGTACAATCAGATTCTGTGTTTACAGTCAAAATGCCACAGGGTGCTTTAATGAAGTGCATCACTAGAACGAAATCCCATGTGAGGGTAGAGTCATGAGATGTCCTACAGTACAATTTCTCTACTTCTCTTCTCTCAGGTTCCTTCATAGAGAGTTTGTATACTCCAATTTCTTTATAGGAATTCACTGGTTGGGTTAAATGCGGAAGACACATTTCAGTTGAATACATTTCAGTTGAATGCATTCAGTTGAAGGCATTCAGTTGTACAACTGACTAGGTATCCCCCCCTTTCCCTTCCCTTCTCACTCAAAAGTTGAGAATAATAGAGCTTTTCTTAGACACGATATTGGTAAAATACTGTCTTTGCAACTTTACAAAGCCTTTTCATACCAGAATTGGAATAAATTCAATTTGAAAAAATGACCTATGGGGATTTTATATACTATACATTTAATTTAATGAAATTGAAATTGAATTCACCCCAGCATAGATCGTCAGATCTGTGTAAAGGACAAATCAGAGGACAAACGGTACCTACAATTCTGTCACTAGATGACATATCTTTGTTCAAAGTGAAGCCAAACCACTGTGACATTGCCATGTATATTTTGTCAAACTATTTAAAATACAAATATGCATCTTTTTTCAAACGATTTACTGTTTATGCATTGGGTTTTACTACACTATTGAAATATTTATTAAGAGGGTGTATGCTCATGTGAATTAACAAGTATTGTTAAAGGTATTGTAAAGCAGTTAGAAATATTGTATTGACAGACCACTAGAGGGTCAAGATAGCATGATACTGTATGTAAGTCAACTGTAAATACGACTAATGTGTCCTAAGCATGCATTCTAAGCAAACTAGTTTACTTAACTCCATCTGTACATAGTAAAACAATTCCTAAAACAGTGATATGCAGAAGCCTTTCAAACTACCTAGTACAGTACAATACATTTGCCCCCTAGAGTTTGAAGTCAAAATTACAGCATCACATTAATTTCTCCATTTAAAAAAAATAATTTGTTTAACCTTTTATGTCACAATTTAATATCTTATGGGGCTCAAGCATATTAACATACAATGTCAGATGACAAAATTAATTTAGAGGGTTATGCAGTGTGTTTGTGATTTGTCTGAGGGAGCCTTAATGGAATTGTAGATACTAGGCAGGCTTACCATGTCCTCATAAAGTTCACATACTGGTATTTCATTAATCATGATTAGATGCAGTTAGGAGTTGTTTTGTATCATATTCTGTCATTCTAATTTTTTGAACATTTTGATCTCCGACTGCTACTAAAAGTGTTGCTTCAAAGTGATGTGCCCTTAATCCAAAATGGTAATAGGTTTTTGGATTGAGAATAATAAAGCTATTGTTATTAGAATACAAATTCTGCTCAGTCTGTGTTGAAGCATGGTGGTACACTATTGGTGAAAATGATTTGTACTGTTCTTGTATCCTCGCTTTGTAAAAACACCAAATATAGTCATGCATTTTTGAATGGTCTTAAAATCTAACGTTGGGTTTATTTATCTGTGTTAATGTTCTCTGAACAGAGCCAATGCCTTGTACATTAAACAGGTTGATATGATGTAGAGCAGACTGTCTGATTATAGAACTACAGTATGTCCAAAGCTAAAATGTGGTGACCATTCCCAGGGTAAATAAATGATATTGGCTAAAGCCATTTTGTATAGACAAGCCCATGCATCAGGCTGCAGCATGTACAGGTGGTTATTGAGTGTCTCCAAGTGAATGTTGTCAATGAGAGAATCCTCCCTGTTATGAAGATATTCTTATAAAACTCAATAAGTGCTTGTGCTGGCAACTACAGTATAGTGAAGTGTCATGTACCCAAAAGGGATGACTGCAGAGGCCTACAAACAAAATGGGGTCCATGTAGCCACTCAACAATCACTATGGAAATGGTGTTCACAAACACACTGCCGGTACAGACCATAATATCAAAGGAACCTTTAGTAAATTCACATAGTAGCTTATCGTCTCTAAATGTCATATTGTAGTGTTTGGCATGCATTTACCAGCCTGCTTCTGAATGTGAACACCCCACCCCCCAAAAAAGAAAATGGTGCTAGAAACACATCACGACTGTCAGATTACAATTGCGTTTGAATCTTAGACTCTGCCTCAAGAGACTGACAGACACATTTCATATATTTATTTATAAATGTATAATACATTTCAGAGATTTATTTTGCCCACGTTTACTGTCCCCACTCTCAGTATTGAAGGTTGTTGCAGTGTCTGGGGGGAATCTCTCTTCTAAACACAGGCCTGGAACTCATGCCCTGGGGTCATGGCTAGTGCCCTCTCACTGCCACACTACCACCAGAGAACTAGGCAGGGTGCACCACCAAACCCCATAGGGAAAGTCAACTGGTCCATTAGGACACTGGCATCCGTGTCCAGAGTGTGTTCACAAAAAGCTGTGCTTAATTTTCTAGAATTCTGTTACGTATGTTCTTTAGTTCTCATACGATGTAAACGTTTTGTACTTCTAAGTGGTTTGTATATGAAATGCATTGTACTTGGCATTGTTTTCATATTATAGTTTAAAAGAAAAAAAATGCTGTCTTTCCTTTATAAAATGAATAAACTGTGATGGAATATGAATGTGCTCTTCATATCTTTTCTGTAGTCTTTCTGGGGTTATGTTAATTGTGGCTTGGACATCAATTGTCCATTACTGCATCTTCGTGTGAAAAGTCTCTTCAAAACTCCCAAAAATGCAACTCTTAATCATTGTTTTCACTTCATCACTTTTGTGGCATTTATTTTAAACTTCTTATTTTTGATGGAGGCTTTTATTTTCTGGATTTCTTTGGTGCTCAGGACCAGCATTCCATTTTTAAAGCGTCCCACCTGGCCTGTTGGAGCTTTACTGGAGGAAGACTTCCTCTTCTCATCCCTAGTAAATGGTACAGCATGAAAGATTCAGTGAACACAGAGTATGAAACATGGAGATTTAACACTTAAGGGAGGCAGAAATTCATAATAAGCAGAGGCATGGAGCAAACATGTACTACATAACAGTTACTGACAGTGGTTCATACCTATTAAATTGTGGCAAAATGTTCACATATTTGGAAATCTATTTAAAAACAAAACTTAGATTAACATCACTAACCTTGGTTTAGTCGTCTTCTTTTTCTTTAAGTCCTAGAATGGAAAAGAATTGGTATAAAAATTCAGAACTGAGATGACATCACACTCAATGCAAAATTAGGGGGATATCATTCAATTTACCGTCTGAATCTCTTCCTTTGCCTTTTGCTTCTTGTCCTTAACCCTTTGCTGCAACACTTTGTAGTTTACATACTCCTTCTTAGGGGGCTGTGATAAAAGAATAAAGTTTGTCAGACTATTTACTGTGCTTCATCATAACCAACTCCCACTTAGACAACTTTGTCTGAGGATCATGCTTGTAGATTACGAGGGAGGGAAATGATATGGTCAACTCTGTTGGTGTGCAAATAGCAGGAGAGATTACACTTTCTGGAATTTGCATAAAATATCATGTTTACTTTATGCAACCACAGTTTACAAGTTTACCCTTGCTCCAAGCATGATGGCTCGCTCCTGTTCAAAAACCCTCTGCTGCACTTTCTGGTATCCAGTGATTCCAAATCTATGAACTTCTAACCGAGCCTAACAAACAAAATAAAACAGAACAGGAAAACATTGTAATTCAACAAAATAATTGGATCATTGGTATAAGACTATCATAATTGGGTAGAATTTCAATAGCCTAAAACATTCACTTTGTTACCTTTTCTAGACTGAATTCATCTGGGTCCACCTTCTTTTTCTCTTTTGTTTGAGGAGGCTGGAGGGGAGGAACAAAATGTATGAGATGCAATGATTCTGACAAGAGGCTCAGGGTTGAGGTGAAATCGTAATATGCCATTTACAGATGCCGTTAGGCATAGTACCTTTTCCTTGACCTCGGGCACTGGTGGCTTTCTGGCCTGTCTCGGTCTCTTTGTAGGATCCTGGAATGTGACCACCTCTACTGGTGGTGCCTGTTTAGTGGTTGAACTTGTGTTTCCAACTTTAGAAGCACCAGGAAGGTCAATCGCTGAGATATCTGAACTTCTGACTTCCAGACTGTCTTTAGTATCACTGCAATCGTCTGCAGCGGTGTCCTTATCCTCCACCTCACTCCTTTTGGATCTCTTCTTCTGTGACTTGTGTGCTCTCTTTGATACTGATCCATCACCTGTAACAACATGCTGTTAGAAAAATCTTCAAGACCACCTGAACCAAGCCATAAATGAGTAACTAGCTAGCTTTCTCCTTGAACTGGGGTGGCCACAGCTCATGGAGAGCTGCTAGTATTTTTATTATTTCACCTTTATTTAACCAGGTAGGCAAGTTAAGAACAAGTTCTCATTTACAACTGCGACCTGGCCAAGATAAAGCAAAGCAGTTCGACACATACAACAACACAGAGTTACACATGGAGTAAAACAAACATACAGTCAATAATACAGTATAAAACCTAATCTATATACAATGTGTGCAAATGAGGTAAGATAAGGAAGGTAAGGCAATAAATAGGCCATGGTGGCAAAGTAATTACAATATAGCATTTAAACACTGGAATGGTAGATGTGCAGTAGATGAATGTGCAATGTAGAAAAACTGGGGTGCAAAGGAACAAGATAAATAAAGACAGTAGGGGATGAGGTAGTTGGTTGGGCTATTTACAGGTGCAGGGGTCTGTGAGCTGCTCTGACAGCTGGTGCTTAAAGCTGGTGAGGGAGATAAGTGTCTCCAGTTTCAGAGATTTTTGTAGTTTGTTCCAGTCATTGACAGCAGAGAACTGGAAGGAAAGTCGGCCAAAGGAGGAATTGGCTTTGGGGGTGACCAGTGAGATATACCTGCTGGAGCACGTGCTATGGGTGGGTGCTGCTATGGTGACCGGCGAGCTGAGATAAGGCGGGGCTTTACCTAGCAGGGACTTGTAGATGACCTGGAGCCAGTGGGTTTGGCGAGGAGTGTGAAGCGAGGGCCAGCCAACGAGAGCGTACAGGTCGCAGTGGTGGGTGGTATATGGGGCTTTGGTGACAAAACGGATGGCACTGTGATAGACTGCATCCAATTTGTTGAGTAGAGTATTGGAGGCTATTTTGTAAATTACATCACCGAAGTCCAGGATCGGTAGGATGGTCAGTTTTACGAGGGTATGTTTGGCAGCATGAGTGAAGGATGCTTTGTTTCGAAATAGGAAGCCAATTATAGATTTCATTTTGGATTGGAGATGTTTGATGTGAGTCTGGAAGGAGAGTTTACAGTCTAACCAGACACCTAGGTATTTGTAGTTGTCCACATAATCTAAGACAGAACCGTCCCGAATAGTGATGCTGGACGGGTGGGCAGGTGCGGGCAGCGATCGGCTGAAGAGCATGCATTTAATTTTACTTGCACTTAAGAGCAGTTGGAGTTGTATGGCATTGAAGCTCGTCTGGAGGGTAGTTAACACAGTGTCCAAAGAAGGGCCAGAAGTATACAGAATGGTGTCGTCTACGTAGAGGTGGATCAGACTCACCAGCAGCGGTTGAAGAGCATGCATTTAATTTTACTTGCACTTAAGAGCAGTTGGAGTTGTATGGCATTGAAGCTCGTCTGGAGGGTAGTTAACACAGTGTCCAAAGAAGGGCCAGAAGTATACAGAATGGTGTCGTCTACGTAGAGGTGGATCAGACTCACCAGCAGCAAGAGCGACATCATTGATGTATACAGAGAAGAGAGTTGGCCCAAGAATTGAACCCTGTTGCACCCCCATAGAGACTGCCAGAAGCCCGGACAACAGGCCCTCTGATTTGACACACTGAACTCTATCGGAGAAGTAGTTGGTGAACCAGGCGAGGCAATCATTTGAGAAACCAAGGCTGCCGAGTCTGCCGATAAGGATGTGGTGATTGACAAGAGTTGAAATCCTTGGCCAGATCAATGAATACTGGCGCACAGTAATGTCTCATCGATTGCGGTTATGATATCGTTTAGGACCTTGAGCGTGGCTGAGGTGCACCCATGCCCAGCTCTGAAACCAGATTGCATAGCGGAGGAGGTACGGTGGGATTCGAAATGGTCGGTAATCTGTTTGTTAACTTGGCTTTCAAAGACCTTAGAAAGGCAGGGTAGGATAGATATAGGTCTGTAGCAGTTTGGGTCAAGAGTGTCTCCCCCTTTGAAGAGGGGGATGACCGCAGCTTGCGTAGTTGCGTGGGCTTTTGCTCCAACCCTGCTCAAATACACTGGATTATGCTCATCACGTCTCCAAAAACCAGCTCATTAGTATAACAAATGTTAATGCACTACTGGAGCAAACGCATGCACACCCAATTGCTCTCCAGGAAGAGGTTGGCCCTGTTTCAACACGACACAGCTAGCTAACGTTAGCTAGCTAGCAGAAAAAGTGAATGAATGGCTAGCAAGTATAAAAAGCAGAGCTAAACTGGTAAATAAAGGATGACGTCCAACCACCTCTAGTAAGACAACCATCTCTGGATAGCTAATGCTAGATAAATTCCAACACGCTAGCTTTGCTTTGTGTGCTAACTAGCAAGCTAGTTTGCTATCTTTTGCTTACCGAAATCATACAGCGTATTCAAGACATGGTCAAGAAAAAACTGATCCGTGTCTTCTTCCTTTCCATTTTCGTTGTTGTCCATTTCAAGCAGTGACTAAACTAATGCAACGTAAAGACGAAATAAAATAGAGAAACAAAGCTAAAACCCGATTGTGGATGACTGACAACAAACCAATGTTCACACGTGTGTGTACTATGCAAGTGAAAAGCAACAGGATCGGGTTGTCGTTTCTTGGCCACCGTAGTTGAATGTACAAACAAGGAAGTAGCCATTCATAGCAGGGAATTGTCCAGCGAGTCAAACATATATATCTATCTTAAATCTCTGCCGGCGATTCTTCAGCCAAAGCATCATCTATGTTTTTATAATACCCGCTAAGGAATGGCATCAAAAACTCTTTATTCGGTACGCAGGCAATACATTGCTAGCTTGCCCACCCACCAAAATGTTTGACACTTGAGCTAAATGTCAACTGTTTGTGCCAGTTGTCTTAACATTCTTGTGTTTTTAACGTTACAGCAAAGGGACCCAATGCTAAAGAGAGATGGCTTTGAAGACATTTTGGAAGAGAGGAGGAACTCCAGCGACTTGAAGTATGCGTTGAGGTGCTATGCACCGGTTCTTTACAAGGGAGTCACTCCCTGCAAAGCAAACATGCTCAAGAATATCGTCCTCCAATCTGATCAGCTACACTATGTCATTAATCAAGTAGGTAATCAGTGCCATAGCCCGCATGTGCAACGTTTGTCATTGGTTGTTATAGGTTGTGTTAAATCTCAGTTCTTCTATTGTGCCTCACACCACAGTGACATCGCAACCCCTCTAATCCACAGTTTTAGGCTACATGTAGATTACAAAATGTGTTGATAAAATGTGTGCATGAATGTAACTTGCTTTGCATGCATGCAGGGTTATCCTTGACTTTGTCACTAAAGGGTTAATTCCATCCCTTCAGTGTTTAATCTAGTTTGACCACCAATGACGAATGTATTGACAACATACTCTGAAACGGTCTTTAGGGATATGGCAATACATGTATTATTCATAACCCCTGCCTTCTGGTTGATGATCATACCCAGGTGTCACAAGAGTCTGGTGAGGCCCCTGACATCATCCAAGAAGAGGCCTCTGTCATTCTGGAGGAGATGGCCCACCGGCTCCAGATCAGCACCGTCCGCTTCTTTGCCTTCGCCCTTACCAAGGCCTTCAAAACCCTCTTCCAACATGTCTGTGTCAACGAGGAGGGCATCCAGAGAGTGAGTGTCCTGAGTCTGACAATAAAAAACGGTAGCTCACTTCTTCATCAAATAGTATTCTGATTCTGAGTTATGTTGGAAATGTAATGCAAAGTAGTAGATTAAGGAGTATGGGACATATGGGATATGAGCAATTTGTCCTATTACCAAAGTTAATTCATATCCACACGTTCTTAATTTCTCCAGCTCCAACAGGCCATCCAGGAGCATCCGGTGGTGCTGCTCCCCAGTCACCGTAGTTACATGGACTTCCTGTTGATGTCCTACATCCTATACACCTATGACCTCGCCCTGCCTGTCATTGCTGCAGGCATGGGTAAGCATCTGCTCCAATGTCTCTCTGAACACCTTAATGTTCACTCTGTGTAAAGACACTCTCTCCTTTGTTCTTTTATATTTTGTTTGGCCGATTTCTGTTGTTGCTCGCCTTAGTATTGAGGATATTATTGTGTGATCTAGATTTCATGGGGATGAAGTTTGTTGGTGAGATGCTCCGGATGTCAGGAGCGTTCTTTATCCGGCGCTCGTTTGGAGGAGACAAGCTGTACTGGGCTGTGTTCTCAGAGTATGTGAAGACCATGCTGAGGGTATGTACAATGACCTACTGTTCTGTTCTGCTGTCCTTTTATTGTGCTTTGTTGCTGTAACAGAGCAAGTGCTGAGTGTTTAATTTGTATGTCTTTCTATTTCTGAATCTGTTCTTTAGAATGGATTTGCACCAATTGAGTTCTTCTTAGAGGGTACAAGAAGCCGAACATGCAAGTCCCTCACCCCTAAATTAGGTAAATAAACATCCATGTTGTTTTGATTGGAGACTTGACCAAAATCCTAATATTCATATATCTGACTTGGCTCCTTGCTTTTGATTGAGCTCATTGCTGAGCTCTGCATTTGTTGTGCAGTATGTAACATTTAAGCTTTTTATTTTATGACATTTTCTTTTTTCAAGAAAAAAAGTCTAGGTGACAGGAAATAGATTTTCTGCTACCATTGCCATATTTTCTGTGTTATGCCCAGGGAGAGGTGCCAGAATTGACCCCAGTAAATGTCATTTTTTACAGTGGCAGTGGCATTATTTCAAAACAATACAATGCTCTTATCTGTAGATGTATGAGAAACCAATCCACTGCAATAATTTTGGACCATGGCTCTCATAATTTCAGGGCTACTGAATATTGTGATTGAACCATTCTTCAAAGGAGAAGTGTTTGATGTCAACCTAGTACCTGTCAGCATCAGTTATGAGAGGATACTAGAGGAATCTCTCTATGCCAGGGAGCTCCTGGGAGTGCCAAAGCCCAAGGAGTCCACCTCTGTGAGTCTCTACTATGTGCCTAGTCCTGTACTGTACTGATGGATCAGATTTACAATGAAGAGAGGTGTTGTCTGGAGAAAGTAGACATTCACTTGATTTCATTGGTTTTTCAGTATTGATTGAAAATAACTTACTTCCTGCATACCTGGCCTCATTGATATCTCACCTCACTTAGTTGATATCAAGCACCTGTGTTTACACAGCACATGCCAGGAAATTGCATATTGACACTCAAACATAGGCTGCTATTTTGCCTTTCAGGGACTGTTGAAAGCCAGGAGAATCCTCAGTGAAGACTATGGCAGCATTCATGTGTACTTTGGCCAACCAGTGTCAGTACGGAGTCTGGCCCAGGGCAAGGTCAACCGCTCTAAGTACAACCTTTTCCCAAGGTACACTGTGCTGTCTATTTATGGTAAACCTTACACTCATAACTTGACATTAAGTGTTGCCCTATTCCCTTGGGAATAAGTTGAGCCTGCTTTTAGGTTGCCCCATTGGACAGGTGTTAAAAAAACAACCAAACTGCAAAGAATTCCATTAAAACGTATATTTCTGGTCGTCCCCATTGTTATGTCAAAAACAGTAAATTTATGTAATTTCAGTCAGTCGGACATGTTGAGACTGCTCTGATTTAAAAAGAATTGATAACAACAATACAAAGAACTCCAGTACTGATCTTTCTGATGTGTAGGTGAAAGGCAGGCCATATATGGCACTTTTGAATGTAAATAGCAAATTAACTTATTTGACCAAGTGATCTTCAGGCAACCCCAAAATATTCCTGACATGCCTGATGGGCAAGTGCCTTTCAGACTTCATTGTCAATCCCTGACTCATAACTCTCCCCACTAGCTAATACTTAAGTGGCTTTTTTTTCTGAGATTAAAAAATAAATACTATTCAATTGAGACCCTGTTTTAATTTGAGATAGTTAGTCATGTTCTGCCCCTGAAAAAGGCAGTTAACCCACTGTTCCTAGGCTGTCATTGAAAATAAGAATTTATTCTTAACTGACTTGCCTAGTTAAATAAAGGTAGTCTTATCCTGTTACAGACACATCCCTAGGAAGCCCATGGAGGAGACTCAGTCATTTGTGAATGACACTGCCTACAGGATAGTGCGTCTGCAGGAGGACAACATGGTGCTGAAGCCCTGGGTCCTGATGGCCTCCCTCCTCCTGCAGAACCTGGAGGGCCTGGAGCTGTCTGTGCTGACAGAGCAGACCCTCTGGCTCCGAGGCCTGGCCCTGTCATATGCTGCCTTCCTGGACTGGCCTGGTAGGATCCACATCAGACATAGGCAATGCACATTGATCCCAGTGTAACTCTTCCTTTTAACTTTAACTCACCATTGATTGTGCTTTAACTCTCCTGTTGACCTCAAATGATACAGTAAGCTCTTTGATGCTGTTGCTTAGTGTTTTTTTTTGTATCCTCAGCACAACTTATCCTAAATATTTGTTTATTTAAACCTTATTTTATCAGGAAAATTGACTGAGAACGCATTGTCATTTACAGCAACGGCCTGGGGAATAGTTACAAGGGAGTAGAATGAGCCAATTGGAAGCTGCCGATGATTAAGTGGCCAGATTGGGAATATAGCCAGGACTCCGGGGTTAACACCGCTACGCACAAGACCTGTTTAACAGCACCTTACACAGGGCAATGTCCCCAATCACTGCCCTGGGGAATTGGGATATATAAACTCAGCCAAAATAGAAATGTCCTTTTTTCAGGTCCCAGATCTTCATTGTAAAGTAGTTATTTATCTAGTTATTTATATATATTTATATTTTTCTACTGCCCCACACAAACCTTAAGCTATGTAATCGGGGGTTGATTGCGGTGTGGTCATATTGGAATTAACCCAGTGAAAAAACCTTAATTTCCTCGCCAAGGTCTTTCTTGGACAAAAGTGTTTCATGAGCCCTAAAAACATTCTCTACCTGAAAGTGCAGAATCTGTTCACTCACTGACTTTGACTGGCCCTATATTATTTATCACACCCACTGCTCCTGATGCGATATGATGATTGACATCCAGTTCCCTTTGATGTCAAAAGAATACATGTTTGAGTATGAGCGACTGATCTAGCTTTATAATTAGCTCTGTGTGAACCTCTGGGCTTGCTAGCCACACCCAGATGATGCTCTCATGGCCCTTCCAGGCCTCAGACGTCAGTCCCTTGTCACTACTCTGGGGATGTCCCCTGCCATCCTTAATGAGTCACTGATGTTGTGACAGGATCTGAAGGATCATCTCAGGCACCCTGCGTGTGCCGTCTAGACAGAGCTCACTGCTGGGCCTCGTCACCTTGTTACTTCCTTCTCTTTTCTCTGTCTCACTCTTTGTTTCTGTCTCTTTTCTCTCGCTCCTCCAGACCATGCTCCCACAGCGAAGGTGGTGTCGTCCAGCCTGGCTCTCCACAGGGGCTTGGCGTGTGTCTCAGGGGGCCGGGTTAGTCTGGTGGTAGGGGAGCCCCTGGGCCCAGTGACCCCAGAGGAGGCTCTCTTTAACAGAGCCGTCAGCGTGCTCTCCTGTGCCTCCTACAGGAACCAGGTCCTTCACGTGTTCCTCCGGCCCGCCATGCTGGCTGTGGCCATGCACACCGCAGCCTCCTCTAAGAAGAGTGAGTGGCCTGGCTGTAGGCCAACTCTGATCTCATTTAATAATAATAGTACATTCATGGGTTTTATATAGTTCTTCATGGACTCAAAGATGCTAATTAGAATAATTTTATTAGGGTTGAAATATAGTATATAGCCCCAGTTTAAGTTTCCACTCAATATACCTGCTTTTATGTCGTCCCAATAGGGTGCTAGCTAGTATACATGGCTGACGTTTTTGAATGTGTGTTTTTCCACTTAATTAAATGAAGGCTGCATCTTTCAGATGAAGTGTACAACTGCTTCAGCTTCCTTTGGAACATGTTCTCCAATGACTTCATCCTCTGTCCTGGGGACACTGTCCAGGTAATACTTAAATGCACAGTGACAAATAATTTTAAGGAATTTAAAATCGTAATAAGTTCTTAGTATGCACTTATTCCTATGGTGAATATCCGTACAGGACTTTGAGGAGGCGTGTTATCTGCTGGTGAAGACTGGTGCTGTTCAAATGCCGCAGCAGGACATAGAGATGACAGACAGAGGCCAGCCCACCCTCTCCTTCTTCATAGGCCTGCTGGAACCATTCCTACAAGGCTACCAGGTACACTGGCCCTCAGTCTAGCACTAATGTAAACCTTTTATCTGAGCATGATACTTCCTGATGGCTTTATAATAGCTTTATTACTTAATCATAGCTTAAAACACTTTTCTTACATTTTACTCAAAGCGCTCAAGAGACTTTTATAGTGACCTGATAATTTGCAGTATTGTGGACATTGGAGTTCCCAAAAGTTGTCAATAAATTTTACAGCGGAAAACTGTCTTGCAGGAGAATCCTCAGTGAAATATGAATTTTCATGACCAGCATCCAGTAGAGGGAGCTCTATAACCAGAGCATTGTCACGTTATGGTGTTACATGCTGGGTGTCCACAAATCAACACTGCACATTCCTTTGGATAGTCCCACTCCGTGGTCTTCAGTGGCTGTGTGTGAGTTGACTGTTGTTGAATTCTTGTGTGTATCTCCTCTAGGTGGTGTGTCAGTACCTCTGTGAGGAGGCCAGCGAGGGCCTGACAGAGAAGCAGTACATCCCTGCTGTCCGCAGCTTCGCTGTCAAGCTCATCCTAGCAGGTGCTTTCACTTCACTCTCTGAAATGTTTTGAGTGTGGTCTGGGTTCAGTCAGCAGGATAACAACTTTAGTTTACAGCCAAGCGGAACAGTATACATTTATTTGCATAGTCCCAAATTAATGGTTTGTAGATGTTCAGCTGTTTGTCATCAACATTTTAACTTACTATCCAATAACCCTAGCCATAACCCTAACCATAGCTTTATGTCCACGTCCAGCTAAACCTACCCGCTGGGCACAGACGTCTGTCTATTCCACATTGGTTCAACGTAATTTCATTGAAATGCCGTGGAAACGACGTTGATTCAACCAGTGTGTGCCCAGTGGGCAGCTTCATGTCTACGCTCTTGGTTTATATGACACAATGAAAACTGCCATCTAGTGGCTTTAGATGCCACTGCCAACTCTCAGATGTGAGCATTTTGTGTTGTGTGTTTTTACAGGAAACCTGAGGTGCTATGAGGTGCTATCGTCAGACATGCAGAAGAATGCTCTTGCCGCTTTGCTGCGTATGGATGCTGTAAGAAAGGTCAAAGTGTAAGTCCAGTTCAACTACTCCTATATCTGGGTTGTGAAGTCCAATCTTTTTGTGGGAATGGTTGTTCTGACTGTGAATAATTAGTTTTTTAATTTCAGAGCTGATCAAGTCACTCTCATAGTGAACAAGATGGCTGTGAACTCTATAGACGATATACTGGGTAAGAGTGATCAGCCATATCAATCAGACTCAGATCAGCCCAAGTCTCTCTCTAATTGCTGTAGCAGAAGATCTGTATAGAGATGGGTTGACACAAAGTTATATAAGATGATGGTATATTTAATTATATTTGAGTCACACAGGCTTGTGTAGTGCTGTTTCATTTCAAATGGCTGCATCAGGTACTGAGGGCTGGCCTACTTACACTTTTTGTTACAGTTGTTGTCATGACCCACTTTGGATGATGTGGCACTGGCACATGCATGACAGCTAGCCTATAGTGGATTTTCCATTACACAACACAAGTGTATGAGTCCTGATGGTTGATTTTGTTTTTACTCTCTTCAGGAGGCAAACTTCCCACTCAGAAAGCTGTCCTCGCTCGACTGTAGTTCACTCACTTCGCGGGCCAATGAAAACTCTGGAGAGTAAACTCTGCCTTCATTACCATAATGCCAAATTTTCCAGGAGAGCACAGCTTTGCTGACTACAAAGGTTGTTTGTCATAGTTTTTTAAAAGGAACTTCACAGGGTTGCCATCTGGGACACTGTTTTCATACACACATGCTCTTCAAATTTTTTTATATGACAAATAACAACGAAATACTTCTTTAGATCTTCGCTCACACTAACTACGTTTCTGTCTAGAGTCGTTTTACATTTCCGAGGTTGCCAAACTAATTTAAATAGTAGCCATTTTAATTAACACGTTTTGTGCAATCCCGTTTGTTTTCTAACACTGCTTGGACTCATTAATATATTCTTCATTAGTTATTTTGGTGTTATGTCGCCTGATGTGGCAATGCTGTGTAGTCTGTCAGAGTGTTTGTATTGTGTTGGTGTGGACCTCTCCCTTTCTCCTCTGCTGGGATCGTTGCCTTTGTGTGTTTTTCAGAGAAATCATTGTTACAAAAATGGGGTCGCATCATGTTGTTTACAGACCCAATTGAGGATACCAGCCTATTTATACAAAGTAAACACTGGGTAGATAAGAAATTGTATTTACTCTATTTTATTATATCATAAAAACAGATTTGGAATAGAAACACCCCCTCTCATGATCAAAGCCAAAGAGTTAGTGATTTCATCAGATATGCTGAGGGTATAATATCCAAACATGAGAGCCATATGTTGTTTACATCTGTTTTATACACATATCCAACTGCATCATTGTTACTCTGATATATGATGACTGTTGTGGAATACTCAGTTACAACTTAAGACCTAAGATCACAAAGGTAACCTGACCACTGAGGATTTTCCATAATCTCTCCTTTCCTATACTTCCTGATTTGTTTAGTGTGACCGAAGTATGTTTCTGAACTGTTTTGATATGACTGTGTTTACAATGCGGATTTGACAAAAACATGAAGAATGTAACCATGATCTCTGTTACCAAGTGCAGCAGATGCATTGACTGCTGGTCTCCTGCCAAAGTATACATGTCTATGTTACCCTACCATTCTGTCATGTACAGTAGGGTGCAATGTGTATGTGTTTTTGATGTGCAATTAATGTTGTTCTAACGTTAATGACTACTGTTGCTAGACAGTAACATTTAATTATATGAGTGTGTGGCAGTTAACTGTGATCAATGATGCCTTTTGAAGTAAATCTACAGGCAGAAAAAGTTACATAAATAAAGAATTTGAAATATAGTGGTAGATGGTCTGACTGTTCTGAGGACTGTTGTGGTTAGCAGAAATGTGTATGACCTTCCCATAGATGGCAGGCTTGCTCCTCTTCTATGAAATGCTGTAGGTTGTCGATTTCAAGGGAAGTAATGTGGATGGACGTGTCATATCAGGGAAGTATTTTCCATCATGTTGTTTTGTGGTCATGCTGCTGAGTAAGATAATACGGCCAGCAAATCCCCTAGCTTCCATCAATTTTTCTCTGACATACTGTTGGGTTCTCTAAAGTCACCACACTCTATTTACCTTCTCAATCCAGGCCTCTGAGCTCTTTTAACAGCTATATCAGCACTTATATTTTTTTCTCATGACATGCTTTATTTAAGGGGCATGAACCAGATTAACTCTGTTCAACTGAAGTGCTGCTGCTGGGGCTCTGTGGAAAACAGGTTAGGCCAGTCAGGTGGGTTTTCCCATCTATGAAGTGCAGTTTAAAAAGAATAAAAATGTTTTTAACACCAATCTTTGCTTTTCCTATTACTCAGTGTGCTACTGGGAGTTGTGGACTCATCATGAATGTGAGATATAGTCACTGAAATGGGTTGATGCCTAGTAGTTAACCTTGGAAAGTCTGATTGATTTCAATAATTTCCTTGAATATATTCTGCCTAAATACAAACACCATTAGCCTTGGCAATTTGCATAGTAGTGTAATATCCACCTGTGCATATACAGTGCATTCGGAAAGTATTCAGACCCCTTCATTTGTTCCACGTTTTATGTTACAGCCTTAATATAAAATGTATTGAATTGTTTTTTTCCCCCCTCATCAATCTACACACAATACCCCATAATGACAAAGCAAAAACGGGTTTTTATACATTTTTGAAAACGTATAAAAAATAAAAGCAGAAAAATCACAAGTATTCAGACCCTTTACTCAGTACTTTGACAGCGATTACAGCCGTGAGTCTTCTTGGGTATGAGGCTGCAAGCTTGGCACACCTGTATTTGGGGAATTTCTCCCATTCTTCTCTGCAGATCCTCTCAAGCTCTGTCAGGTTGGATGGGGGGCGTCGCTGCACAGCTAATTTCAGGTCTCCAGAGATGCGCAATCAGGCTCTGGCTGGGCCACTCAAGGAAATTCAGAGACTTGTCCCGAAGCCACTCCTTCGTTGTCTTGGCTGTGTGCTTAGGGTCGTTGTCCTGTTGGAAGGTGAACCATCGCCCCATTTTGTGGTCCTGAGCGCTCTGGAGAAGGTTTTCATCAAGGATCTCTCTGTACTCTGCTCCGTTCATCTTTCCCTCGATCCTGACTAGTCTCACAGTCCCTGCTGCTGAAAAACATCCCCACAGCATGATGCTGCCAACAGCATGCTTCACCGTAGGGATGGTGCCAGGCTTCCTCCAGATGTGACGCTTGGCATTCATGCCAAAGAGTTCAATCTTGGTTTCATCAGACCAGAGAATCTTGTTTCTCATGGTCTGAGAGTCCTTTAGGTGCCTTTTGGCAAACTCCAAGCTGGCTGTCGTGTGACTTTTACTGAGGAGTGCCTTCTGTCTGGCTATTCTACTATAGAGGCATGATTGGTTGAGTGCTGCAGAGATGGTTGTCCTTCTGAAAGATTCTCCCATCTCCATAGAGGAACTCTAGAGTTATGTCAGAATGACCATCAGGTTCTTGGTAACCTCCCTGACCAAGGCTCTTCTACCCCGATTGCTCAGTTTGTCAGGGTGGCCAGCTCTAGGAAGAGTCTTGGTGGTTCCAAACTTCTTCCATTTAAGAATGATGGAGGCCACTGTGTTCTTGAGGACCTTAAATGCTGCAGAAATGTTTTGGTACCCTTCCCTAGATCTGTGCCTTGACACAATCCTTTCTCTGAGCTCTACGGACAATTCCTTCGACCTCATGGCTTGGTTTTTGATATGACATGCACTGTCAACTGTGGGACCTTATACAGACAGGTGTGTTTCCAAATCATGTCCAATCAAGTGAATTTACCACAGGTGGATTTCAATCAAGTTTTAGAAACATCTCAAGGATGATCAATAGAAACGGGATCCACCTGAGCTCAATTTCGAGTCTTATAGCAAAGGGTGTGAATACTGTTTTCGCCTTGCCATTATGGGGTATTGTGTGTAGATTGAGGATTTTTTATATTTTTTATACCTTTTAGAATAAGGCTGTAACGTAACAAAATGTGGAAAAAGGGAAGGGGTCTGAATACTTTCCGAATGCACTGTATGACAATGATAAAATGCTTTGCAGTTCAGAAAAATATTTGATTCAGCCTTCCTATGCTATGATATCTCACATCTTGTTTGGAGCAGCAGAGACTGGGAGTAGTTGTTTGAAGACTCAAAAGACAAAACATGTTGTTTCATGACACACAGTCAGTGACATCATTAAGTAGAGAGCGGAGTTCTTGACATGGCAGAGAGACATGCCACTCCCCACACTCCTCTGAGAGCCAGCCCCCTGCCCCTGCGTGTTAGGAGTCTAATTCGAAATGTCTGCCAAGTGAGAATGTCCCACGTTGTTGAACACATTGTTTTAACTTTCACCAGGGAGTGGATCCATTAGCAGTCAGTTCTTACGCCGCCCTCTGCTCCCCTACTCCCCTCTCTCTGAGCAGTGTCTCGGTTCTGTGGGATTTCTGGAGATGCAAGTTTGACAGGAAAATAAATAATAATCCTCAGATGGCGACCGCAATGAAGTGACAGCCTGGAGAAAATGTAATACAATTCAATACAATCTAATTGAAGTGGTGAGCCGGAACACCCCAGAGAGCAATCAAGCTCTCTTTATTTTTGTCATGATCCTCGAAGTACACATTATAAAGAAAAAAAAGTATTTGGTAAACTAATGGATCTGCCATAGTGTGTTCCTGCAACACCTTCACACCCACCTGGGCCTGATGCAGATGAGCTAAACAAAGTTGTACTCAAAGTATAAAGCATCTGCCGTGAATATGTGGGGAATGATGGCATAGAGAATGTTTATCCATTCTATGTTTTTGTAATACTATAGTATTTGTATATTGTATTTCAACTTAGTGTTGTCTTTAGCTATTTTCCTTTCGTATGCTGTGTTTCATTTAAATACAAGGCCTTATATGCATCAGGTTGCATTCATCATGTCCATTCAATATGCAGTGAAAGTATGCCATTATCCACACATCGTTAGAACGTGCCGCCTTCTCCGTGTTGTGTCTGTGGGCTTGTCTTGTTCTCTGTACCCCCTGGATGTCATTACTGTCAAAGAACATCCTCTCAATTTGTTATTTCCTTTGCAGTACTGAGAGACATTGATGAAGGTACAAGATGTGGAAAGGTAATGTGACATCTATTCATTGTAAAGGCACCTGCATTTAGCTGTGTGCTCCTTAACTCATACCTCCCAATATAATAGAGTATATTCATTCTACCCTATGGATTAATAAGCTACCAGAATATAAAAAAAACATAATTATACTATTTCCTGCTTTGGAAAATGCAGATTGCTGGGCACAATGGGGAGATATATATGTTGTGCATAAGCCACAGAAAGGAAATTACATTTAATGCTCTTTTGTATTCTCAATATGTCTCAGAAGGAAAGGAAGCAACTTTCTACACTGCGATTATGTCAATTGGTTGGTAATGCTCAGATTGTTTAGTTTATATAACAAGTCTTCTCTCCAATGCCTGCCCAATGATTGTAGGCTACATGCAGCACTTTACTGGAGTCAACTTCTGCTGGATTTCCTCCTCCCACCTCCTATATACCCTTGCTATATTTAATCAGAGTCGGTTCATGATGCATTGCCTAGCATTACCCTCAGGCAAGTGCATTTCTGCATTACAGGAAATGTAATTATGAAATTACAAAGCAGCAGGCTGATCAGCACAATTCAAATTAGTGGGTACACAGCATTAGGCTTGCTGGCTGTGGCCTTCCCAATTAGCATGACAAAATGAGCTCCATTGGGTCTCAATGAGCCCTTTCATTAAGTGAATAGCAAACCTTTAGTTAATTAAAATTAGTGGATAGGTAAACTTCCCTTCTCGTTTTATGAGTGCACTCGGCTGCCAAAATAGTTTTCATAATTACAATTACACTGATCCTCTCTTTTTCTGTCTCCAGAGGCCTGTATGCTTGTATAGGGAGGAGGATAGCACTCTGATGCTATGGTAAATGAGAGTGATTATATATAAAATATGGATATCAGCCTTCTGAGCTGCACTGTCATAGTGGTTTGATCAACTCTCATTTGAAACATCCTATGTCCTAAATTGGATCAGTGTTTATATTAGGTTCTGACGAGAGAGACATGAGGATGGGTGATATTTGAATTGTTTGATTGAATAGGGCCTGCATGTTTCTCCTTGCTTGTACATCCATCCACCAACAACCTCTGGCTGTTTTAATTGACTTTGCAGTCCTCCTGCCAGCAAAACACAGGTGCATATAGCCCCTCTTTTTCTGCTCCAGTGACCACAGGCTAAACAGATGCCACACAGAAACTTTACAGTGATGCATTCTAGCAGTAGACTGGGGTAAAAAGCAAAGTCTTCTCGCTGCAGACAATTGTCCTTCTCCCATTCCAACTTGACGTTGCATCACGTCTGCAGAGGAATACATATGAAGTTGACAACATCAGTGTTCAGATGGCCTGAGGGGTACACTGGTGGCTGATGGGGAGTGACTCCATTCTCCCATTCACCAGACAATGACTGTGAATGTATGTGGGAGAGAAAGGAAGCTAACTAGAATAGGTCCCTGATTGATATCGCTTGGTGTTCCCCACTGGATATCTCCATTTGTCTTTTTTGCATTGCGAATAAGTAATATTTACAATGTTTTATAAACAATTCTATATATCTAATCCACTGAAATTATGAATGTACAGTTCAGTAGAGAGTGTTTCTAACACACATCTGTTGCCATGAAATGCTTTGAAGGGCTAGTCATGGCTCATACCAACAACATCATAATCATAATAAATGCCATTTAGTCAGCGTGTGCATGCATTTTACATATGGGGTTCCTGGGAATTGAACTCACTATCCTGGCATTGTAAGCACCATACGCTACCAACTGAGCTACAGAGGACCACATATCAAGACACCCTGGACCCACTCCAATTCACATATCTCCCCAACAGATCCACAGATGACACAATCTCTATTGGACTCCACACTGCCCTTTCCCACTTAGGAAAAAAATAAACACCTATGTGAAAATACTGTTCATTGACTACAGCTCATCATTCAACACCATAGTCCCCTCGAAGCTCATCACTAAGATAAGGTCCCTGGGACTTCCTTGGTCCTTGTCAATCATTGGCTCATTGGTGAAATTAGCATTCAGACCATATCTTTAAGTAAATCAATCATTCATTTATTAATGCAATTGCAGACAGAAGTTGACAACAGGAACATAGCACGCATGTTGCCGAGTAAGTTCTGCAAAATAGTAAAGGGTCCAAGTTATTATATTAAGCCCGAAGTCCAGCCTTAGTGATGTCACTGCTTACGTCATTACCTTCTACTCATGAGACCAACCCCATGCCTACACAGCTATACCAACTAGAGTTTTAGTGTTATCTAAAGGCTCAGCAGTAAATGTCCACTCCCCAAGTTGATTTATAGTGGAATGTCTGACTAGTCTCTTATCTCTTTCACTCCCTGGGGAGTTCTGTGTCTCTGCATCTCTTTTATCTTTTAGGCTCTTCTCACAGACACCCTGAACTCACACATCTCTCAGACCGTTTCTAATAAGAGGCAGAGACTAGAAAATACTGTGGAACATTATTAAACATTATAATGAATATATATATTGTTAATCTGTAGTCTAGGACCCTATAAATGTAAGGAGGAAGGGGTCTTATAACCCCTCCTCTTCTATTAATACAACATAAGCATAATCAATTATTATAATGCATCAAACATTTGGTACAGCCGCTAGCATGACCCCAAGGTGAACCCGAGAGGCTGAACACCTCCCTCTGCAACTGGATCCTGGACTTCTTGAAGGGCTGACCTCAGGTGGTGAAGGTAGGCAACTTCACCTCCACCACACAGATCCACAACACGGGGCCCCACTGGAATGCGTGCTCAGCCACCTCCTGTTCTCCCTCTTCACCCATGACTGTGTGGCCACGCACGTCTCCAACGATCATCAAGTTTGCTGACGACACAACAGTGGTAGGCCTGATTACCAACAACAACGAGACAGCCTGCAGGGAGGAGGTCAGAGAATTGGCAGTGTGGTGCCAGGACAACAATCCCTCCTTCAGTGTCAACAAAACGAAGGAGCTGATTGTGGACACCAGGAGACAGCAGAGAGAGCCCATCCACACCGATAGGGTCGTAGTAGAAAGGGTGAAAAGCTTCAAGTTCCTCTGAGTGCACATCACTGATGACCTGAAATGGTCCATTCACACAGGCAGTGTGGTGAAGAAGGCGCAACAGAAATTTGGCTTGGCCCTTAACACCCTCACAAACTTCTACAGATATGCCATTGAGAGCATCCTGTCGGGCTATATCACCGCCTGGTAGGCTATTACACTGTCCGCAACCACAGGGCTCTCCAGAGTGTGGTGCAAGCAGCCCAACTCATCACCCGGGGGCACACTGCCCGGTTCCACAAGAAGGCCAAGAAGATCATAAAGGACCTCAGTCACTTGAGCCTGTTCATCCCGATACCATGTAGATTTTATTTTATTTGTCTAGATTTGATTTGCTGTTCTCCTGGAAGGATGGGGCACTCAGAAGACAAAGTGCTGCTCTGCAATGTGACAAAGAGTGGCTCATACACACGTGCAAAGGTGCACATACAGCCACATACAAACGTGCGCACACAGGCATGCACACACACACACACACATGCACACTCATGCGCACGGCACGCTCATGCACACACACACACACACACACACACACACACACACACACACACACACACACACACACACACACACACACACACACACACACACACACACACACACACACACACACACACACACACACACACACACACTCTCCCTTTGAGAGTATTCCCCTATCACAATCAGGGAGGGACAGGGTGGGTCTCTGCAGTCGCTAATGTGTCCCTGTGATCTGTGGGATGGAAAACAATCAAGATGGCCCATCAGCAGACGTCAAATGGGTTCTAGTTTTATTTTTGCGCTTTGTTACTATTTTCACAAGTATGTGGTGAATTTCCAAACTCAGTACGGAACTCAAAACATGTAACACTAGTAACCAATGTTCCCTCAAATGTTTTGGGTCCCTGAGCAAATTTCTGGTCTGCTGAGCTCAAACTTGAATGTTGTGAAAATTCTGTGCAACTTCCTGTCGCACGTTTACTGTGAACACTGAAGCTATACCCGCTTTAAGTTAGTTTTAACAGTGGCTAAGTAGGCTTCTGTGGCTATTTGATAATAATGTAGACCTACCAGTGGCCTACCATCAAAAACAATGGAGGAAATGCATCCCATAACATTTTAAGATGGAAATAGCTATTCTATCGTTCAGCCTACAGTAGCAGCCTTTGTGTGGTGTTCAATGTAGGCTTACATTCCATGAGACTTTTAAAAAAAACATGCAGGGCTTGACATTAACCTGTTTATCCACTTGTCCTTCAGACAAGGAGGTGACATTTTACTAAATAAAATGCATCATTATTCCCAAACCATTATTAGAGAATCAGACAAATTATGCTACCCTCTGCCTATTGGCTACTTAGCTTATTCAAGCCTTTCTCAAAATTCAACACTGCCCCTTTAGACAAAAAAAGCTCTTTACCTGACTAGCTTTTCAAAGATGTCTAGAAATGTACACGTTTTTTGCTCTTGTAGGAAGCAATCGCTCCACTATTGATGACTAAAAATGATCTATAACTGGGCTAATAACTCACTAACTAGCAAAGGATTTGAACAAATATACACACATCGCAACATGTAGGGAGACATCTACTCACGACTGCTCATGTAAAAACAGTCCAGTTCAAAGGGAATGGCACAGATCCATATATGGCAACGGTCTATTTGCATATAGGCCTACTGCACCTCTGGTTATGGTGCACCGGTCTGTGGAGTATGGGCCTGAGTCATACCTGTCAAAGCAATAGAATCCTACTCCGATTGCCAACAACAAAATCTCTTGCATAGTTAGTTTTGCATACTAAGTCTTGCATAGTTTGTTTTGTTTCTGTACGTTGCATTGAACGTGTCTAATATTTAACTGATTCGATCCCAATTCCCACAGTGAAGGGAAACGTTGGTAATGTTAAATTAGTTCATGTTAAAACTATAAAAGTGAGTGAAGTTCAATCTCGTGCTTCTCTGCACTGGCTGATATTTCTTCTGGGCTGCAGTCCTGGGGGGCTGCGCACCCGCACACATTTTACAGGGAAAATTGCTTGCAGCACAGCCAGTCTTACATTCAAAGCCTTTCATTGTGCATTAATTTTGTTTGTAGACATCTTTCAACCATTGAACAAAAATATACGTTTACTGTGAAATATAAGTACATTGTTTTAATCACAAAACAGAACATGATATCTACTAATTTAGTTTATTAACAACCAGTTAATCCAACAGCAAAAATGTCAGATACATATTTAAAAATGTCCCTTTCTGTACGTTGCATTGAACGTGTCTAATATTTAACTGATTCGATCCCAATTCCCACAGTGAAGGGAAACGTTGGTAATGTTAAATTAGTTCATGTTAAAACTATAAAAGTGAGTGAAGTTCAATCTCGTGCTTCTCTGCACTGGCTGATATTTCTTCTGGGCTGCAGTCCTGGGGGGCTGCGCACCCGCACACATTTTACAGGGAAAATTGCTTGCAGCACAGCCAGTCTTACATTCAAAGCCTTTCATTGTGCATTAATTTTGTTTGTAGACATCTTTCAACCATTGAACAAAAATATACGTTTACTGTGAAATATAAGTACATTGTTTTAATCACAAAAACAGAACATGATATCTACTAATTTAGTTTATTAACAACCAGTTAATCCAACAGCAAAAAATGTCAGATACATATTTAAAAATGTCCCTTTCTGTACGTTGCATTGAACGTGTCTAATATTTAACTGATTCGATCCCAATTCCCACAGTGAAGGGAAACGTTGGTAATGTTAAATTAGTTCATGTTAAAACTATAAAAGTGAGTGAAGTTCAATCTCGTGCTTCTCTGCACTGGCTGATATTTCTTCTGGGCTGCAGTCCTGGGGGGCTGCGCACCCGCACACATTTTACAGGGAAAATTGCTTGCAGCACAGCCAGTCTTACATTCAAAGCCTTTCATTGTGCATTAATTTTGTTTGTAGACATCTTTCAACCATTGAACAAAAATATACGTTTACTGTGAAATATAAGTACATTGTTTTAATCACAAAAACAGAACATGATATCTACTAATTTAGTTTATTAACAACCAGTTAATCCAACAGCAAAAAATGTCAGATACATATTTAAAAATGTCCCTTTACATTATACCGTTTTCACATTAGACAATACACTTGCACCAGACATTAAAATTGACTGAACATCACATTTACATAATTCCTATCCCATGTGTGATCATTGAAGACATCTTTCACAATGTAATTTAATAAAATAAATGAAAGCAGCATAATGTTTAACATGCACTCGTTTGCATGAAGCCTGTCTTGAGCATTTGGCCATAGGTTCTCATCGAAATCGCAGTAAATATCATGCACCTGGGGTAGAAATCCAACATACGTAGGACTGGATTGAAATCATTGCATGCCTCATCCATGGCCTGAAGGAGGGTGGTATGCTCATGGAGATGGCAATCAATTTTCCACTTGTATTGTAATCATGTATTGTATTTTACAGTATTGTAGTGGTCTTGTAAGTGGCTCAGTTCATAAGAGCATGGTACTAGCAACACCAGAGTTGTTGGTTCGATTCCCACTGTGGTTAGATACCAAAATGTGTGGACTGTTGTCAGTTTGATCAAAAGTGTCTGCTACATAAATGGAATATATTATGGTATTACAGTAGTGTACTGACCAATGCAAAATTAGTAAATCAGTGTGAATGCCCCCACAAAAAGACCCCAGCAACTTCATTCTGGATTGTTTGTGTGTTGGTAATGTATTGTATTACTGCACTGTAGGAACTATAAACACAAGCATGTCACTGCACTTGCTGTAACATCTGCTAATCTGTGTATGCGATCAATTCACTTACTGTGAATTAAAATCATAATAGTCATCATAGCAGTACTTTCGAGTATACAGTAGATCATACTTATGTTTCTACTTTACAGACATACATTCTCATTATGTAGTTCTCAAAATCTGCAGTAGACAAACCAGTTGACATGTAAAATCTATAGGTTTATCAAACGTTTAGGTGATCATCAATTAAGAGCAATTGGGTTAAGTAAAGCAGTATTTCTAGATGAATCATTGATTTAAGTTGGGTGAAAAAGGGATTTTGTGTGTTGTACTTAGTCAATAAAAAATGAAACAACTGCCTTTTTGATGATCTGTTTTGAGTTTTGTACTAAGAGTTATGAAGATTTAAAAAAACGAATACTGGTACGGTTCAAGTCCCTCTTAAAGATGTCAGATCAAACCTCCAGATTGCCTGTGGTGGATTTGAAGCAGGCACCCAGGAGAGCTTGGGAAATTGCATTTGCTGCTGCTAAAAGATTCTGATAAGAGGAGAATGCAATGACAGGGCAAGGTTATCTGAACGCTGCAGTGGAGCAGCGCGCTGGGCGCCTCACCTCCCTGAGAGGTCAGCCTCTGTCATCAGTGAAGTGAGGGGCAGCAGTAGAAATACAGGCTACTAAAGACGCATGGGTAGTACAGGGGAACTGTACTGGATGAGGTTGAGTCCCTGAGCTCAGCCTCACATCAAATCAAATATATTTGTCACATACAGTGCATACCTGTATCTCGTCGCCCCATGTTGCTACAGTGCATTCAGAAAGTATTCAGACTCCTTGACTTTTTTCACATTTTGTTACGTTACAGCCTTATTCTAAAATGTATTAAATTGTTTTTTCCCCCTCATCAATCTACACACAATACCCCAAAATAACAAAGCAAAACCACGTTTTTATAAAGATCACATTTACATAAGTATTCAAACCCTTTACCCAGTACTTTGTTGAAGCACCTTTGGCAGCGATTACAGTCTCGAGTCTTCTTGGGTATGACGCTACAAGCTTGGCACACCTGTATTTGGGGAGTTTCTCACCTTCTTCTCTGCAGATCCTCTCAAGCTCTGTCAGGTTGGATGGGGAGCGTTGCTGCACAGCTATTTTAAGGTCTCTCCAGAGATGTTCGATCGGGTTCGGACTCTGAGTGGGCCACTCAAGGACATTCAGAGACTTGTCCCAAAGCCACTCTTGCGTTTTCTTGGCTGTGTGCTTAGGGTCATTGTCCTGTTGGAAGGTGAACCTTTCATCAAGGATCTATCTGTACTTTGCTCCGTTCATCTTTCCCTCGATCCTGACTAGTCTTCCAGTAACTGCTGCTGAAAAACATTCCCACAGCATGATGCTGCCACCACCATGCTTCAACGTAGGGATAGTGCCAGGTTTCCTCCAGAAGTGACACTTGTCATTTAGACCAAAGAGTTCAATCTTTGTTTCATCAGACAAGAGAATCTTGTTTCTCATTGTCTGAGAGTCTTTATTGTCTGTGTGCCTTTTACAGAGGAGTGGCTTCCGTCTGGCCACTCTACCATAAAGACCTGATTGGTTGAGTGCTGCAGAGATGGTTGTCCTTCTGGAAGGTTCTCCCATCTCCACAGAGGAACTCTGGAGCTCTTTCAGAGTGACCATCGGGTACTTGGTCACCTCCCTGACCAAGGTCCTTCTCCACCGATTGCTCAGTTTTCCCGGGCGGCCAGCTCTAGGAAGAGTCTGGGTGGTTCCAAACTTCTTCCATTTAAGAATGATGGAGACCACTGTGTTCTCTGGGACCTTCAATGCTGCAGAATTGTTTTGGTACCCTTCCCCAGATCTGTGCCTTGACACAATCCTGTCTCAGAGCTCTACGGACAATTCCTTCGACCTCATGGCTTGGTTTTTGATCTGACATGCACTGTCAACTGTGGGACCTTAAATAAACAGGCGTGTGCCTTTCCAAATCATGTTCAATCAATTGACTTTACCACAGGTGGACTCCAATCAAGTTGCAGAAACATCTCAAGGATGATCAATGGAAACAGTATGCACCTGAGCTAAATTTGAGTCTCATAGCAAAGGGTGTGAATACTTATGTAAATAACATATTTCAGTTTTTTATTTTGAATACATTTGCAAACATTTCTAAAAAAACATTTTTTTTTGTAAATTGATGAGGATTTATTTTGATTTAATCGATTTTTAGAATAAGGATGTAACGTAACAAAATGTGAAAAAAGTCAAGTGGTCTGAATAGTTTCCTATTGCACTGTACACTATTACAAAAGGTATAAAGGTGCAGGGAAATGCTTGCGTGCTAGCTCCCTCCACATTACAATATCAATAATAATCAAGTCAAATAAAAAAGTACTGTAATTAGAATAAATAAAATAAAATAAAACGTTATTGGTCGCATACACATGGTTAGCAGATGTTAATGCAAGTGTAGTGAAATGCATAGTAGTATGCATAGTAATAAAACGGATATGTACACAATTTTAATTACAGTATACATTCTGAATGTACTATTTCAAGTATGACAGTGTTTACAACATAAAGTTGCGCAGTTGAATAAATAGTATATACTAGAAAAGCAGTGTTGACTCTCTCTCTCTCTGTATGTGTAACCTAACATAGCAGGCGTGAAAATGAAACACCTCTAACTAGATCCCCCACATTCTGGTCCTAACAATATTTATTTTTTAACTCTCAGGGGAGGTTATCTTCTGCACTGTTCAACCATTCCAGTAAATGTAGAGGAGGAGTTAAGATGGAGTGTCGCCTTGTTAATGTCTGAAAGCGGAATTCAAGTCACAGGCTCTCTTCCATTTCCTTTGAAAACCGGAACATCCGGTGAATCAAGACCCTGCTGAGGCTAGTGTGTGTGTGAAAGTATGTGTGCTTGCTTGTATGTGGTTGATTATCTGTGGTTGTATGTGTGTGTGTGTGTGCTTGTGTGTAAGGGTGCAGATAGTCTCTGGGTGTTTCTCAAAATGCACGCTACCGTGCTCTGAGCATGTAAATTGGAGCACGGGAGGGTCAGAGAATGAGTCCAAATCAAGATATGTGAAACGGAGCACGGAGGGCACTTCTCAAATGCATACTCTGTTTGTACATATTTTGAAGCATGCATCGATGCAAGCTTCAACGGAAAGTATGCAAAGAAATATTACGCAATCGTGTAAAAAATTGTGCAACATTTATTGAAATCAATGGCGGCTATTATTTCAGCTGAAGCGAGAGAAAATACACTCCGACTTTGGGATGACATGTTGCCTATTCACATGTTGCCTGACTACAATATTTTATCTTGATACATTAATAAATACATGCTGTGTTAATTTGGACATGTTTACCTGCCTACGTACCATAGATCACAATCCCATAATAAGTCAATAGGGCTAACTGGCTAGCTACTAGTACTGTTAGCTAGCCAGATAGCCAGAATTGTTAGCTAGCTACCCACAAGAATTGACATCTATCTTGTATAATATTAGTTTTAGGTCATTTCTTCCTGTTAAACTATCTGGTTAGCTACATTATTAAAATTAATATATAGCTAGCTGATAGTTATTAAGTAAAATGGTTGCTTTGTGTATATTCAGTTTAGTCTCTTGCCATTGTTGTCCTGGCTGGAAGACGGTTCAGTGAATGGGTAAGTCCATAGTAAGTCAATAGGTCTAGCTAGCCATGAAGAATGTACATCTACCTTGCATAACATTAGTTTTAGGTCATTTTTGCCTGTTTAACTAGCTGGCTAGCTAGATTATTACGATTCATATCTCTAGCTGATAATTATGAGGTTAAACGTTTGCTTTGTGTATGTCTTATTTCATCTATTGTTGCCATTGCCCTTTCTGGAAGACAGTTCAGTGAATGGGGAGGTAAAGCGTGAGGTAACACAGTAGGGTGAGTGCAAGTGCTTCTCAAATGTATTGTTTTATGTGTTCTCCACACTCTCGTCCTCACAAGAACGTAGTCAAGAAAATGTGGTCAGAGAATGTACTCGTAGCATGAGAGTGTGGAGCACTGTAGTATGCATACTGAGAAACACCCTCTGAGGTGCAAATAGTCTCTTAGGTGAGCAAGTAGACAGCTAGGGTTAGCTGTTCAACAGTCTGATGGCATGGTAGTAGAAGCTGTCTCTGTTACCATTTGCCAGAAGGTAACAGAGTGAACTGTCTGTGGCTCGGGTGACTGGAGTCCTTGACGATCTTCCGGGCTTTCCTCAGACACCTGTAAAGCTATGAGTAGATAGCTATAGGGTCACAGCTGCACTCTCGTTCCCCATCCTCCAACTTCACTTTATGCTATTATTGTAGGACTCAAAGGCCAAGAGTGTCTAAGGGCAATTTCATGGTTAATAGTACATCATGTTCCTGTATGTCTACTCAGTGTTCCAGGAAGTTATATCTGCTGGCTTCTATGTGTTGTCATGTTTCTAGCTGTGACAGTTCAAAGAACACTAGCTGAGTCACAATTGCTACATGTCACAAGAACCAATTTTAATCAATCCACAAATGCATAAATGTTAAAGTTTGGAAATGTGTCATTGTAAATCTTTCCTAATCTGACCCAAAATAAAACTCAGACTGGCTCGACAGGAATTTCCTCGAAAGCAGCATGCAAACAAGATCGTGTCACTGTTTTTGGCCTTGTTGAACGCTGTAGCTTGGCGGTGTGATGGTTCCCAGATAATAGTGCTCCCGGGGGAGGGCAGAGCGACAGCTCGAACAGGTGTCAGTGCTGCCTGTCAGCGCCCTCAGTTCAGAAGTGACAGTTTGAAAGTGTTGTGTCTGACAGTGTGTCCCTCCGCCAGGGTGTCTCCTCAATGTTCATCCAGGTCAGAGGAACCAAAAAATATCAACAGAGTAGGGGAGTTAGAGAGGTAAAGAGGTACAGTTGAAGTCGGAAGTTTACATACACTTAGGTTGGAGTCATTAAAACTCATTTTTCAACCACTCCACAAATTTCTTATTAACAAACTATAGTTTCGGAAAGTTGGTTAAGACATCTACTTTGTGCATGACTCAAGTCATTTTTCCAACAATTGTTTACAGACAGATTATTTCAGTTTTAATTCACTGTTTCACAATTCCAGTGGGTCAGAAGTTTACATACATTAAGTTGACTGAGCTTTTAAACTGCTTGGAAAATGCCAGGAAATTATGTCATGGTTTTAGAAGCTTCTGATGGGCTAATTGACATCATTTGAGTGAATTGGAGGTGTACCTGTGGATGTACTTCAAGGCCAAACTCAGTGCCTCTTTGCTTGACATCATGGGAAAATCAAAATAAATCAGCCAAGACCTCAGAAAAAAAAACGTAGACCTCCACAAGTCTGGTTCATCCTTGGGAGCAATGTCCAAACTCCTGAAGGTACCACGTTCATCTGTAAAAACAACAGCATGCAAGTATAAACACCATGTGACCACGCAGCCGTCATACTGCTCAGGAAGGAGACACGTTCTGTATCCTAGAGATGAACGTACTTTGGTGCGAAAAGTGCAAATCAGTCCCAGAACAACAGCAAAGGACCTTGTGAAGATGCTGGAGGAAACAGGTACAAAGTATCTATATCCACAGTAAAACGAGTCCTATATTGACATAACCTGAAAGGCCGCTCAGCAAGGAAGAAGCCACTGCTCCAAAACCTCCATAAAGAAGCCAGACCACGGTTTGCTACTGCAGATGGGGACAAAGATCTTACTTTTTGGAGAAATGTTCTCTGGTCTGATGAAAAAAAAATATAACTGTTTGGCCATAATGACCATCGTTATGTTTGGAGGAAAAAGGGGGAGGCTTGCAGGCCTGAAGAACACCATCCCAACCGTGAAGCACAGGGGTGGCAGCATCATGTTGTGGGGGTGCTTTGCTGCAGGAGGGACATCAGTCAGGAAGTTAAAGATTGGTCGCAAATGGGTCTTCCAAATGGACAATGACCCCAAGCATACTTCCAAAGTTGTGGCAAAATGGCTTAAGGACAACAAAGTTAAGGTATTGGAGTGGCCATCACAAAGCCCTGACCTCAATCCCATAGAAAATGTGTGGGCAGAACTGAAAAAGCGTGTGCGAGCAAGGAGGCCTACGAACCTGACTCAGTTACACCAGCTCTGTCAGGAGGAATGGGCCAATATTTACCCAACTTATTGTGGGAAGCTTGTGGAAGGCTACCCGAAACGTTTGACTCAATTTAAACAATTTAAAGGCAATGCTACCAAATTATTATTGAGTGTATGTAAACTTTTGACCAACTGGGAATGTGATTAAAGAAATAAAAGCTGAAATAAATCATTCTCTCTACTATCATTCTGACATTTCACATTCTTAAAATAAAGTGGTGATCCTAACTGACCTAAGACAGGGAATTTTTGCTAGGATTAATTGTCAGGAATTGTGAAAAACTGAGTTTAAATGTATTTGGCTAAGGTGTATGTAAACTTTTGACTTCAACTGTAGCTTACAGGAGGTACAGGAGAAGAAATAGCCAAGTTGTAGAGGATGAGGGGATGGTATGACTATTATCTCTTGTTGTTAATGAGTCTGTCTCTGTGAATCACTGGTGTTGTGTGTTTACAATGTTAACAGGTGGCAGTAGTTCAGGCTCATTTCAGAGGGGGTGTGTATCTTACTGCAGGGAATGGTACTATGTTTATTCTGCATGACTTCACTGACATTGAAGGATGCCAGGTGAGAGGCGAGGATAAATTACAGCTGAATGTTGGGGAATCTTGACTCACATTGAGAATCATCCCTCTGGCTGCAGTGATTTAGTGAGGAAATGTATACTCTTTCGGGCCGTTAGACTAGAGCTGGGCCATATGGACAAAAATCCATATCACGATAAATTGACAATTACCATGATAGAGATAAATAGAATGATATGTTTATAACAATGTGCACCAGTTGTTTTTTTAATATTACCCTTAAAACTACTACTAGTACTTTGAATGTTGTAGCCATCAATTATCCCATTAACAATCACCCATATTAACAAATGTATTTAATTTCAAACTTCACATTTCTTTAGTAGGGCCCTATAGGTTATTTATTGTAATAAAAGATATTAGCAAAATGTCCACAATAAGTGGTCTGTTTGGTCTGTGTCAATAATTTTCAGTTTATTGTCCCAGTTCTGTGCTAGACAGTTGTTCTACACAGGAAGAGCGGAATGAACACATTTGGTGCACACATGGTTCAGACATCTGCAGGCATGCAGTGAGCATGTTGACTCGTATCGTTAATGTCAGGGTGTGTTTATTAGGATTTTTCACTTCATGCATCATTACCATCAGGCTCTATGCTGGCATGGTCCAGTCCACAGAGCCTCCCTATTAAGCAGTAGGATTAAAGGCCTCAGAAGTTCAATACCTGCTGCTTAAACAGTCCACAGCATCAGATACATTCCCTATGTTTTTACCTTTATACTTTCCCTCTCTCTTTAAAGGAGTGAACCTCATATAAATCTGTCTTGTTTGCATTGCAGGAGATAGTAGCATGGTGCTAAATGTTTCACACCACTGATCCCGCTGCATAGGCAATGCAGGAACTTTGATTTACTGCCTGGTGGAGTAAATTAAATCATTTCTCAAGGCCTCCCGAGTCTGGCTTGTCCAATAAAAAGATGCATTGTCCAAGCAAGTCCTTCAAAAAACAAATCCAGCTGGGGGAAGGAACTAACAACTTTTCAGGAAGAAAATAGACTATGCTACACAGGAGGCAAGGCGGCGGTGCATCCCTGGTATGAGAATATGCTCTGACTGAGGCATGAGATGAGGCATGCAAATCCCTGGACTTTTTAAATACTACCTTTTGCCTTGTGATGGGTTTTCCTTTAGTCCAGGATAACCAAGCAGAAATCCATTGATATATGGAATATTGCAATTCAACAAATCATTCACTTAATACACCTTGGGGTTTGTGTGTGAATAGCAAGACTTCCCTCATAAGACAATGCTTTTTTCATTTGAATGTTTAATACTTTCCCTCCTCTCAAGTTATTTACTTACATCTGTGCAGTAACTAGAACCTGTTGCAAGCCAAGTGAATGAATCTGTTATTACTATTACAAGGAGACCAGTGTCTCTACACTGTAGTTCAGGTAAAATGGATACCTCCCAGTTCAGGTGTTTGTGAGTGTGACCCAACTCCCCACTGTTATGTTACAGCCCCACTATTGCATGATTGATGGCATTAAATTGCTTTTATCAGGATTTACAGGGCTCCCTTACCACAGGGTTCCACCGGCATTCTTTTAATAAATCATCGCAACACCTCCCCATTCCACTGCAAGGCTGCGTCTGGATACTGAAGATTGATGACCTGACTGGCACCGTGTGCCAAAATCAACTGCACCCGACACACTGATGGACGAACATATGTACATTTTTTCTTTGTAATGGAAAATGTCAATCTTGGTGGCTGGGGCCAGGAAACAGTTTTTCTCATTATTGGGAAATGCCACCTCATTTCCCATATACAAGCCCTTGATTAATTTCAAAAGGAGACAGACATGGGATACGTCAAGACTGTCGATTTTGTTTTTGTCTCTCTGAGCGGTGAACAATTACGGTTTGTAAAAATGGTCTAGCGGAACTTTGGCCTTTCACTCTGGAGAGGCTTGGCCTCGTTTTGGCACTGGCCAGTTAATTTAGTAAGGCTGTCGCTGCAGAGACGGCGACAGCACCGTAATGTCTGGGCCTCTTTCAGGACTGAGAGAGGCGACAAGTGTTTTACATAGATAAATAATTAGAATTAGATACAACACCAGCTTGGCTGTCGAAAAAGGATAATCCAAACTAATGACTCTTAAATTGAATGTTGAGGCAAAACAGTCTCTCCAGCGGCTGGCTGAGCCACATACCTTTGGGCTTAATAGTATCAGATAGAATCTCCACACAAATTGCTCTGTGATGACAACATGATTCTTTCAATTTGAATACTGATTAATTTCCTATTGCTTTCTCTCCTCAGCGGGCGGCTGTAGTCAAGCCAGCATGTCACATGTTCTATGTTCTGTTGCTAAAACTTCTAATAAACCTCAAGGGCTGGTCTTGAATAGAATAGATCTAAAAGGTGTTGCTAATGGAAGAGCTATTGTAGCTGGAGGGTTGACGGGGATACATATCTAATCACTTGAGAGGTGGTGAATGAGTTTAAACGTACCATTCTATGTACATGTCTGAAACATCAGCGCCCATTGTTAAAACCAACCATGGAGGTGTCAGTGTTATTTCTACCCTAAAAGCAATACCCGTTAGCCAAAGACCAATGGATTTCAATAATCTTACCTCGTGGTTATCGGCAGAAGTTTTATCCTCTCTATTAGTTTTAACAACATTATTGCATTTACTGAACCTATGTGGGCATACAGAAATTCTGCTACATTCAGATAGGCAACAGTACCTATACTAGAATCCAGTAGAGTACTGTATATAGGAGACTGACCTTGGCCTCAACCTAATAACTTTAGGTTACTCACTGTAATCCTGGTTGACTAAATCATTTGTTCATTTCAGGGAGGACTGTCCCAGATGATCTAACCATCTGATGACACTAGGTTTAACATTTACATTTTTGTCATTATCCAACCCTGGAAGTGCCATAAACTACCAACTGAGCCACACAGAAACCACTCCGCCAGGTGTGGACATAGTAGGTATGGAGTCTATGAGCAAGCAACATAATACAGAGGGGAACAAGGAGAAAATTAATTTTCTAAAATTCAGGCTAAGAAATCCATGTGTTTTGTGCATACACATGATATATGCAATGTTTGACTGGAAATAGAACCATCCCTGAATGACAGAACTGATACAGACGATGACAGCTCTGTATGTGTAGGAAAACTGTTAATAGTTACTTAGCTGCCACTTGTGGGAAAAAGTCTAGCGGTCTTTCTATTTGTAACCTCCTCATTCATCATCCAAGCATGACTCCAACATGGCAGGACATCATGATGGAAATAATACTTCTGGCCTTGGGTGGATACATGTGCTTTTATTTCATTTCTGGTTCAATAAAACCTCTGTTTGCTAATCTACTGTGCCCAACTGGACAGCCAATGTACTTTTTCTGGAGGTATAACACCCCAGATGATCTGTACCTCTCCGACTGCCCTGTCATTTCTCTCTCTTTCTGTCTCCCACCAGGTAACTAAAGTCAGCAACAAAAGAAACGTCCCTTTTTCAGTACTCTGTCTTTCAAAGATGATTCGTAAAAATCTAAATAACTTCATAGATCTTAACTGTAAAGGGTTTAAACACTGTTTCCCATGCTTGTTCAATGAGCCATAAACAATTAATGAACATGCACCTGTGGAACGGTCGTTAAGACACTAACAGCTTACAGACGGTAGGCAATTAACTTCTTAGGGAGTGGCAGCAGAGGTGACGGTTTTGGAGAGTCTGGCGTGCCCAAAGTAAAATGCCTGCCACTCAGGTTAAGAAAATAGGATATGCACTTAATTAGTACTATTGGATAGGAAACACTCTGAAGTTTCTAAAAGTGTTAACATAATGTCTGTGAGTATAACAGAACTGATATGGCAGGCGAAAACCCCAGGAAAATCCATCCGGAAATGCAGTTTTTGGTGACCTTTGCTCTGTTTGACACTCTCCCCATTGATCCAGCTCCTGGATTGCAGTACCTATGGCTTCCACTAGATGTCAACAGTCTATATACAAAGACTGGGAGTGAATGGAGTAAGAGGAACGGATAGGAACAGGAAATGGTAAGGGGACCTGCAATGTCAACAAGTTTTCTCGGGCGCGAGTCTGGGTGCGCGCCCCACTTTATTTTACTTATATAATGTTTAGGTGACTATCCGAGTGAAATATTATCGCTAATATTCATAAAAGGATAGCTAAGGATGCATTATAACTGGTATTTGATTTGTTTAGGAAAAGTTTATAGGTATATTAGAACGTGTTCTCTTCACGTTTCAATGGGCGATTCGACATTGGATTTTCTAAACATAACGCGCCAACCAAACGGAGATTTATGGAAATAATAAATTACTTTTCTAACAAAAGAACCATTGGATGTCTTCGTTGGACACTTGGGAAGCCCTCAGCAGAAGTTCTTTAAAAGGTAAGGGATTTGTTTTCGCTGTGAAATGTGTTTTGTGTGAACCGCGATGGTTTATGAATTTATGCTAATGGATAAATATTGTAGGTGCTATCCTCAAACAATCAAATGTTGTGCTTTCGCCGTAAAGCCTTTTTAAAATCTGACAACGCTGTGATATTGCCAAGAAGCAGAGCTTTTGATGACTTTCCAACACTTGTATATTGATGAATGTTTAATAGCTAGCCCCCCACTGCTCCCTAAGTAGTTAAGGTCACAGTTATGAAAACTTAGGACACTAAAGAGACCTTTCTACTGACTCTGAAAAACACCAAAAGAAAGATGCCCAGGGTCCCTGCTCATCTGCGTGAACGTGCCTTAGGCATGCTGCAAGGAGGCATGAGGACTGCAGATGTGACCAGGGCAATAAATTGTAATTTCTATACTGTGAGACGCCTAAGACAGCGCTACAGGGAGACAGGACGAACAGATGACCGTCCTCGCAGTGGCAGACCACGTGCACCAACACCTGCACAGGATCGGTACATCCGAACATCACACCTGCTGGACAGGTACAGGATGGAAACAACAACTGCCCGAGTTACACCAGGAACGCACAATCCCTCCATCAGTGCTCAGACTGTCCGCAATAGGCTGAGAGAGGCTGGACAGAGGGCTTGTAGGCCTGTTGTAAGGCAGGTCCTCACCAGACATCACCAGCAACAACGTCGCCTATGGGCACAAACACACTGTCGCTGGACCAGACAGGACTGGCAATTAGTGCTCTTCACTGACAAGTCACGGTTTTGTCTCACCAGGGGTGATGGTCGGATTCACGTTTATCGTCAAAGGAATGAGCGTTACACCGAGGTCTATACTCTGGAGTGGGATCGATTTGGAGGTGGAGGGTCCATCATGGTCTGGGACGGTGTGTCACAGCATCATCGGACTGAGCTTGTTGTCACTGCAGGCAATCTCAACGCTGTGCATTACAGGGAAGACATCCTTCTCCCTCATGTGCTACCCTTCCTGCAGGCGCATCCTGACATGACCCTCCAGCATGACAATGCCACCAGCTATACTGCTCGTTCTGTGCGTGATTTCCTGCAAGACAGGAATGTCAGTGTTCTGCCATGGCCAGCGAAGAGCCCGGATCTCAATCCCATTGAGCACGTCTGGGACCTGTTGGATTTGAGGGTAAGGGCTAGGGTCATTCCACCCAGAAATGTACAGGAACTTGCGGGTGCCTCGGTGGAAGAGAGGGGTAACATCTCACAGCAAGAACTGGCAAATTTTGTGCGGTCCATGAGGAGGACATGCACTGCAGTACTTAATGCAGCTGGTGGCCACACCAGATACTGACTGTTACTTTTGATTTTGACCCCCTCTTTGTTCAGGGACACATTATTCAATTTCTGTTAGTCACATGTCTGTGGAACTTGTTCAGTTTTGTTATGTTCATACAAATATTTATACATGTTAAGTTTGCTGAAAATAAACGCAGTTGACAGTGAGAGGACGTTTCTTTTTTGCTGAGTTTACTGCTGCTCTGTAGAAAAGACGGTGAGGTGATCAAAAGAAAATTGAAATGCTGGCAAAAAAAACGAGATATCAAATGAATTTCCCGCTATTTGTCTGCACACATTTTATTCACCCCGACGTTGACAGAAGGCAAAAGCCGCTATTTTATCAGCTAGATTCAGCCATTTTCAAATCAAATCAAACATTGTCACATGCGCCGAATAGAACAAGTGTAGACCTTTCTGTGAAATGCTTACTTACAAGCCCTTAACCAACAGTGCAGTTCAAGAAGATTTAAGAAAATATTTACCAAATAAACTAAAGTAAAATAAATAAAACAAATAAAATAAAAAGTAACACAATAACATAACAATAATGAGGCTACAGTATATACAGGGAGTTCTGGTACCGAGTCAGTGTGCGGGGGTACAGGTTAGTTGAGGTAATTTGTACATGTAGGTAGGGGTGAAGTGACTATGCATAGATAATAACAGCAAGTAGCAGCAATGTACAAAACAAATAGAAGGGAGCGGGGGGGCTTGGCGCTCTGGTACCGCTTGCCGTGCGGTAGTAGAGAAAACAGTATATGACTTGGGTGATTGGAGTCTCTGACAATTTTATGGGCTTTCCTCTGACACCGCCTATTATATAGGTTCTGGATGGCAGGAAGCTTGGCCCCAGTGATGTACTGGGCCATACGCACTACCGTCTGTAGCGCCTTACGGTCAGATGCCAAGCTGTTGCCATACCAGGTGGTGATGAAACTGGTCAGGATGCTCCCAATGCTGCAGCTGTAGAACTTTTTGAGGATCTGGGGACCCATGCCAAATCTTTTCAGTCTCCTGAGGGGAAAAGGTTTTTTCGTGCACTCTTCACGTCTGTCTTGGTGTGTTTGGATCATCTTAGTTCAATCAATCAATCAAATTTATTTATAAAGCCCTTCTTACATCAGCTGATGTCACAGAGTGCTATACAGAAACCCATTCTAAAACCCCAAACAGCAAGCAATGCAGGTGTAAAAGCACGGTGGTTAGGAAAAACTCCCTAGAAAGGCCAGAACCTAGGAAGAAACCTAGAGAGGAACCAGGCTGTGAGGGGTGGCCAGTCCTCTTCTGGCTGTGCCGGGTGCAGATTATAACAGAACATGGACAAGATTTTAAAATGTTCATAGAACAGGCAGAACAGTTGAAACTGGAGAAGCAGCACGGCCAGGTGGACTGGGGACATCAAGGAGTCATCAGGCCAGGTAGGCTTTGAGGAATGTTCCCAATGCTCAGGTCCTCCGAGAGAGAGAGAGAGAGAGAGAGAGAGAGAGAGAGAGAGAGAGAGAGAGAGAGAGAGAGAAAATTAGAGATAATTAGAGAGAGAAAAAAATAGAGATAATTAGAGAGAGATAAAAATAGAGATAATTAGAGTGAGCATACTTAAATTCACACAGGACACCGGATAAGAGAGGAGAAATACTCCAGATATAACAGACGGACCCTAGCGCCCGACACATTAACTACTACAGCATAAATATTGGAGGCTGAGACAGGAGGGGTCGGGAGACACTGTGCCCCCGTACGATGATACCCCACAGACAGGGCCAAACAGGCAGGATATAACCCCACCCACTCTGCCGAAGCACAGCCCCCACACCACTAGAGGGATATCTCCAACCACCAACTTACCATCCTGAGACAAGGCCAAGTATAGCCCACAAAGATCTCCGCCACGGCACAACACAAGGTTCATTGGTGATGTGGACACCAAGGAACTTGAAACTCTCGACCCGCTCCACTACAGCCCCGTTGATGTTAATGGGGGCCTGTTCAGCCCGCCTTTTCCTGAAGTCCACGATCAGCTCCTTTGTCTTGCTCACATTGAAGGAGAGGTTGTTGTCCTGGCACCACACTGCCAGTTCTCTGACCTCCTCCCTATAGGCTGTCTCATCGTTGTCGGTGTTCAGGCCTACCATTGTTGTGTCGTCAGCAAACTTAATGATAGTTTTGGAGTCGTGTTTGGCCACGCAGTCACGGGTGAACAGGGAGTACAGGAGGGGACTAAGTACACACCCCTGAGGGGCCCCATTGTTGAGGATCAGCGTGGCAGACGTGTTGTTGCCTACCCTTACCACCTGGGGATGGCCCGTCAGGAAGTCCAGGATCTAGTTGCAGAGGGAGGTGTTTAGTCCCAGAGTCCTTAGCTTCGTGGGCACTATGGTGTTGAATGCTGAGCTGTAGTCAATGAACAGCATTCTCACATAGGTGTTCCTTTTGTCCAGGTGGGAAAGGGCAGTGTGGAGTGCGATTGAGATTGCGTCATCTGTGAATCTGTTGGGGCGGTAAGTAAATTGGAGTGGGTCTCGGTTATCTGGGAGGATGCTCTTGATGTGAGCAATGACCAGCCTTACAAAGCACTTCATGGCTACGGACGTGAGTGCTACGGGGCGGTAATCATTTAGGCAGCTTACCGTTTGCTTCCTTGGGCTTGAAACATTTAGGTATTACAGACTCAGTCAGGGAGAGGTTGAAAATGTCAGTGAAGACACTCGCCAGTTGGTCCGCGAATGCTTTGAGAACACATCCTGGTAATCCATCTGGCCCCGCGGCTTTGCGAATGTTGACCTGTTTAAAGGTCTTGCTCACATTGGCTACCGAGAGCGTTATCATACAGTCATCCAGAACAGCTGGTGCTCTCTCGTGCATGCTTCAGTGTTGCTTGGCTCGAAGCGAGCATAAAAGGCATCTAGCTCGTCTGGTAGGCTCGCGTCACTTGGCAGCTCGTGCTTGAGAGTCAGGCGCAGGAGAGCAGAAATGAGTGAACGAAAGCACTTTACTGTGGCACAGTAACAGTTACTGAACGCAATTGCATCCCAACAACAATTGCTTACAGAAAACAAGTGCGGCAGCACAAAACACAAAAAACAACAAGTCCAGCGCAAACCAGCCGGAACGTGCCACTGACAATAAACAATTACACACACAGACATGGGGGAAACCATAGGGTTAAATACATGACAAGTAATGAGGGAATGACAACCAGGTGTATGGGGAAACAAGACAAAACAAATGGAAAATTAAAGGTGGATCGGTGATGGCTAGAAGACCGGTGACGTCGACCACCCGAACACCGCCCGAACAAGGAGAGGCACCAACTTCGGCGGAGGTCGTGACAAGCTCAATGCAGATGTTGCCTGTAATCCATGGCTTCTGGTTGGGATATGTACGTACGGTCACTGTGGGGACGTCGTCGTCGATGCACTCAATGCCATTGGATAAATCCTGGAACATATTCCAGTCTGTGCTAGCAAAACAGTCCTGTAGCGTAGCATCCACCTCATCTGACCACTTCCGTATTGAGCGAGTCACTGGTACTTCCTGCTTTTTGTTTTTGCTTGTAGGATAGAATTATGGTCAGATTTGCCAAATGGAGGGCGGAGGAGAGCTTTGTATGCATCTCTGTATGTGGAGTAAAGGTGGTCAAGAGTTTTCCCTCTGGTTGCATATGTGACATGCTGGTAAATATTTTCAAAAACTGATTTAAGTTTCCCTGAATTAAAGTCCCCGGCCACTAGGAGCGCTGCTTCTGGATGAGTACTTTCTTGTTTGCTTATGGCCTTATAGAGTTGGTTGAGTGCGGTCTTAGTGCCAGCATTGGTCTGTGGTGGTAAATAGACGGCTACGAATAATATAAATGAGAACTCTCTTGGTAGATAGCGTGGTCTACAACCCAGGCGAGCAATACCTCGAGACTTCTTTAATATAATAACAGCGCACCAGCTGTTATTGACAAAAAGACACACACCCCCACCCCTCGTCTTACCAGACGTAGCATCTCTGTTCTGCCGGGCATGGAAAATCCCGCCAGCTCTATATTATCAGGTTTATGAGAAAATATGTCAAGATATAGTTTGTTAAATTGTTGAGACACTGGGATTTTGGAAAGAGGTGTGTGTAATAGGTAAAGGCTCCCTTACTGACTGAGCCCCTTCATAATGTCCTGTGAGAGAGCAACATGGAACAATGACTCTACAAAATAGCTGAATGCCCATGTGATTCAGTGGGAACAAATCAGGGTATACATAATTTGCGGAGACTGAATCAACCTAACCAGATACATGGATAAGGTCAGTCAGTGGTTTGGGATTTTAGGTCCCTAAAGCATTATACTACTCCTAGTTTGAAAAGTGAATAGGAGTTTGGTATAAAACAGAGTTATACATGTCCACGATTTACATCAAGGAAAATACTGCTAGGCTCACAACAATCTACAATCCTTGAAACCCATCCTAACATCTTGATTTAAGATATAAAATGCATACCTCGTCCTGAACGTCAAATGCAACAGTCCTGCTATAGTCAATAAATAAATGGACACAGTTTGCAGTTTTAATCCCTCTTCTTCATTCATCATGTAAATGGTGTTTGTTTCCTGAGCAATTATCACCCCCGTTTTCATCTCACTTTAGTTTGAGTCCAGTCACATGGGAGGCCCATGCCCTCTCTGATGTTATTGGACTGGATGATGTTCGCTAAGAGATAGGTGACTGAGGAACATGATGACAGAGCTGTACAGCATATAGAACAGGCTGAAACAGAATGGAAGGAACATCAGAACATTCAACAGCCTGATATGAACCCATTTAGAATCTTCCAAATGTGATGAAGTTCTAATTCCACAGCCTCCATCCCTCATCACTTATTTAGATTACTTGATGGCCCTCCTGTTTAATTTGCCCTCTGAGGTCCAGAGAGCTCCTCTGTTGACCTTTCGCCTGGTAAATTGTAATAGTCTCTTCTCTCTCAATTGGGGGTAAACACAGGAGAGCTAATTATAGTACCACTCGGAGAACGTCGGACACTGCAGAGCAGAAAATGTCAGAGGGCATCTCATGCACTCGTCTTTGACACAAGGCACAAGACCGGCGGCAGCCAGCTAGGGCCCCTGCAGGGAGGCAGGAAACGCATGAAACATGTTAGATCTACAGATGCGGAAAATTGGCAAGATAGTCTGGGGTGAGAGATGGGAGCAGAGATTTTGCTGGAATTTAGCGATGTGTAAAAGAAAAAACCCAGCCAGGGTCCCTGGAGTGAGTGTGCTGGAATATTCTCCACCACTTCCATTTCAGGAGAGCGATAAAAGTATGCACTCAGTGTCTGTGACTCAATTCCACTTCATAGGTTCAGATAGTGCAACAGAATTTCCTCATCCCACAGCATGAAAGGCAGACATGCTAATGCTGGAATGGCTGTCTTTTCCCATTACATTTGGAGTAAATCACAGTACACCCTATCACTCTCTGGTATTTACTTTTCATGGTGTGAAGCAATTACTTGTCTATTTTAGATGTAATTAATAGTTTTGATCTTGGAATGCTTTTGATGTCCTTGACAGTTGTCTATATTGCATTTTAAGCCTTCAGATATAAACAAAACATCCAGCTATAGTTTCCATCTGCTCAGCATTTTCAACCATATGCTAAATGACAGTGTTGAGTTTGTGAATGGAAGTCATCCAGAAAAAGTGAAAACAGACCATCCCTGACAGATGCCCCAAATACTTCAAAGGTGATAATGGGAATCAGAGGAGGCTGGTGGGAGGGGCTATAGGAGGACCGGCTCATTGTAATGAATGGAATGGAATAAATGGAACAGTTAAACATGTGGTTTCCATGCGTTTGATACCGTTCCATTTATTTACAAAGAGCCTGTCTTCCTATTCATGGGTTGCACGTTTCATCACAATATTGTTTTGAACATTCGTTTTAGGACTGATGCCCAGCTGAGCATTCTACTCAATGCAGTCTTAATAGGTGTTGATAAAGATCTCGTCTGAAGTGCATTACTGTGGCTTGGAAATACGATGACAATTCAAAAGGAGGCAAATATTTAGTAGGACAATGTCGCCAGATTGACTTTAGTTGCAGTATAACTTTAGCTAGCTATAATACGATAGAGGGGAGAGTACCAACATTTTTGCTAGATTAATGTTAGCATTGCTAGCTATTTCTGACGAACTGTGCTAGCTCATGGCAACATTGCCATCTTTCTACTAATTATGTGTCTACTTTAGCAATGCCATCGTATTTCCAGGCCACTATAGTGTAGTTTTCATCAAACAGTAATTTGCCCACGTTCAGAAAGACTGATCATGTGGTCGGAGGCTCCATATGGAGGGTGTGAGACAATTGCGGAGCCTCTGGAGGCATACAGAGGCCAAATTGAACTGTACCGCATCGCCGTGCGCCTCCCTAATTTTGTAACAATGCGGAGGGCTCCGTATAGCTCTGGAAACACCAGTCATACATGCAGCTATTAGTGTGGAGAGGTAATTCTGTGGTCTCTTTTTCATTTACCACAATCACACCTCACTAAGAGGCAAAGAAATGACAATCTGTAGATCATTTCACTCCCACTTCCTCCCTTTTGACACACTCGCACACACACATATTTCAGGTTGTTTATTTATTTATTTATTTATTTATATAAGAATTCTATTTCCTTTACAAATCTAATTTTCACCAACTTAGCCCTGGGGGGAATAACAGGAAGGCTGCCACAAAGCCCATGGTCAGTTGCTCTGTAATGAATACTTGGTTTCATTTCAGTGAGACTGAGCGAGGAGGTAGGCAGGCTTCTGGTACTCCTGACCTTAGCCGAATAGCTTAGCTCACCCAGTGACCAAGGACTGCATCTGAGTAGTCTGTGGCAGTAGCAGGCCGGAGGGGAGAAGGGAAATGTATGAATCTGTGTGTTTGTTTGTTGTACCCATCTTGTTGAGACTGAACCTTTAATATGTAAGGAATAATCAACGAGGGGATATGCGTTGTACGGAAATAAAGGAACGACGTTTAAGGTGTGTTCCACGACATGCTATCAGAGTGGAACTAACCTTCCACAGAGATGCATTATTTTCCAGAGAACGCATAGAGCCCCAAATTGATTATTCCTTTCATACCATGGCTATAATTTAACAATTTTGCCGCTAGAAATGTTTTCATTTGTCAGGTAGAAATGTGTTCAACAACCACTGAAGAAGCTAGCAAGTTTACTAGATACATTATATATGCAAAAGTATGTGGATACCCCTTCAAATTTGTGGATTCAGCTGACAGCTGTATAACAGTTGTATAAAATCGAGCACAAAGCCATGCAATCTCCATAGACAAACATTGGCAGTAGAATGGCCTTACTGAAGAGCTCAATGACTTTCAACATGCCACCTTTCCAACAAGTCAGTTTGTCAAATTTCTGCCCTGCTAGAGCTGCCCCCGGTCAACTGTAAGTGCTGTTATTGTGAAGTGGAAACATCTAGGAGCAACAACGGCTCAGCCGAGAAGTGGTAGGCCACACAAGCTCACAGAAAGCGAACGCCAAGTGCCGAAGCGCGTAGAGCATAAAAATAAACTGTCCTCGGTTGCAACATTCACTACCGAGTTCTAAATTGCCTCTGGATTAACGTCAGCAAAAGAACTGTTCGAAATGGGTTTCCATGGCCGAGCAACCACACAAAAGCCTAAGATCACCATGTGCAATGCCAAGCGTCGGCTGGAGTGGTGTAAAGCTCGCCACCATTGGACTCTGGAGCAGTGGAAACGCGTTCCCTGGAGTGATGAATCACGCTTGGCCATCTATCTGGCAGTTCGACAGACGAATCTGGGTTTGGCAGATGCCAAATGCATAGTGCAAACTGTAAAGTTTGGTGGAGGAGAAATAATGGTCTGGGGCTGTTTTTCATGGTTCGGGCCAGGCCTCTTAGTTCCAGTGAAGAGAAATCTTAAAGTTACAGCATACAATGACATTCTAGACGATTCTATACTTCCAACTTTGTGGCAACAGTTTGGGGAAGGCCTTTTCCTGTTTCAGCTTGACAATGCCCCCGTGAACAAAACGAGGTCCACACAGAAATTTTGTTGAGATCGGTGTGGAAGAACTTGACCTTGCCTGCACAAAGCCCTAACCTCAACCCCATTGAGCACCCTTGGAATAAATTGGAACACCGACTGCGAGCCAAGCCTAATCGCCCAACATCAGTGCCCGACCTCTCTAATGCTCGTGGCTGAATGGAAGCAAGTCCCTGCAGCAATGGTCCAACATCTAGTGGAAAGCCTTGCCCGAAGAGTGGAGGCTGTTATAGCAGCAAAGGGGGGACCAGCTCCATATTAATAATCATGATTTTGGAATGAGATGTTCGATGAGCAGGTGTCCACATACTTCTAGTCATGTAGTGTAGATACAGTAGTTGCCTCTGTTACCAAACAAACAGACTTGCTAGTTTAGTTAACCAAATCATCAGTCCTAGCTTGATATTTTATGAAAATCAAATTCAACAACGCCAATGTTTTCAATTCGACTTTTGCTTTCAAAAGCAGCTAAAACATAGAACATGTAAGAAATTAGCTATAGCCATTGAATTCTACCGTGCTGATATACCGTGCTTACAGGGAAATAATGCACGCTCTAGAATGCCCTTCAAGCCAATCAGAAATGAGTATTCAACAATGCCATGGTATAAAATACTTTAGAAACTGGGTGATTTGAGCCCTGAATGCTGATTTGCTGACAGCAGTGGTATACAGCATCAGACCGTATACCACAGGTATGACTTTTTTTTTTACCGCTATAATTACGTTGGTAACCAGTTTATAAAAGCAATAAGGGACCTTGAAGGTTTGTGGTATATGGCCAAAACACCACGGCTAAGAGCTGTATCCAGGCACTCTGCATTGCGTTGTGCGTAAGAACAGCCCTTAGCCGTGGTATATTGGCCTTATACCACACCCAGTCGGGCGTTATTGCTTAATTATTCACAGACATTGCTTTCCATAAGCATCTGAATGGAGAATTCAGTTTGTTTACATGAGGAAACACCTGAATATGAAATTCTAGTATTATAGCTTTTTTTAATGTATTTTTATTTCACCTTTATTTAACCAGGTTGGCCAGTTGAGAACAAGTTCTCATTTACAACTGTGACCTGGTCAAGATAAAGCAAAGCAGTGCGACAAAAACAACAACACAGAGTTACACATAAATAAACGTACAGTCAATAACACAATAGAAAAATCTATGTACAGCATGTGCAAATGGTATTGTATTGAGACTCATGTTAAAGAAAACCCAGAGTCCAGATTCAATTTTCAAGTTTCCAGGATTATTTTTTTTTACAATTTAGTACTGTAGTATAAATCATATAGTTAAAGGCTGATTTTAACTGAAAATTGTGAGCCCCAGCAGATTTGATTCAGGGTCCCAGGGAACTGCTAGCCAGTAGAGGGCTTTATTATGCAATTAAGGGACCTGGAGATGGAAAATGGCAACTTCAAGTAATTCTCTCATATGAATCACCATTTTGGCATGTCAGACCTTAAGTACACCCAGTTTACTTATATCAAGCCACAACAGAATATAAGGTGCATCGAAGGCAGCCATCCACATACCGTATCACCAGGAAGAATAGCTGACAAAACACTGCACCCTGGACAGAAATATCAGAGGAATAGACTTAAGACACAGCATAGCCTGTCAGAGCCAGGCCTATAGCCACATCAGCACTCTCACTCGCTCTCTGTCATAATACGCTCCTGGTAAAGTAGTTACGTGAAGGATCTCTCACAGAGGCATCTCTGTAATATGTACTATCAAATCCACAAAGTGATGATGTTGACCACCCACTGGTGAGGAAAAAGCGCTTTGAGGTAATAGAAATTTTAGCCTCAGTCACAATCAACCTGAGGCAAGTCTGTCTAGGCTTTGGTGGATGGTGGCGTTTCTTTTGGCTGCAGGCGGAACCGGTCTGCTGCAGCCTGTGAGCCTCCCACAGGGCTATACCAGAGAGTGGAATTAGGCTGGTGGCCTCCCCATCCCTGATGTCCATTACAGAACAGCAAACCTTGCAGTCCCCAATCTGACAAATGTAAAGAGACGGGCCATGATGAGCAATATTGTGGGACTCCAATAAGAAGAAACCGAGGTCTAATGGCTTTTTATAACACAATTACAGAAGAGGAGCCATATCCCATCTCCCCCTGCTACAGAATCAGCTTCAAACTTACCATAACTAATATCTGGGGAGGTGGAATAAGTATTTTGTGCCCTACTTGCAATTATAACTCAATTTGGGCTGTGTGGATTACCATGGTCCTCCCCCTGTTTCCACAGCAATTTGGTGAGCCCCTCTCATAGTCTCCAGTGAGGGACAGAAAACAATCAATTTGACTCCATGGCCATGAAATCTGTTTACGTTTCACAAAACAGTTTTATGAAAATTGAATTATTATAATCTCAGCTGTTTTTCAGATATTATTTATGCAGTTTGCAGTGCTGGTGCACAAACAGAGCACCATTTCAATCAGGATGAATATTGACAGTTTCAGAAATTATAATCAGGATGCAAGGAAAGATGGAAAGTTTGGAAGGTTGAGGCTAGACAAACAGCCAGCCAGCCTATTGACAGATTGGTAGAAAAATTGATAGACAGATAGATGGATTGATCACCAAAATTCTCTCCTTTCCCTTGTGTAGCTGTACTAGATGGCCAGAGTCATGACTGTGCTCTGTGTCTGACACCAGTGCTGCGGGAACACACAGACTCTCAGACTGTACTCAATAACTATGCCACTCACCCCTATCTCCATGGCCTTTCCTCTCTCACCTCCTGGACTGTCTATGGATTTGTGTGTGTAAAACGAAGAGAAAAAGAGGAGAGCTTTATATGAAGAGAAAAAGAGAGTGAATGAGAAAAAGACAGAGGAACTGAGGAATACAGAAAAAAGAGACAGAGTTACAGAGAGACAGTGAGAGAAAGACAGCACTTCCTGTTATTTTCCGTTATGCCAGTTAAGTGGTTACTTGACTCTGTGGCTGAGTCCCAGTAACACAGGCACAGGCATATAACAACAGCAGAGGAGGCTGCTGAGGGGAGGATGGCTAATAATAAATGGCTGCAATAGAGTCAATGGAATGGTATCAAACACATGGTTTCCAGCCATTATTATGAGCCTGCCTCCCCTCAGCAGCCTCTACTGAACAGCTATGATGATACAACACTTTCTGGAGAAATGCTTCATGGCTCAGCCATCCTCAACGGGAGCTTGTACCATCACAGAGAGAAAAGCTTTTGTTTCACACAAGTCTCCAGTCACACAAGTTGATAAAACCCCATCTGTGACAGTAATGGGGGCACAGGAGAGGGTTTCTCGGGGTCCGTAAAGTGTGCCGAACACACATCTAAGGCTCAGACTGCCCGTTATGAGGCGGGTGGGGGGGGGAGTGTCAGCTGCTGTCTGCTTGTACTCTCATTTGATGTGCAGAGATTTGGGACTTCATTTTTGATGTCTGGGTGCTCCGCTGTGGCATGCGCTGAGCAGATATGTCACAGAGGGCTTTGCTGCCACGCCGCCCTGAGATGGGCTGTCTTGATGTCTACAGTTATTGGCTTTTTCCTCCCCTCCTGACAACTCCTCGGCTCCAAGCCTGGTGGTATTTGAAGCTCCCTGACCTCACATACAGCCAGGCTGGAGATAACAGCTGTACATCAACTTTGGGGAGACCAGTGAAGGGTAGCTACACCTCTGAAGATAGCAGACACCTGACAGGAAATGTCACGCTACTTTTACTCAACAAAGTAACAAACAAATTGTATTAATGGTGTTCGACTGGCAAATCGTGGTAAAACAAGAATATATGCACACCTTATACTATTTCAATATAAAGGCAGTAGAATGTGAATGTATATCACTTGAGTGTGTGTGACACCAGTAATCTTGCACTAATAAAGGTACACAGTCACATTTGTATTTATTGTGTATCAACTGCTTTGCAGGGCAGACAAGTTCAGAGATATTGAATAAGAGTGTGGAGTTGTAAATGCGCCTCTAATACTGTTCTTGTATGTCGTGACACATACTAAACCACCTCGACTGGAACTGTAATACATGGTAAATGGGAATCTAATAAACACTGTGGGAAAGCAAGCTGCATGATAGTTGAACCTGCTAAATGTGTCCCCTGAACACAGACATTACCCCTGCTCTTCCTCTGAAAACAAATAAAGGCTGGCTCTCCGTTGGGATCAATGTGGATCAATGGCAGACTCATTCGGTGTCCTCGTTCCCCAGGCAGTACGGATCGAATGACTTGGGAATATGCATCAGCCTCCCTCCTACACCTCCTCTTCTTTCTTCTCGCTCTGCAACTCTCCGGTGTTACTTCTGAACAGAGCAGGCAAACAGAGGAGATGCTTTAAAAAAGACAAGCAAATGTTCTTCCCCTCCCTACTGGGGGTGATAGAAATCAACAAATCTATTCATTAATATTCAGAACGGCCTCTACTCGGTGTAAAATAGCCTTGACTGGGTCCCATTTGAGAGAGAGGCCCTCTTTAGAGGCAGGTCCCTTAGATGCTGTATTGAAGGAGTTCTGGGGGAGCACTATCATTATCATGCATCATTGTGAGAAATGAGAGGGCAAGCTAGATATCCCCTCGGCAAAACTGAAACAAAAACTCTTGCCTGCCTGCCATTATGCTCCTCATTAAATCATTGGTTGTTTGTGCTGGGCAGAGCACATGGTGTCTAGTGTGACACCTCATTTATGAAAATCCATCACACACACATAGATTGAGATATTAGCTGCTTAGCATACCTGATACCCATTCACCCTAAGAAAGTAGTTGCAAAGGTAAGCTCATGTTCATGAACAACATTGACCCATGTACAGCATTTACTAACATTCTATCAATCCAGTAAAAGGCGTTGAGACTTTGACCATACCCGAGGTGTCTGATGCTCAGAGGTATTATTGTAAAATGGTAATGAAGTAAACATGATTATTGGTTGGGAGAGGGAGACGGGGGATGTGCAGGGAGCGCCATGCAGAGGCTGGTCTCCTCTCAGAACCAGCTGAACAGAGGAGCGTACATTGGGTTGGCTCTCTGGAGGGACATGAAAGATGCTTCAGACCTGAAATAGAAATCAAAGACGCCTGTCTGTAGCATCACCACGCCTACCCCCATGGCTACACAGTACGAACACCTACTTAGTAAATCCATCAGTGGATGCAGAAACCCACCTCTTGTTTATAGCCAGGCAGGGTCACAGTGAGTGGCATGTCTCCAGCATTTAGACAGACAGCCTGGAGGAGACAGATGTAGAGATTCAGGAGGGTGTCCTAAGGTGGTCTTTGATGGGGAAAGTTAATCAGGTTTTGCATATTTCACCAGGACAAAATAACATGGTATTTAGTTATTCCCTCTGACCACATTGTCTACCACCATGATCTATGAAACAGAGAGAATTACAACAATAGGCGGTATAGATTTCAGCATCTTTTATCAGAGTTGTTTTTTTAGCAATTTAAATCTTATAGGAGAATGAAGCAACCAAAAATAAAACAATTCCAAATTGAAAGTCCAATAAGCTCCAGAAATGAATAATGGAAAGCAACAGATACAATGTAAGAGATATAAACTTTATAGATCTCATTGAGGAAAGACACAATGCACTGAGTTAATTTCTGTATAAGACACACTGCCACAGAAAAGATCTGAAACCAAACTGGAATACACATTGCAGGCGTTTGTGACCTCACTTCCTGGTCTGCTCTGTCAGAGGAAGGAAGTGACAACGACAATCAGTCTGGAGTTGAAGCGTGTGAAAAGTTGCAATATTCCTCTTTTGACAACAATGACGACAACATCGACACAGTCCAACTCACTGACATGGAGAGAGCTGAACCAACCAGAGTTCTGAATCATCTTCAATAGCCAAGACCATCACCTCTGGAGAATGGTCCTGGTGTTGCATATTTCATAATAAATTACTCTGTAGAGATTTCACGTATAGTTCGGACAATCTGACTGACTGAACAGGCTGGTTACAAAAAGGCAGTTCTTTTCACTTGCATCTGGGAGGGAGATTTGGCCCAAACCCACACCACTCAAGTCTCTTCTCTGTATGTGTGTGTGTGTGTGTGTGTGTGTGTGTGTGTGGGTTCACAGCCTCTCAATGTCCCTGTACTTCTTCCTCAGGATGGAGACCTGGTCCTTGAACAGCACAGGGTCCAGTCTCATCTGGGAGTGCAGCAGAGGCATGAACCCAAACCAGCCGCTGAATGAGTTCATACAGGTCTGTCTCTGGGAAAAGTGGTCCGGGTCGGCCCACCGGGACGTCTTAGAACCCTGTGGACAGACAGAGGAGATATGGCAGTTCAGCACGCCAACCACAAGACTCACTGACTGCTTCAGTGTAAAAGCAGAAACATATATTGCGAGGAGGATGGTACATTAGAGCTGAAGCAAACAAGTTTGCCTGAAGCAAACAATTTCCCCTCCAAAGATGGCATGGACATAATAGCATGGAATTTATCCCAGGGCATTAAGAAAACAGCTCATATCTACCCTATAGATACACACAAAACAAACTACATCTAAGAAAGGTTTTATTTTTCTGCCTTTTAAGTCCCATTCAACTGATAAAGTGTTGGCCAAAACCTACATAATCTCCAACAAACGTCCCCATGTCTCCAACAAACTTCCCCACTTTCCTGTGTGATCTTGTGCAGGGCAACACATCTTACAGCACTGACTGCAGTGGGAAAATTGTCCTGGAAAGGGAAAGGGCCTGAAGATACTAGGTAGGAAGCTGGGCCATCAATCAGACCTGCCGTGGGCCGGCCCCGGCCCAGCCCGCACACACACACCGAAACGGGGAATCACAGAGGGAGACTGTCAGCATGCGGCAACCTCCTCCCTCCTCCTCCACCTCTCTCTGGATGCTCCTGAGTAAACCGGTATGCAATCCTGCAGTCCCTCCTCTCTCATGGCTGCAATTATAGGCCCATTTCAGACAAATTGAGATTGGGCCCTGTCCCAAGCACTGGATACCGGATATGAGCTTGTGGCTTCTATTGAAAGTGGCTGTTGGTGAATTATATATGCTGGGCAAACATGGTTTGACGAACGGTTTGACGGACGGCACCACACACACGTACAGTTACCAAAGAAACCTACTGTACCTGCTGCATCATGGTTTCCTTGTACTGCTTCTTCTGGGTGACTTTAATAGGTGGGAGCTTAGTGACAGCAGAAACCAGGAAGTTCATGAGGATGTCCTCACAGTTGGCCATCTGGTCCACCATGGTGAGAAGGCTGGTTGGCAAGTAGTGAGTGTACAGGTAGTGATAATACCTAGGAACACAGAGAGGAAGAGAGATGGATCCATGAATAAAAACAAATGTAATGACAGGCCTTATGGAAACAGAAAATGTGTCGGTAAACTTTCCAAATGTCGACAAAACTAAATACGTTAGATAAGGTGGGATATTTTTGTTTTGGTAAAATAAATAATGCAATAAATGTCAGTGGAACCGCTTTTATGCGCAAATATTTATATATTAACCGTCATATTGAAGTAAACTTGGAGTCATGCGATAACATGTTGTGTGGTCCTCCCACTATGACTCGTCCAGAAAGCATGCAGTTTATTAGGTTACAGATTAAATAAATTATGATTAACTTTACAAGGTTATGAGCTTGATGCTCCTTTCAATAAATATAGAGGGTTTTATTCTGGTGACATGATCATCGATGCTTGACTGCCACTTGACCAATAAAAAGAATCTAGCTTTTTTGTCCATAATAATCTCTTCATGTAGGCTATACCCGCATTGTATCTGCCAGCTGTTGGCTAGACCGCATGTGACAATACCAGGGTGGGCATACTCGCTATATAACGCAAATCATTTTATGAGAAAACCATCAATAGAGTTGAAAATGGAAACCCATTAACTTTTTTTTATTGAATTTTAAAAACATACAATCTACCTGCAGTGAAGCTGCTCAACATTACATTACATTCAGTCATCCAGCAGACACTCCTTGTCACGGATCCCTCCGGAACTTTCATCACGCACACCTGTCCCGTATTCCCACCGATTAGTACTTGTATATGTGTGCCCTTTGGTTTCCATTGGGCTGTCCATTATTGTTCCAATGTCCGTTGGTGCGTGTGAGTACCTGTGCTGTGTGTTTTGGGCTTTCATGCCCTTGTGGATTGAGCAGATGAGTACGGGTCTTGTCCTGTGTGTTAATCATTGTGCGCGTGTGTATTTATTCGAGGGCGTAATAAAAAAACTATTACGCATTCCTGCACCTGTCTCCCGAATCATTGTACCAGTGTGACACTCCCATCCAGAGCAACCCACAGGAGCAACCAGGGTCAAGTGCCCCGCCCAAGTGCAACAAGGACAGATCCTCCACCCATTCGAAACTGGGACCCGAACCAGTGACCTCTCAGCCACCGGCCCAAGCTCCCAACCAACTATCCAAGATCCCCCCCACAGTTCCCCACGAGAGCTGGCCCTCAACCATCCCCTCCCCCCTAAGCCACGGTCCCCTTCAACCCAACCACAACCACCATCCACCCAATGTGCCAACAACCAACAAAAAGAACAAAAGAGAAAAACAAAAGAAATCAGAAGACAACAATGCAAAAAAAAAAAAGACCTCAAGGACAACAATAATATAAACAGCAAGGCCAACTGAATACGTTTGAGTGCATGTTTGAGTGTGGCGTTTTTTTACATGTGTGTATGTGTACGCGTGTACAAGCGCTTGCATGGCATTAGCCTCAGGCAAACAGGCATTGGATGTAACATCGTTCGTTTTTAGTGTCAGTTAAACTTCTTTTTTGTTTTGTTTATTTTGACTTTATTTTTGACTTTTATCTTTGACCGTCATTCTATCTCCCTGCCCAGCAAGTTCACTCCCACTTGTCTCCAGTTCCACATCTTAACCCTCATCTTCCCTCAGCCCATCCCACCTATCTCTGCTGGCCACCCCCTTCGGATTTCTACCAGACATATATCTTTCAACTATGCTGTGATGTTTAACAAACAATTAGAATCTATCTAATCGAATCCACAGACTGCAAGTTGAAGATAAATATTTTTACTAAGAGTATTAGTATATTAGTAATTGACTGACCAGGTCTCTCCAAATCTCCCAACAATGCTATTTCTAGGGTAAATGTTATATTAATGTTATGCTTTTTCAGCCATTCCTGAAACTGAGACCAGAAACAGGCTTCCTGAGGGCAATACCAGAACAAATGGTCTATTGATTCTGTATCCTCGCAACAAAATCTGGTTGTATGCCCCAAATATTCAACACTTTGTTGGTGGCAAGAATTCTGTACAATAATTTTTGCTGAAAAGCAAGAAGTCTTGAATCTTGTGTCATTTTATACTGTATATCAACTCATACACCCTTTTTACTTGTATTTTTTATTTGGTATTTGGGAATTGAAATCCCGCACAGCCTTTTATCCACAACAAATCAATTTGATGGAAACATCTTTGGTGGGAAAATGCATATATTGTTTTTATCCAATTGTCAATTGGATGGAAACCTAGCTATAGATATACAGCATAGTATACTATTAATGCACAATATTGCAAATGGAAACAGCAGTGCCTAAAAGGAAATCAAATCTCCTTAATTCTATTTTCAGTGCCATTTCCCGAATGTTCACCATTTCTCTGGATAGTGCGATTGTCGTTTTCTATTCACTGAGTCACAGAATATGGGTGGTAATCTGTCTGGTGGATCCATCTGGCAGAATGAGGGGAGTTAACCCCCCCCAGCCAGCCCTCATAAGAGCCACCCTCCCCAGTGACCTCATCCACCTGCCTGACAACACCCAATTTCTCAGAGTAAGATACTTCTCCCCTCTCTTTCTTGCGACCCTGATTGTGTCATGTCTCATTTCCCATACGTTTATTAAGTTGGGGGCCCTGGTTGTATGGCTGACATAGGATCAACTGCATCACTTCTTGTCTGTGGTGACACATGGGCTTCAGTTAAGTTAGGGGGTCACTCTGTTTAGATCCAGAGGCTCCAGACTCATGCCTAATTTACCCCAAGAAGACAACTTCCTGTTTTATTTTTCCCTCTTCTACTCTTCCTCGGGAGCCCCACTGGGCTCTTGGCCTCTGCGGCATCAGTGCCCTGCCCAACTGCCGAGCTGAGCGGTACATCACTGTCAGCCTAGTGAAGGTGAGGTGTCACAGCCAAGGTCTGCCGTCAGCACTGTTTGTCTGTCTCATCCATGCAGGAAAGATGAGAACAAGGCCCTTCCTTTGAGACAAACTGTGAGCCCGGGCCGGGCCTCTCCCACTCTGCGAAGCTATTGATCTATGTGATGTTGTTATCAGTGATCTCGTCAACGTTGCCCTTTTTCTGATCTGACTATTATATTCAGCTTTGTTCATGTTGATACTTTTGGATAGGAAAAGTAGCAATCTTATTAATGACACTGATTTGTTAATTGCACTGATCTGATAGAATTGTTCTACTCTTTCTACTGGTGGATATCTGGTAGAAACACTTGTCACCTGATTATTAGCACAATGCCTCAGTAGACAGGCAGTTGAGAGCCTTGAGTCCTGAATAATAGAGGCATTTTGAAACCACACAATAGAAAAATGAAAAATGACTAGGAGAGCTGTTTATCTGCAACTGCCCGGAAAGACATGACTTCAAATCTCTCATGAGAGGAAAAGACTTCCCAATTCAATTTGCTGCATGGCTTAATACTTTGTATTCATTTTGATGATGCATTGCATTTCACAATCAAATCTTTCACGAAAAAAGGAAGGAAAAAACATAATACTTTATTTCCTTTTCTATTAAGCTTATATACAACAAATGTCAGCGGTGTGAGGAATTCAGATGAGTTTTCTAAATGGCACTTACTGTACTGAAGGAAGTAGACTACTCCTGAATAAAACATAATATGTGAACCAGTATTGCAGTCTGTCTGTGGCAACTTGTCTGCTGGTACAGAACAATACAAACCTGATCACACCAATCCGTGATAAGAGTAAGTGACAAGTGCAGGAGAAAGAGCTCAGTTGCTGCTATACAGTGGGAGGATGTTAACAGACCCCAATATGTCTTATGGCTTTTTATAGTCACCCAGCATGTGCTCAAAGTAAATTACGTCTTACCGCTTGGACAGTTTTTCTCCCTGCCATCTGCATCCCCTCCCTGAGCTAATATCATGGCCCCTACACCCCTCATAGAGAGCAGGCAGGGGAACTGACTGTACCTGTGATAGAATGCAGCCCCTGTGAGCACCATGGAGTACTCGTTAGTCCACTTGGAGGTGTAGCCCCATCTTGATTTGCTGCCATCCCAGTAATGGCTGCGTGCTGGGTAGCCCACAATTCTGTCTGGGAAACTGTGCCAGACAATGAAGGCAAAGTCAACCTGCGGTTCAGAGGAAAAGAAAACATCTTAGAAAATCCCTTATAGACATATTTACTTATGCATTAGATTAGCAATATCAACTGCAGTACAATGTAGCAAAAGAGTAGATTGAATTCTAAAATTGTTCTTCTCAGGTACCCAGCAGTCACTCAGGTCAAGAAAAATATGAAGAACACCACATAGTATAATACACACGCTGACTCTACCTTGCTGTTGGCACAGTGGGACATTAATTTCCAAAATGCTACAGAGAGCAGAGCCTAAAAAATTAGTCCCTTAAAATAACCAAACACCTCTCAGCCTCTGTCATGATGTGTGCGCATAATTATGAAAGAATGAGACTACAAATCTGAGGAAAAGGTTGGAAACATCTCTCTTAATGTAGCCTTTGATTAATCGCTGTGTTAGCCATTACCTCAGCACAGGATTTATGATATCATGCAAATAATTTGCCTTCAGGAATTACGCTCCTATAATGCCCTGATTGTGCCTCGCATCATTTGTGACAGACTGTGATTTGGCCCATTCATAATGTGTCTTAGTTAATTATGGATTGGAAATAGGGAGGAAGAAAAATGACAGGCGCAGAGGGAGAATGCTACTGTATTCATGCAGAAAGCCTTTCCAAGGGCAACATACAGTTGAAGTCGTACGTTTACATACACTTAGGTTGGAGTCATTAAAACTAATTTTTCAACCACTCCACAAATTTCTTGTTAACTTCTTAGGGAGCGGCAGCAGAGGTGACGGTTTTGGAGAGTCTGGCGTGCCCAGAGTAAAATGCCTGCCACTCAGGCCCAGAAAATAGGATGCACATAATTAGTACTCTGCACATAATTAGTACTATTGGATAGGAAACACTCTGAAGTTTCTAAAAGTGTTAAAATAATGTATGTGAGTATAACAGAACTGATATAGCAGGCGAAAACCCCGAGGAAAATCCATCCGGATTTGCAGTTTTCTTTGTACATGACCTTCTTCTCCAGGCTGCCTATTCATTTCTATTTTAACTAGGACTGAGACTGCAGTACCTATGGCTTCCACTAGATGTCAACAGTCTTTATACAGTGTCTGGAAGCTCTAGCACTAAGCAGAACGGATAGGAAGAGGAAGTAGTGAAGGGACCACTTTTGTCAACAACGTTTGACGGGCGCGAGATTGTGAGCGCGCCCCACTTTATTTTCCTTTCCTATTGTTCACGTTATCGTCCGGATGAAATATTACAGTAAATATACATAAAAGGATACTTAAGGATACATTAAAAATGATGTTTGATTTGTTTGTAGAAAGTTTATAGGTATAATTTGAACGTGTTCTCTTCACGGTTCAATGGGCGACTCAACGGTGGATTTTCTGATCATAACGCGCCAACTAAACTGAGATTTATGGATATAATAAATGACTTTTTCTAACAAAAGAACCATTGGATGTCTTCGTTGGACACTTGGGAAGCCCTCAGCAGAAGTTCTTCGAAAGGTAAGTGATATTTTCTAGCTCTTATATGGGTTTTGTGTGACCCGTGCTGGATATGAATTTATGCTAATGTGGAAAATATATGAGGTGCTATCCTCAAACAATCAAATGTTGTGCTTTCACCGTAAAGCCTTTTTGAAATCTGACAATGCTGTGATATTGCCAAGAAGCAGAGCTTTTGATGACTATGCAACACTTGTACATTGATGAATGTTTAATAATACAACTTTTGGATTTTGAATTTGGCGCCTTACATTTCACCGGGTATTGTTTGGAGTGGCTAGCGCGCCGCTACTCCCTAAGTAGTTAACAAACTGTAGTTTTGGCAAGTTGGTTAGGACATCTACTTTGTGCATGACACAAGTAATTTTTCCAACAATTGTTTACAGACAGATTATTTCAGTTATAATTCACTATATCACAATTCCAGTGGGTCAGAAGTTTACATACACTAGGTTGACTGTGCCTTGAAACAGCTTGGAAAATTCCAGAAAATTATGTAATGGCTTTAGAAGCTTCTGATAGGCTAATTGACATCATTTGAGTGAATTGGAGGTGTACCTGTGGATGTATTTCAAGGCCTACCTTCAAACTCAGTGCCTCTTTGCTTGACATCATGGGAAAATCAAAAGAAATCAGCCAAGACCTCAGAAAATAAATTGTAGACTTCCACAAGTCTGGTTCATCCTTGGGAGCAATTTCCAAATGCCTGAAGGTACCACGTTCATCTGTACAAACAATAGTATGCAAGTATAAACACCATGGGACCACGCAGCTGTCAAACCGCTCAGGAAGGAGACACGTTCTGTCTCTTAGAGAGGAACGTACTGTGGTGCGAAAAGTGCAAATCAATCCCAGAACAAAAGCAAAGAACCTTGTGAAGATGCTGGAGGAAACAGGTACAAAAGTATCTATATCCACAGTAAAATGAGTCCTATATCAACATAACCTGAAAGGCCGCTCAGCAAGGAAGAAGCCACTGCTCCAAAACCGCCATAAAGAAGCCAGACTACGGTTTGCAACTGCAGATGGGGACAAAGATCTTACTTTTTGGAGAAATGTCCTCTGGTCTGATGAAACAAAAATAGAACTGTTTGGCTATAATGACCATCGTTATGTTTGGAGGAAAAAGGGGGAGGCTTGTAAGCCGTAGAACACCATCCCAACCACGAAGCACGGGGGTGGCAGCATAATTTTGTGGGGGTGCTTTGCTGCAGGAGGGACTGGTGTACTTCACAAAATATGGCATCATGAGGTAGGAAAATTATGTGGATATGTTGAAGCAACATCTCAAGACATCAGTCAGGAAGTTAAAGCTTGGTCACCAATTGGGTCTTCCAAATGGACAATGACCCCAAGCATACTTCCAAAGTTGTGGCAAAATGGCTTAAGGACAACAAAGTCAAGGTATTGGAGTGGTCATCACAAAGCCCTGACCTCAATCCTATAGAAAGTATCCTGTGGGCAGAACTGAAAAAGCATGTGTGAGCAAGGAGGCCTACAAACCTGACTCAGTTACACCAGCTCTGTCAGGAGGAATGGGCCAAAATTCACCCAACTTATTGTGGGAAGCTTGTGGAAGGCTACCCGAAACGTTTGACCCAAGTTAAACAATGTAAAGGCAATGCTACCAAATACTAATTGAGTGTATGTAAACTTCTGACCCACTGGGAATGTGATGAAAGAAATAAAAGCTGAAATAAATCATTCTCTCTACTATTATTCTGACATTTCACATTCTTCAAATAAAGTGGTGATCCTAACTGACCTAAGACAGGGAATTTTTACTAGGATTAAATGTCAGGAATTGTGAAAAACTCAGTTTAAATGTATTTGGCTAAGGTGTATGTAAACTTTTGACTTCAACTGTACATTGATTTCATGTAATACATAAGATGGTTTCTGAATATGGGTTCTACAAACAGGAGTCTACAAACAGATCCATCACAAATCTCTACTGGCATATCATTTACCTGTGCCATTTGATGTGATATGTTATTAAATGAGATAAAAGTATAGTCGTATAGGAAAGACTGACTCAGCATTTGGTTTCTAGCATATACAGTAGTATGACTTCTCTGATATGAACTGAAAGTAAAGTCAATTTCAGGCATTGATAGATCTTGTTAAATGACCAAGATCATGTCCTTGTGTATGTTCCATGGAGTCATATCTACCCTTGATATGATATTCCACTGGATCCCTGGAGAACATTTGACAAGCTGACTGTTTTATGGTTATATGTGCCCTGCTTTGTCATGGGCAGCCAGACAGTGTCATGATAGGAAAATTCATATTCCACACCGCATTCTCTCTTAAAGCTTAATCATGTGATTAATGAGTTGAAACAATGCAATTATGAATTATGTCCAGTCACTGTTCCATATAGTTATTGTAATATGAAAAGTTCCATTAAAAGTGCTATACTTGCTCACATTTCAGTCCGTTTCAATTAAAATGCTTTCAATGTTTAAAGGGCAATTATTGAGACAGATTATTAAGCAGATGAGGGATTTGCTGTGACTGGTTTTTGGAATTTTCGACAGACATCTGTAGGCTCTTCCTTTTTTCCCCCTGAAATATCCTCATAAAACTTTTGTAACATTAGTTCTTTAATCTTGTACCACTATAAAATGTAAGTGGATCCTCTTGCAAGGCAGAGGTGAAATTGATTTGCTGCATTTAATAAAATATAAAATAGATGAATAATACATTGCAGGTCTCTTACACACAGAGACTCAGAATACACTAAGGATTGGGTCTTTACTCACTGAAATCTTCACATTTGGATAGCTGTGGTCTGAAAGGTGAATATTGGCTATAAACCTTTTACATTTCACCTGCATGAAACGTCTTAATTAAAGTCTTGTTGTGGCTCTAACTTAATGCTATATTTTCCTACTAGCACTGACTTTGCTGATAACTACTTTACTGAGAGAAAGTGTACTTGCTATGGCTGTGATTTGTGGTTGTCTCACCCAGTTATCTTTAGATGAATGCACACATTTGAAGTTGCTCTGCTAAGAGCTAAATGACTCAAATGTAAATGTCAAAATGTTAATGGAGGTAATGGATGGGGTGAATTAGACCAAAAAGAGAAACATAGCCTACTGTGGCTGTCTGTCTGTCTGTCCACCATGTGTCAAAAAGGTATGAGTCTAATACATGTGGAACAATCATTACACTGACATGTTGGTCAGTTTGAAGTTTCCCAAAGCAGAATCTTACTTTGATTTACAGCAGAAATGTTATTGATTCACACCGAAGTAATACAACATGTGCTTAGAATAGAGAGCAGCAGATGCAGAAAACCAAGACCACCAAGACTCTAATTTGATGCTGAAAACAATGGATTTCCTAACGAGCATGATTTAACAAGTTTAATATTTGGAACAAGATAAACCACTCCAAATACAACTTGTACATTGTGTCAGACACAAACAACGTCAACATTTCCAAGGGCTCAGCCAAAAGAATTCTCCACACGTTTTAAACTTTTGATTAAAAAAGAGCAAACATAATCTTCACACAGAGGCAACTGCTGCTTTGGTTCATTTAGTGATTCTTTTACAACTGCCAGCTAAATGCGCCACTAGTGCTTTTCCTTTTCCAAGACATGAAGCTTAATCAAACTGTGACTTCATGGTTTGACAGTCTAATGATCTTCGCAGAGACTAGCATGCCGGAGAGGTAATAGGTTTCACAAACCTTCTGATTGCTTGAAACAACTTGGGCATTCATTAGTTTCTCATTCCAGGACAGATGGTGAATACATGTTTTTTGAATTCGCACCATGGTCACCGAATTTGCATTTCCCAGCATGGGAAGATCCTTTCGCTAACTACATCCAGATAATGAAAACATCGCCCTCATTTTAGATATTTGGCAGAGTTTCCAGTCAGTGACGCAATAACAAGACTTAACAGGAATCTTAAATATATATATTTTTCTTTAGAGGGGCAATCAATCCGTCCCGACCCCCAAGTGTCTCTTATGGACAAGGGGTGTTGAAATGACCTCATCAATATTAACCTGCAATGTAACATACACAGGGGAAGAGACACTTGGAGACAGGTACCAGACCATTTCACTGATACTGTTTAATGGAGAAACACAGGGGTGGAATTTATCAGATGAGGCAAGACATCCCTGTGGTTCAACAGGCTGAGAGATGTACTAGTTAGAGAGGATAGATTTCTTTCTACTGTGAATGATTAGTGTGAAGTGTGGGCATCCACCTGGACCACACACTTAATCTACTAATATAACCTGTCACCTTGCTTCACCTCCCTCTGTCTTGACTGATTTCTTCTACAGTAGCTCATGATACCAGTGACTTTCTCTGTAGAGTGCGGCCTGGGCCTCAGTGCCAGTTTAAACGTTATACCAGAGCAGTTATTTTGAAATACCCAACTTTAAGTAGCTCCATTAGGCCTTTATTTAACGGAGTAACATTAATGGGAACGAGCAATTAAAAAGAGCTTTGGCGCTTTGCTGATTCTGCAATGTGCAAATATTATACAGGGACTAATTGAATAGCAGAAATTAGAATTAACAGGACCAAAATGCAGGCACAGAAACAGAGCATAGCATAGCAACAAGGGCAGCAACACGGCACTCTGCATAACAACAGACTACAAACAAAACATGGAGTTGCTTTGAAGATGAAGGAAGTCAGTTGGTGTACATCTCCACACCCCTGGGAGAGGGAATACTTTCAAGAAACTGTCTGTCACTTCTTCAGTTGCTGCTAAATCTCACCAGTTGGTGCCGTTGTGGATGTCAATGTCAGATAAAAGAGACAGGAAATGCTGTAGCTGATCATACAATGTTAATTGTTGGCTTATTTTCACACACAGACTTGGGACTCTGTTCAACCTGGCCAGCTCTCCGCTTAAACCTGCCTGGTTCTTTTTCCCATGATAAAATTAAATCAGAGAATGTTTTTGGGTACTATAGATTTCTGCTTCTAATACCAGGTAGACTCCCCTCACAGGTATTTTCAAGTTCTCACAATAAAGTGTGGAGGGGCAAGACACTACAGAAACATTGCTAGATGAGGGTTGATTGATTCTGGTCTTTGAACGTTAAAGTCCCAGGTAGAATAAGGAGACAGAGAGGGAATAATAAGTAATCCTCCTACCTCATTAGTCGACAAGACGGAGTCCTCGTCCAGACTGAGGACAGCATCTGTGAGGATGACTTCATGGGGGAAAAAGCGACTGCTCATTGTCTGTTAGGAGAGAGAGAGAGAGAGAGAGAGAGAGAGAGAGAGAGAGAGAGAGAGAGAGAGAGAGAGAGAAGAAAGGAGATGTGGTCAATGGCTGCCATCGCTCAATCAACAATCCATCGGATCTGGTGCAGCACCTCTGACTGTGTGTGGGGACCTATTCAATCACAAGTTGAAGTATTTCAGGTACCTTTAAATCGGCTCGTCCAGAAATATCAAGAGAGGAGTCACCATTTCATGTTGGATGAAAAGATGAACAAATTATTTAATCACTTCATCCTGACGCACCCAGAGAGTAACCTTCATCCTGACGCACCCAGAGAGTAACCTTAATCTTCTTTGTTTGAAACATAATTGCATTTCTTTAGCCCTCCCTTCCAATCCATAGAAAGCCAAGCTTTGTTATTTTAGGCCTGAAATTCCACTCTTCTGTAGGCTACTTCTGGGAAGATCCTATTATTGAAGAACTTTTCATTTTAAGGAGAAAATATTGCTCTGATTATTGGATGAAAAACTTTCTTCTGTGGAGTGTGTGGGTGAAGGCCAATTAGAGATAAAAAAAACAAACACCACAATGGCCTGGCAGTATCTTCTGCCCAAAACCCCACTTCACAATAAGACTTGTCCTTACTAATACAGTGCAATTACAGTGTAGGCACACAATGAAAACATTTATTTGCAATTATGACATTATTAATAAAACACTTCAAAGCTGTATCTCCAATGTTATTGTCTGTGGGCATTTAACTACTAAGACATTTTCGAGGCGTTTCTATTTGAAACGACTGATGGGCTGTTTCTCTCTCAGCAGCCAGTGTTATTGGTAGTTTGCCTGCTGCACAGTGTGTCCTGTAATATTAGGGAGCACACACATGGCAGAAGTGACCTGTCAGCAGTGGCCTCCTGAGAGGGATGTCTGGGTAATCCCCTTCACTGTCACTCTCTCTGGGAGGCTGCCGGCCAAAGTGTGTGGTGTGGTGCATCCTCACTAAACTCCCCCTGTCTGCCTGTCTCCCGCCCTGCAATGCTCTTGACACCAGGTTTATGGGGTTAATGTACCTGCTGTATTACCCATACCTCCCTCTCTCCTCCTCAACCTCACTGGCTGCTGCCTCATTCCTCAAATTAGGAAATTATCGAGAAGAAACTGTTGACTTGGATATTAGCCTTGCCTTGGGTTGGCTGCTCTAGAACAAGTGGGTGTGGCTGTGCTATCGTCAGGGCCTCTGTCATTATTTTGCAGCGGCAGTGGCAGCGGCTGACTCCAGGTGCTGTGGACTCGCATCATTATGGCTTAATGGGTCCTTTTCAATGCAACACTATTTCCTATTCACTTTAACTATCCCTGCCCGGTGCGTCATAGCAGGATAATAGTGGCAGTGTATCGCTGGCAGGGCCGGCTCTGCGCCGAGCCAAGTCTCTTGGCTCAGGAGAGCATTTCATGGTGCCTATTGAAAAGTCATTTACCAGCTGAGGGCTTGATTAAATGAGCATTGGGATACTTTAAGAGTCGTTTAGGAGTCGTGTGGCAAAAAGCTCTCCTAAAGAACATATTGAGAGAGATAGAGTGGCAAAGTACAGGCTCTCTGTTCATTACACCTATTATACACTCAGTAATAAGCCATTTATCAGCTGTGGAGGGCCCTTGGGATGAATGATCAGACCTGACTCTCAATGACAATGATACACATTCAGGTAACAAGACTAGCTTCCTGAAACAGATAGAGGGTGTGGGTGGGTTGCTTCTTCTGATAGGCAGCTGCTGTATGTAGGCTGGTTGGATGGGCAGCGACGCTCCTCATCCAACCTTGAGAGGACTTGCAGAGAAGAATGGGAGAAACTCCCCAAATGCAGGTGTGACAAGCTTGTAGCGTCATATCCAAGAAGACTCGCCGCTGTAATCGCTGCCAAAGGTGCTTCAACAAAGTCCCTCCACATTGAAATACAATATCTCTTCCTCAATTACCTCGTACCCCTCCACATCGACTCGGTACTGGTACCCCGTGTATATAGCAAAGTTATCATCACGCATTGTGTATTTATTCCTTGTGGTATTATTATTTTTCTACTATTTATTTCTCTCTGCACTGTTGGTAAGAGCCCGTAAGTTAGCATTTCAGTGTTAGTCTACACTTGTTGTTTACCAAGCATGTGACAAATAAAATGTATTTTTCCTGAAGAGATAGTGGTAGCCCTTGATCCCTTGAAAGCTGTCAATATTATTGTTTCATGTGATGTTTACAGTCTGTCATGTTAAATATGATTATAAAATGGGGTGGTTTGGATATTCCCATTGCTAGTCTATCCTGCCCGTGATATGCTAGACAACATACACATGGCCACATTCCTAAAAAGTGCCATCGTTTACGTCATTACCAAGCAACGCACTACTACTTTTACAGATCCACTATCATCTGCACAGCGATGCAACTTAGAAACTTGATATCCCCTGTAGAAAGCCTCCATAGCAACCATTTTGTTTGCCATCGCAACCTGCAAAGTTCTGGAACAATCAACCAGCGCTTGGGTAGTTTTGCTTGACATGGTGTAACAGTATCACTTCCGTCCCAAACGGCTAAAACCAGGGACCCTCTGCACACATCAACTGCCTCCCACGAAGTATCGTTACCCATCGCGCCACAAAAGCCACAGCTCTTGCAGAGCAAGGGGTACAACTACTTCAAGGTCTCAGAGCAAGTGACGTCACCAATTGAAATGCTGTTAGCGCGCACCCTGCTAACTAACTAGCCATTTTACACCGATTACACTCACCCCCCGTTTGACCTTCTCCTTTTCCACAGCAACCAGTGATCCGGGTCAACAGCATCAATGTAACAGTATAGCTACCGTTCCTCTCCTCGCCCCTACCTGGGCTCGAACCAGGGACCCTCTGATCACACATCAACAACTGACACCCACAAAGTATTGTTACCCATCGCTCCACAAAAGCCGCAGCCCTTGCAGAGCAAGGTCTCAGAGCGAGTGACGTCACCGGTTGAAATGGCTAGTTAGTTAGCGGGTTGCGCGCTAACAGCATTTCAATCGGTGACGTCTCTGCAAGGGCCGCGCCTTTTGGGAAGCGATGGGTAACAATACTTTGTGGGTGTCAGTTGTTGATGTGTGATCAGAGGGTCCCTGATTCGAGCCCAGGTAGGGGCAAGGAGAGGGACTGAAGCTATACTGTTACATTGATGCTGTTGACCCGGATCACTGGTTGCTGCGGAGGGGCGAGTAGAGGGACGGAAGCTATACTGTTACAATGGCAGTCAATATGAATAGAACTAACGACCAGAGAAGGCCTAAAATTGCACTTGACAACCAGTGTTAGTGAATGTAGTATCATGTTTTGTTGAAAAATGTATGGTTTGGGAAGGAATCTTGCTTTTCAAATACACATGGTTAGCAGATGTTAATGCGAGTGTGCTTCTAATACACACACATCTAAAGGGGTGAATGAGAAGATGTACATGTAAGTATATGGATCAGCGATGGCTGAGCGGCATAGGCAAGGTGCAATAGATGGTATAAAATACAGTATATACATGCTATCTGAGTAATGTTAGATATGTAAACATTATGAAAGTGGCATTACTTAGAGTGCATTGTATAAAGTGACTAGTGATCCATTTATTAAAGTGGCCAGTGATTGGGTCTCAATGTATGCAGCAGCCTCTCTGAGCTAGTGATTGCTGTTTAGCAATCTGATGGCCTTCAGATAGAAGCAGTTCTTCAGACTCTCGGTCCCAGCTTTGGTGCACCTCTACTGACCTCGCATTCTGGATGGTAGCGGTGTAAACAGGCAATGGATTGGGCCTTACTGTGACATCGGGTGCTGTAGGTGTCGTGGAGGGCAGGTAGTTTTCCCCTGGTGATGCGTTGTGCAGACCGCACCACCCTCTGGAGAGGCTTGCGGTTGAGTGCCGTACAGTTGCCGTACAGGCTGTGATACAGCCCGACAGGATACTCTCGATTGTGCATCTGTAAAGGTTTGTCAGGGTTTTGGGTGACAAGCCACATTTCTTCACCACACTGTCTGTGTGAGTGGACCATTTCAGTTTGTCTGTGATGTGTACGCCGAGGAACTTGAAGCTTTCCACCTTCTCCACTGCTGTCCCTTCGATGTGGATAGGAGGGTGCTCCCTCTGCTGTTTCTTGAAGTCCATGATCATTCCCTTTTGTTTTGTTGATGTTGAGTGAGAGGTTGTTTTCCTGACACCACACTCCGAGTGCCCTCACCTCCTCCCTGTAGACTGTTGGTAATCAAGCCCACTACTGTTGTGTCGTCTGCAAACTTGATGATTGAGTTGGAGGCGTGCATGGCCACGCAGTCGTGGGTAAACAGGGAGTACAGGAGGGGGCTGAGCATGCACCTTTGTGGGGCCCCAGTGTTAAGGGTCAGCGAAGTGGAGATGTTGTTTCCTACCTTCACTACCTGGGGGCGGCCCGTCAGAAAGTCCAGGACCCAATTGCACAGGGCGGGGTTGAGACCCAGGGCCTCCAGCTTGATGATGAGCTTGGAGGGTACTATGTTGCTGAATGCTAAGCTGTAGTCAATGAACAGCATTCTTACATAGGTATTCCTTTTGTCAAGATGGGATAGGGCAGTGTGCAGTGTGATGGCAATTGCATCATCTGTGGGCGGTATGCAAACTGAAGTGGGTCTATGGTGGCCGGTAAGGTGGAGGTGATATGATCCTTGACTAGTTTTAATGCTGGTAACCTGTTGTATAAAAGCAATACACTTGAGTCAATGTGTTATGCCATTTTTATCATGACTGTGGCGGTCTATGCCACTCTGCTTGCCTCGTGGCTATGACCACGTCACAGCCATGATAAAAATGTCATAACACATGGCCTCATGTATTATTGCTTAAATTATGTATATTTAGTCTCGCAGTCTTCTGGGTTTGGGGGCTTGATTGAATAAGACCAGTTTAAAACACTTGGGCTGCAGCGGTAACCCTCATGGGACTGTAAATACATTTTACATGAGGAATGCATATTTTAATGATAATTCTCCTACCACAGCTTTAGGGATCAGTGCCTTCTGTATTAACTATCGATCTACCGGCCGGGCTAATATGATGTGGACAACCTAATCCATTAGACTAAATGCAGGCTTTACAGAGCTGCCTGTAATTATGCTATTGACTCATAATTAGAGGATTTTAATTATTTAAGGGTATTTATATAAATGAGGAAAAGGGGACTCCAGCTTTAATAGCTCCATGTATGTTCATAGACAAAGTTCTTCCGTGAAATTTAAATTAATCCGTTGCTATTACACGCTAATTATATTTCCTCTGTGAAAATGGGAACTCGGATATCCAAGGGCGAAGATATTTTTTCAAAATAGAAATGAATAGCAAATATCACAATGTGAAATGAGTATGCAGTGTGCCTCTTTAGTTGAGAATAGTTTCATCAAACTGTGCCAAATTTGAAAAGATTCTACATGACATGGATTCTTTAATCTCAGTAAGCTCTAATGTCTATCAGCATGCCAGTGACGCTGTCTGAATTTCACTGTTTTTTCAACGTAAAGCCTGGAGGATACTCACCAAAGCACTCTCACTGGTGTGTATCAAACGTAACTCCCTCAGTAGAGGTAAAAATTATCAACACACTCTTCACAACATTAATTGGTATTCGTTTAGCTTGCAGTGCACTTTGCCTTACTGTATTAATGGTCTGCATTGACAATTAGCATACTCTCTGTATGATGTTCAATGAATTGCTCTAATTTCCCCATATATGTATGTTCTGATGGTTACACACTGCTCTGGTTATCAGGCTAGCCAGCTGTTGTATCGCTCACCCCTCTGATTCACCCGCAGCTCTCCCATCAGGTCTGTAGCTCAGATTCCAAAACACATCTTTAGGGACTGTTTGTCCTTCAGTCTGCCCATCTCTCTCTCTCTCTCTCTCTCTCTCTCTCTCTCTCTCTCTCTCTCTCTCTCTCTCTCTCTCTCTCTCTCTACTCCGCCTCCTCTGTCACAGGGCCCACCGTCTTCGCCCCAGGGCTGCCTTAACAAGTCTCATGGAGACAGTGGCACAGGGTTTTGATCTGTCACTGTCCTTTCCTTCCTCTCTCTCCCAGGTCAGTGTCAATGGATTTTTCCTCTTGGCAGATATACAGGGACGTAGCACGTAGTCACGTGGTGGAAATGTGGCATCACCCTTATCTCCATTGACTCCTGTTACTTTAAGGCCACTCTTTAGAGGCTTGTCAATGCTTTTCTTTACGGGTTAATCATATTTGATGCTTGATACATTCATAGTCAAAGTTCAGCAGAGAAAATGATTTCAATGGCTCAAGTGTTGTTTCCAAGATACCTTTTTGTCAAAGCCTATCTCCGTACATAATTCATAGTATCATAGTGGGGTAAACATACACTTCATGAAATTGCATGAAGTTGTAATTTTGAACAGCTTTTTCAGATATTAAATATTCATATTATTTACAGTGACTGTCAACTAAAATTGCATTATGTTTGATAAAGATGCCAAATAAGTAGAACACAACTCTAAAGTCATGACTCAGCTAAATATTAAGCCACAAATCAAGTGTCTTTGTCATTTGTTGTTTGCTACCTGTGGCCCTTACTCCTTAGCCTTTTGGCCTCTCTTTCACAAATCAAATCCAACTTTATTTGTCACGTGCCGAATACAACTGTCCGCTCCGAGGAGAAAACGGTAGAGTGCTCCAAAGCATTTGACTAACGCAATTACTACGCTTTGCAAGAGATCTAACATCTAACGCTTTGGAATACTCACTTTATTTAATTTATCTGTTCTTACTAACCACGTACCCTTCTGATGAGACATCTTGTGATCCAGGCTGTATATAAATTATCAGTTGATGAAAATGGCTATCAGACAAGGATGGGGAGATGGAGGTGCTAATGAGACAGTGAGCCCTTCTTGAGGCGTCGCATCGCAGGACAGGAACATACTCAGCCAGCCAGCCACCCACACACAGCTGTGGAGATGATACTGTGGAGATCTCACATGCACACAAACGCACACTCACAATCACACACCCCCCACAAGTCAGTGAAGGGCTTAGCTCCAAGCCATCAGGCCTGGGAGTGAGTGGCAGGTCTGCCGAGAGCAAGGATAGTGATCTAATGGCAGCTGGCTCTAAAGTGATCCACGGCACGAATGCGGGCCAACTTAATTAGCCTTCAAATGGAAACCAAAATTGAAGGAACAAGATGAGGGGACCTATTTTTAGATGTGTTAGATGTGAAAAATCGATAATATAATATGCTGTATTTTGATCACATGCTGCAGGTGACCTCTACTCAGGGCTGATTAGTGCAGCCCATTGAAACACAAATGTTATATATTACGACGGAGGGGAGAGGGACTGTGGTTCATTAAGGCCCTTTCACAGCAGCCAGTTTTTTCCCTTGTCTATCACACAATGCATTCATGCAACAGCATGAAATGATGCCCCTGCTTTTCATACTAGCTTGCTAAAAAGTAAAATAGTGTAAACACAATGGAAAGTATAGGACCGAAAACACAATAAATGGGGTCTAGATTACAGTGTAATTTCAATGAGCCTGCATAATAATGCTAAATAAATAGGTGACACGTATTAGGCAGTAGGAAAACACTGCTTAAATGTTTAAACTGAATGCCGGCCTTGGGGGGAGATAAACTATTTAGGACACCAGATAATAAGAGCCTCTTAGATGTTCTGCCCCCCTGACAAACATACAATTATTTTGCTTTTCTCGCAGATGATATGAGGGACAACAAAAGATGCACAATTGCAGAACACGGAACACAGAACACATCCACCATTAGCCTTTCCTCAGTCTCCTGGCAGTGCTCTGATTCAGTGTGATGTGAACGTTTGACTCGCTGGTTTCAACACAGTGAAGCTCTTATTGTTTGGGGAGAGAGCTGTGGAGAATTACTACTCTGGAGCAGCTGTATTGTTAGGCTAGAATACGCTGAGTGAGTATTTAGGAGCCCAATGATGCCTTTTAGAAAAGCTGTTTATTGTTATAATAGGAACACATTGTTTCCATTGCCGTGTTTACTACATGAGAACAAACAGTATCAATTAAGGGATCTGCCATTGGGTTTTAGGGTCCTGCTCCTGCCTCAGTGGGGCGGCATGGAGTACTGCCCCTGTGTTAGGACAACAGCTGGGCTGCTGCGGGTTATGGAAAAACTGAGGAGTGTGTGCCTGTGTGTGTGAGAGAGAGAGCGTGCGGGGTGGTTTGACGAATTCTGTGGTAAGCAGCAAGCATGACACTGCTGATTGGAATTCCACTTTGGCTTTGAGTAGGAGATATTTATGAAGCCAGCAATTAAAGGGATAGTTCACCCAAATTGCTAAAGGACACATTGGTTTCCTTACCCTGTAAGCAGTCTTTAGACAATGTATGACAGCAATCCATGCTTTTGTTTAGTTTTCATGGCTGGCACTGTTTCCAGATGCTAACGTTTTAGCATTTGTGGCACAAATCCCATTATGTGATGGCACCATATTAGAATTTTTTGTTCAAATCATCTATAAGTGACTGTTGATCTTCACAATAAATTTTAGATACTTTCGAATGATTTGGCATGAACAATTCTAATATCAGTCCTATGACTTGAATGGTATTTGTGCCACAAACGCTAAAATGTTAGCATTTGGAAACAGTGCCAGGGAAACTAAAGAATGGATTACTGTCATACCTTGTCCATAGACTGCTTACTGGATAAGGAAACCATGGACATTGTGTAATTTGGGTGAACGCTCTCTTTAAGTGAATGGAACGTTCCAAATAGCACAATCGGAGTGATTATTTGGACTCAATGAAGGGTTGGAGGAATTCATACAGTCAGCGCAATAGCGTTTCATCGGAATAGTTCGATTGAAACCACATTACTGTGTTTAAGATGCTTGCATTCAGTAAGAGCATTTGTCCTCTTTGTAAGTATGATGTCTGGTGTACTAACTCCTATTGTTTTAAAAGCTCATAATAACATCACTGCAAAGTGGTACCTTTAGCACTACTAAAATGATTCAGCTGAGGCTTGGCACAGTAATGGCCTTGTGATGGACCGGTGTTTTATCCAGAGTGCGCCTGGAACGCTCCTGGAAGCAGCCTCAAGCTGCTTCATGGCTCAACAGTCAGGGTAAGCTGAGCTCAGATTCCAGGAGACAGACTCGCACTCAGCCAGGGCCAGTTCCAAAAAGGACAAATTAAAGAAAAGCTTGAAAGGATTTTATTAGAAATGTACGACTGAATTTTATCTCACCTGACTTTAAAGTGGAACTGACAGTTTTTGCAACATGAAAACGTATTAAAATCTGTTTATATACACCCCCAGGAAGAATTTGACCCATTATATATTGTATTTTTATTTAATTTTTTACATTTTCTGACAAGCGGGCACTTAGATATGCTGATTTTCACATTTTCATAAATTCTTAGAATGTTTGGCATTTGTGAAAATTCTAAAGCAATATAGAGTGGGAAAGCGGACGTGCTTTTGGACAATTAATAGACACTGCAGTAAATAAAACCAAATAAAAACATCTGTCTCGTCAAGGACCAGAGTCTACGCAGAGCAGTGAGCCATAGCCAATCAGAGCTACAGTAGGCCTTTATGCAAATAAGATACTTGCCACACGGGCCTGTCATCATTCACTTTGAACTGGACTGTGTGTTTACAGGCAGTAGCAACAGTGCGACTTTAGATAATTAGAACGCATTCGCCAAAAGCAAAAAAATACACCTGAATGGATTTTTGCCAATATGTAAATACCACGGGAGTCCTTTTACATTTGATAACTTTACAGTCCTATTGATCAAACCACCATGAAAAGGTAGGCTCTCTCTGTCACGATCGTTTTGAACGGACCAAGGCGCAGCGTGATTTGAGTTCCACATATTTTTTATGAAAAGTGAAACTTACAAAAAACAATAAAGAATAAACAGATCGTAACATATAATGTGTAGCGCAACCAGCACATACAACATAACAAACAATAACCCACAACACAGGTGGGGAGAGGACACACTAAGTATGGTCCTCAATTAGAGGTAACGACAAACAGCTGCCTCTAATTGGGAACCACACACAATCACCAACATAGAAAACACAAAACACCCCTGGTCACGTCCTGGCCCAAATCCCCATAGAGAACCCAGAGGGCTCTCTATGGCCAGGACGTGACACTCTCTCCCTCAGCTATGCACATCAACAACAACATAATCAACAACTAATGCTAGCCAGAGCGAGATGAGATAAAATCTAATGAGGGAAAATTTGATAAATCCTCTCAAACTTTTTCAACTAGTTGACCATCAGAATTGCACTGATAAACGATGGAGAATAGTAGCCGCTTGTCTTTCTGCAGCTTGCCTGCCAATGCATGCTGGTCCCAACCCACATTTTTACAACTGAATGGGAACTTGTCTGCCTGCCCACCCATTTGATCAATGCCAAAAACATTTGATTGACAACTAGCTCAGGGTGCGTTCATAAATTGCCTCCAGTGTGTCATAGGGTGCTCTGTGTTGTTCCTAAATTCAGAATGCTGTCAGATTGTCTGTTCATAAATTCAGAGCGTTTTGTAGTCAATCACCCAAGCTAACTGGCTAAAGTTGGCTAGCTTGCTAGCTACTTCCAGACACAAATGAGAGAACACCTCTGACCATTTTACTCGCCCTAGCAGAGCTGGTTAGGCTGTCTACATGTTATCTAGAGCGTTCGCAACTATCTTCCTTTTTTTGCCTACATTTACTGACACCGGTCATATTCAGCGGGTGTCATAAATTCATCACTTATTCTGCGCTCTGGCACACTCAGACGAGAGTGCTCTGAAATCAGAGTAGATAGCCACATTGAATTTATGAACGCAAGAGATATGCTAAGTGGATAATAGTTGTTCTATTTCAGCATAGCGATTCATATTTTTTGCTAGCTAGCCAAATGACACCTGCCTCTAGCTGTAGCCACCGAAAAACAACATGACACCCTCCCAGCAGCAAGCTAGCTAGCTAGCCAGCCAACGTTAGGCTCAGTGTTTTTACCTTGCTAAATAAATAGCTACATAAATAGATGCGCTAGCCTATTAGCCACGTTATGATTGACTTGTGATCATTGTCCTTGCTGGTTTGATTGTATTGACATTCCCAGCCTTAGTTACATTTGTCTGGGGTTTTTTCAAAAATAAAAACTGAAACTGAAACAGTGCATAGTGAATGGGTGGAGGCAGCAAACAATGTACCAGGCCAGTTGTTATTTACAACCTGATAGCAATATGTTTTGAACTACTAAGAAATGCCATGCTCATTCCCTCAATGATTAAGCCTCAATAAAACACATTCAAATCTTAACGCACGCATAACTAGGAAATCTCGTACCTTTCTCTCTCCCTCAATTACAGTGATAGGCACGGTGGTGGAGGGCCACTTGCTCTTCGGAGGTAAAGGCTTGTCACAATTCCACAGCACAATTATCTGCAAACAAAACAATTCAATTAAATATATTGGCCATATATCACACCCGTATAAAGCTTTATGCTACATCACATAAGATAAACTTCCACTGACTTCCGAGTTACATTATAAAAATGAATTGTCTGCATCCCTGTTGTTTCACCTTAGCTCACGGGCCATGGGTCTGAGCTCTCACCTGTGCACAGAACTTGGATTTGGCAACAGCAATGACGAGCTTGACTATGGGCTGCAGCTGAGACAGGAGAGGAGTCACGGCCTGGATAACAGCAGTGAACTCTTGGGACGGGCTCTTACCTGCAACCACACAGAGAGACATAAACCTTAACACAAACCCTCAGACGCACACCTTAATACACACCTTCAGAACTTAACACACACGCACCTCAAGACACTAACCTTTCTGACACACACCTTCAGAAGGGACAGACTGGACTCTCCAATCCATCCACCTCATCACGCATACATGGACACCCAGTGCGCTTAAAGCATCCCTATCAATCTCTCTGACACAGGGCTATGGACTCTCTGGCCTCTCTGGTGTACTGGGCTCTATTTATGTATTACCCTGATGCTGTGTGGTGCCTCTAGAATACCTATTTTGGACCCTGATCACACAACGATGCCTTCTTGATGTGGGACGTGATAGCAAACTTGTGCTGGCTGTTTGTATGTCTCCATTTGGTGAGCATAACATTTATCTGAATAGGTTTGTTCTTTGCAGATATTGTTGCATAAGCAAAGAAATCTGTAGAAAATCTCTGCCTGATCATCTTCAAAGGAGGGATTCAGTATTGCATTAGGTCCACACAAGTCCCATAGGGCGGCGCACAATGTAAATACAATAACAACCTACCCCGGCCAAACCCTCCCCTAATAACCTGGACGACTCTGGGCCAATTCTGCGCCGCCCTATGGGACTTGTGTGGTCCTAATGTTCTTGCCTAGTTGACTTGCCTAGTTAAATATATTTAAAAAAAATAGAATAATTCTCATCCGGTCATCAAAATCCCATAAGCCTTAAAGTATTTTACTCTGGCAACTCTTTTGTAGAAGAAATGTTTCCTCCGGGAAACCCCACAGTCATTTCTGGCAGCAATTTTAAGTGCAATTCAAACAAATGTTCAAATCAAACATTAAACTGGTAATGTACCAAGCAGAACTGTCAAAAACATTGTTCAAATGACTTTCATTGAAATAACTGTGATCAAAGTCATTTCTCCAACTGTTGTTAAGACAGGGGGATAATATTTTACATTTCAACAAGGTATGTTTAAGCATTGATCCAATATTAGGACTGCAGAGGAGAAGGCTGTTAGGGGGTCCTGAAGCCTCGAGGAAATCTAGCTGGTAACCTTAAAAATAATTAGAGGTGCCGGGGAAGTGAAGAGGTGGGGTGACGAGGGCAAGTGTTGCCGCTTTTTCACACGAGGTGGTGGTTAACATATCACTCCTCTTCTAGCAGCATCCAGGAGATAGTCCTTCTATACACTGCCGGATCGGCATTACACAATGGGAGAAGACTGTGTGGAACTGCATATGCAGCGGCCGGATAATTCACATCATCTTTTATACCCTGCCAATCTAATCTGAGGATTTAGACAATATATAATTTCCTCATGTGAAAAGCTATAACGAAGCTATAGATTGAGATTTATTGACAGCTCAAACAAAATTCAGTTGAGACATTACATTTCATGAGTAAAAATTCTAACTCAAATGGCGATGAGAATTGGTTCGGATGACTGTGGATAACAAGCAGAGTTTCAACAGGGAACATTCAAACAGTTTCTACAGTAAATGGACCTTCTCATTCTTATCCACTGCTTTGGCATCTCTTCTTACATTCCCAGTAGCTTTAAACACAGTTAAAAGAGGATTGTGAAGCACATGATAGGAAGTACCAAAGCAGCTGGACTCTCTACTAAACAAGTTGGAAATACAATTTGTGATTTTGAGGCGGTATACCCAGTCATCAAGACCCCCCAGAAATGGAGCCCAACATCGCCATCTTTCCTTCTTTTCCACTTCTCAGAGGAGAAAATATGATGCTATCATAACAGACGCTATCATAATAACAAAATATTGTAACAATAACTTGAAATTTACAGAGACAAATAAAGCTTAAAAACAGTAAATTAAAGTCAGTAGAATTTAAATAGGCCTACATTGCAAAGAAAAAACTAAAAACTTCTGCTGCTATCAGAATTATGGAAAGTGAGACTGATAATGCTTGTGTATTACCGGCATTGACAACGTTATTCCTCCAGTATCGGCAAAAACATATAACTGTGGAAGCATAAAGCAAACTGCCCATTCCTCCTGTACACAACTCCTCAGAGAAAGACAAGCATCTATCTGAGTTATGGCTTCATCCCAGTGCTCCTCGCAGGACTGAGACAGCAGCACAGTCCATAGTGCACAGCTCCAAGGTGCTCAATGCCGGAGGAAATACACAAGACACTGACTGCTCTGCTGCAGCTCTAGGCTTTATGGTGTTCGCTGTTCCATCTCAGTGACAACTAATCACTGACTAGGGAGGACTTGACCCTTGGCAGTTAATGGCACTGCAGATAGGATATGGGATAACATATACCAGTTTGCAAGGTTACATCCAAGACAATTTCCGTTGTAAAGTGCATTGGTTGGTCCCCAAACATGACTTTATGTAAAATTTGTCTGTGGTTGGTAAGCATGAGCAACATTTTCTCAGAGGGTAATAATACGTAGCACTGGGGTATATAAAATAGCATGGAGGAAAGGTTGAAGAGCGCACATTGACATTAGGCCCTCCACAATGAACTGGTTGTAAATGAAAAATGTAGTTTTGACTCTGTCAAGGAGTTGAAAAACCTGATGGACAAAGCGTAGGTCTGATTTCTTGTGGTAGTGTGTCAACAGTTCCCATGCATAGAAGTTATACAGACACATAATACCAGGTTATTAAAAAGGCTGCAACTCACCAAGAGGAGTCTGTTATACAGACACATAATACCAGGTTATCAACAGCCTGCAACTCACCCAGAGAGGAGTAATAGAAGGGGAACACTGCAGCGTCCGTGGAGAACTGAGGCAGAATGTACAGTCCACCAGGCAATGAATTCCACATCAACTTGTTCCTGGATATGTGTGAATTTATTCTGTCTTGGATTATCTGCAGAAAAGAAACAACACAGATAGAAGGAGGAGAGAGAGAGAGGGAGGATTAGTACAAAGAAGCTGCTCGCTGTGTAAGAGGCCGGGTCTGATAGACGTGGCCATGATGTCGAGCAGCGTCTTGCTGATGCAGATAACACCTCACACCCTCAGCTGGGATTGATGCCCACTCACCCAGGTGCAACTGTTACCCTGCATGTTGACTGTGGAGATTGGACCTGTATCTCGTCGTCCCATGTTGCTATATATGATGACTGTGCTACTGACAGTTAACTGAACAGCAATGACTGTAAGGAGTTATTTGCATGCAGTGGTCATGCAGTAAGAGTGATGCACTGATGATGCACAGGATATTTTACATGGAGATGGTCAGCTATGGGTCCTGATATTAGTTGAGTGAATGGACACAAAACCAACCTCTCAATCAAATTCATTAACATTAACGACAGTCATTTCACATCATATCAGCCATCTACTTTGATTTCTCTTTCCAATACACCTGCCTCACTGCATGTCCTGAATTGAAAGGCTACAGCTCCCCTGCTCTTGGATCCACAGCAAGAGACCTCCATATGGGTACGTCTCCTCTCTTGCATCAGCTGCTCTCAGAGCCTGGTGCTTTCCAGGCTGCTTCCTCCGTTTGAACTGTGGGTCCTAATGAGGTTGTGAGAGAGGCCTTAATAAGCAACCCCCTCAGAGAGAGGAGGCGGTAGGTCGACCCAGCCACACTGTTTACTCGCTGCTAGGTGATGAGCTTCATTTATGTTGCTCAAGATACAGTGCCTCCACAGTCCCAAAAAATATTTTCTCTTATACAGGAGTTGCTACAGTATCATGTGACTGTGTTATACTTGTTCTGCATTGTAGGCAAATGTATCTGAAAACCCTATTGACAGATTCAGGTCAGATTTACCTGGCTATGAGGGAAGCGGTGCGTCTGCCTGTTTGTCACGCGCCTCAAACGGCCACCCTCAGGGTGATTATCATAACAGTTTAGAATCCATGTGCCCGTCCAGTGCCAGCAACACTGATACGAGATGTGCCTTTTGATCTATATGGAGAATTAGCTGGCACTTATCGACAACCTCACAAAAGCCCTGTGTGTGTGCCACTTGCGGGGCTATTTAGAATGCCTAATTTCCTCCATTTTGTCAGTCGGCAGGTAGCGCCGAGCATTTACCACATCTGCACAACGGTAAATATCCATGGAGATGGGCCTAATTTCGTCCCTGTTGGATTTGGACTAGACACCTGGTGGTGAAGTTCGACCGGCAACACATAAAACCAACACTCGGCCCTAATCCATTTCATCACAAAGTGCTGCTGTGGCTCCCTTTGAAGAACCATGGCGGAATGCCTATAATATATCCTCCTCACTTTCTCTGTTCCCCCTCCTCCTCAACCCTCCTTGTCATTATTTCCTTTATGAAGTGGTCAATTAAATGGAAAAAGGAAGGGAGTAAAGACAGAGAGTGGAGAAATTAAACATGGACACCCTCAAAATGAAGAAGTGAAATGAAAACTTCAGGGACAAAGACATATGGTTGACAGGTTGGAGTGTCTGTTGAGTGAGTTCTAAATTAGAGCTCATAACACTATCATAATAGAGTAGCCTTTGAATGGGTCAGTAATACAGCAATAAGTGAAAGTGTGTTAATATAAAAACCCATTGAAAAAGTCAGACCAAAGTAAAACCCTCAAAATGTTGAGTGAGACAGAGGGGTGCACAGAGAGCCTATGAGAATGTTCTGATGTTATCCTGCTGAACCTTTTCTTCTCATACATGCAGGCCAAAACACAGCATACCGCGGCTTCCTCTCCACACATCAGACCATAAAAAGTGGTTTTCTGATTGTTCCAGGGGAAACATGACAATTATTTTAACTTTGCTCTGAGGGGACACTATATTTGGGGGTGTGACAACAATAAACAGTAGCAGTATAGCACAAGGGGCAGTTTTGTTTAAGGAACACCCAGCTACCTGTCTATGTACTCTAGTCCATGAGAGTCTCTAGACATTTAAGATGCCAGAGGAAACCGTTACACTGCAATCTCTTTTGATCATGGCAGGTCCTGACTGACTGTCTGTTCTGGGGAAGAGCCTGATGAAAGCCCTTTGTGTCTGTTTCCCCCCAGAGACTGAGACAGAAGAGAGAGTATAGTGAAAACACTCCCAAAGTAAGAGCCAGACTGTCAGGAGGAGTAAGAAAAAACAAACCAGGGAAATTAAGAACTTGGTTGGGGAACGATGTTGTACAGCCACCATCAATTCATCCTGGCCACTTGTGCACATTATAGAAAAGGCTATCTGTTATCCTGGCTGCTGGCTGTCTGGCCCTGCAATCCTCCCAACCCGCTCCCACCCACTCTTGATTCAAATGAACAGTTCTATAAATGGGAGAGCTTACCTCTAATGTAGTTAATACTATTTTTGCTACCGAAGAAAAATAAGCATCCCAGAGGAACTGAGTCTGCTGCCTGAGCGCCAATATTTTGTCATGGTCCACAGATCTGGTAATTGAAGGAACCTGGGAAAAAAAGGACAGAGTGAAAATTTAAACGAATGTGAGGGAGTGGGGGCACATGGGTTATTCTCTGGGTAGATGTGATTAGGTGAAATACTCCTTCCCAAGGGAGGCCCATGGACACACTGTCTCCATCCATGAGAGCCATAGCAACACCTCTCTGTAGGATTCGAATGGCCCTTTAGCGGCTATAACTTGAGGGACCATTGACATCGTTAACGATGGTCCTCAATGGTCAAATTACACTGTGATCTATGTGGTAGGCCAAAGAGGACTAATAAGAGGACCAATAGAATTTACTGGCATATCGTTCCAATTGAGGACTATCCTCTCAAGGTGTTGCTCCAGCATAGTTCATACTGCTAGAGAGAAATTGAGGTGTTAAAACGTTATGGGCTAGTAAACCAGCCTTGTGTAAGAGAGGTTGAGCCCTTAAGTTAGGGATCATGTCACTCCTGTGGCTAAAACACAACACGATCACACCCTACTAACTAACAGACAGCACTACCTAATGTTACACAGCGCATCACTGTTCTGTACTGTTACTGTTCCTCTCAGAGCTGCTCATCAATTATACAAACAAACACAGAAACATACAATTCACAATGTGACACGTGGCAGGAGAGGGGGCAGGAAGACAAATCAGCAGTCACCATGAATGTCACATTTCTAACCCGAAATCACAAAGACAGCCCCCCTCTCCCCCCTGAAGCCTGAAAACAATGTCTGTCTGAACTGATGTTTGGCAGTGACAGTATCTCTAGTTTTAATACACTCAGAGGCAGGGTATAAATTAGGCAAATCAAATCCTCCCCCTCCCTCTCTATCTCTCCATCAGTGTTTATGTGTCTCCTCTGTGGGGGAATAAGCTACTCCACATGTTGTGCTGCATCATTCTTTCACATCATTGAATGTAAAGAGATTCATTTTTTACCAGCAGGTGCAGCAACTTGATTGTTGTATAAAACTAAAGCAGTGGATGGCCTTAAACATTCTGCTCCATTCTCATTATGGACCAACACGCACACGCACACACACACACACACACACACACACACAGCAGTATGGTGTGGGGGCTGTGCTTTGCTAGTTTACCAACTCTGTAAACAAAGCTGGATATAAGTTATTATCTTGACACTCATAAGCTTGTTAATATCTCTGTTAATACATAGAAGTGTATTTAAAAAGCTTTTAAATCTCTTAAAGCTCACGATAGCCTACTATGACTCATGGTAGCGGCATTTGCCTGCTGTAGCTATCTATAGCTAATGTTAATTAACTAGCAAGCTGCACTAATGTTGTTGCTAGCTAGCTAGAATTTGTAGTAAGCCCTTGTTGATACTTACGGAAGCATTTAGCTGCCGACACTCAATTGGAAATGCAACTCTTACACTTAAAAACTAAATGTAATTGCCATTTCATTTCCTTATTGTGACCGCATAAATTGTGACAAAAAGAAAATGAATTATCAATTGCAATTGATAACTACCTTCCATACTCTGTGTGGGTTGACTGTAAAAATTATAATGATCAATCAAATTCGATAAATCAATTGCAATGCTTCATTTTGCTATTTTCTTTCTTGATTGCTCCTTTGTGTTTTCATTTCCGATGTGTTAGACCTGCCAATCAAACACGGTGGGTGGGGTTTTAGTAACGGAGGCAGAAGAGGTTGCCTGGGCTTTCTAGCTGGGTCATTCCTACATATTTTTAATATATTTAACCTTTATTTAACTAGGCGGTGCCTACGGTGCCTTTTCTGTCCCCAGGACATCACTTTATATTTAGTGTAAAATGTGGATTCCAAAAGGCTTTAAATATAAAAGGTCAGGTGTCCTTACTTTAAAAACACAAAAATATGGATCTTGAAAGGGAATAATTTTGTAAACTTTTTTTTCAGTGGATGTAGGCTTTTTTAGCCATGTCCCCGTTTGTTAATCATCAACTTCCACGAGAAATAAGCCTTAAAATATAATTTTATTTTATAGTCCTAGTTAAATTCTCTCTCATAAATTAATTTGTTCACGATTATTGTATTTAATGTTTTATTTATGATATCACTTTCCAATCTGTTAGTTTGTTGTAATTCTCCACTTATGAAAATAACCCTTTTTTAAATGACACCACATTCAGGAAGTGTCATAATTTCTTTGGTGGGAAAACAATGGTGCAAAAGTACATAAATATAGACACTCCATTTTTCCATGTTTCATGTTGTTAGTCTATATGTCCCACTCATACATTTCCACCCTGTTAGGCTAAATTATAAAGAAAATTAACCAAATTTCGAAATGTTAAAATATGTTTGAAAGAGAAGTAAAAATCCTGTTAAAGTGTTGACTATTTTAATCGCTCAATCTTTCTCACTCACAGAGCTATGGCTAATTTGGGCTCCACATTTCCACCCTTATGCACCTAACAGGTTGGAAAATGCACCTAAATAATAAGTGCCTGAGCTTGACCAATATGTTTTTTTCTGAAAGTCAAACATGTCCTTTTTCTGATAGAATACTAAAACACGAAAATATAATTTTTTTCTCTCCAAAAGTTTTGAGGTCCAAAAGGCACCACAAAGTAGGAATGACCCAGCTACGCTCTGACAGAAAAACATGTACTTTTAATTTCGTAAAGTATTTCTGGATCACAGAGGAAGAGGCGAAGCTGTACTATCTACTGAATGACTCAGATAATCTTTGCTATACTCGCTAGGACAGCCGGTGAGCAAGGTGTTCCCGGGAGGAGACACGGGGAGACAGACCGGGCATGGTGCTTGCTGCAAACGACTAGCAATGATGGTTAGTATATGTACTGTAGTTAGCCATCTATGTTAGACACGTTAGCTAGCTTGCTGGCTATGGTGAGAGGCAAGTCAACACATGTTAAGATACGAGTAGATGGAAATAACCTACTAAAATCATTCTGGTCTAACAAATAAAATAAAAATATACAGTGCCTTCAGAAAGTATTCATACCCCTTGATTTATTCCACATTTTGTTGTGTTACAACCTGAATTCAAAATTGATTAAACACATTTTTATCTCCGACCCATCTACACACAGTACCCGATTCTGAAAAAGGTAAAACATGTTTTTAGAAATTTCAAATTTATTGAAAATTAAATACAGAAATATCGAATTTACATAAGTATTCACACCCCTGAGTCAATACGTTAGAATCATATTTAGTAGCTATTACAGCTGTGAGTCTTTCTGGGTAAGTCTCTAAGAGCTTTACTCACCTGGATTGTACAATATTTGCCTATTATTTCAAATTCTTCAAGCACTCTCAAATTGGTTGTTGATCATTGCTAGACAACCATTCTCAAGTCTTGCCATAGATTTTCAATTAGATTTATTTCAAAACTGTAACTCAGCCGCTCAGGAACATTAACTGTCTTCTTGGTAAGGAACTCCAGTGTAGATTTGGCCTTGTGTTTTAGGTTATTTTCCTGCTGAAAGGTGAATTTATCTCCCATTTATTTTCCTTGACTCAACACTGTTCAAGCTGCAAGTCAAATTAAGTAAGAGGGTAGCTTTGCACGAGACTTGGCTTGTGTGGGGCTCATAGGAGCAGGAGCCTCTCTCTTGTTTCTGTAGTGTGAGGCAGCTTGATGCACCAGTACACCACCTGGATAGGACGCTAGTCAATCGCAGGGCCTTACCCCCGATCTATCTCAATCTATCTTGAGTGCCAAGCAATGACGCATCAGGTCCCATTTTTACAGTCTGGTATGACTCGGCCAGGGATCGAACTGTCCAACCTTCAAATCTCAGGGAGAACACTAACAAGGGAAACTGAGTTGGTTATGCAAGCCATAGGCATAACTTTATTGCATATTAAGTTGTTGGAAAAAATGAGAGGCATGCACAATTAACCATCACACATTAATTTATTAAGATTATACCTTACTGTACCCTTGGTGACCTGTGATAGAGACATTGTCCTATAGATAATATTCTTGTTCTTAGAATCACTGTTGTTCAACAAACAGGTTACTATCAGTGTTCAGCTACTGTAGGTTTCCTTGATGTTTTCCAACATATGATTGGCAGAACTTCATTATAGAGCAAAACACTTCTGTATTGTATAGAACTTGTTATTGAACATGTGATTACTGGTAAGAAAGTGCCACTGTAATTTTGACTGAACACGCCAAGCAGTTCAGCGACAATGGATGTCTTCCCTCATCAGTACAGTTAGAAATATTAGTAGCATCATTTGTGATATTCCTTCTCGGTTCCTGTCATTTATGGAGACAGGTCATCATCCAAAACTGCCTGTGAAAAAGGAGCACAAATTATGCAAAAAGGTTAGCATGGATGGAGACAAAGATTATCAATGTACAACATATGAAGTGCACTAGTCACAATTTAATTCACATATCCTGCTGTTTTTTATTGTTCACAACCATGTTCCAGTTTAGTGCATGTTGTCATAACCAATCATTCATTCACTCAATTTACCCAAGAGTGGTCTTATTGAGTAGTTCAATGAGGTGTTATAGCACAGGTAGTGATGACAATGTTCACACTGTTGCCCATTAGGCAAGAAATAAAAAAACTGAACTAGACTAACCAATTGTACAAATCCATTGCGCTTTAGTCCATGAAGGGAAATAGCCGAGTGCAGATCAGGGCATAAAGGCATATTTCAGCCATTTTGGTGCCCCTCCAGCCCTTGCTTCCTATGGGAGAGGATCCTTACCCTTCTGATGATGATGATGATGATGATGATAAGACTTATACAACTCTTACAATTGTAAAAATTTTAATAAAACAAAAAAACAGGAGTCAAAACAAAATAAGACTAAACAAAACCATAAATAAAGAGAGGGGTGGGCTCAAAGAAGGGAAAGAGTGTGATGTATCAATGTATGGGGATGGTAGGGTTGGGATTTGGATACGAACCTGGCTTAGGATAAGGGGCGGGATTGGGTTAGGATATGAACCCGGTTTAGGGTAAGGGGTAGGGAAAGGGTTTGGTTTAGGTGCTGCTGTGATGGTGGGCAGCATGGTCAGCAACAATTGGAAGACAAGAGGGGGCAGCATCTGCTGGAGGACCTGCTGGGGTTGCCTGTACACAGCAATGACAGGGTTGGAACACAAAAAATATTAGTTGAAAGGCACATTGACAGGTCTGGATCAAATGAGCTAAAAGTAGAAAAGTATTTTCTCCCCAAAATAACTTTTGTAGCCTTCAAATCAGACAACATGAACTGATAATAATCAGACTAGTTCCAATCCATATCATAGATCATCTGCTCCCTTACAGATTCTCTGGTACGGTCCCTGTAGCATCCCCAGCTGAATGAATGGTCAACTCTCAAACTGATGGTTCATGAAAGTTTCATCCTCTTTCCAGCTAGGTGCCAACACATATTTTGACTCTCCTTACTAGTCCATCTTTATCAACAGTAGTCTCTGAGACTCTACCCAACCGCCACTCATTTCTAGGCAGATCATCATCACTATGTTGGCTAGATCCTCTTTTCGCCAGTGGCACCAAAACCGTTCTGCTAGATATTGAACACGCCGCCACCTTTTCCGAGCATACATGTCCTCCCTGATGAACTTGCCTGGAGGAGGTAGAGCTGTGGTAGATTTCATAGTAAGCAGATGATTAGGGGTGAGTGGCTCAAGACTGTTTGGATCTCGTTTCACAGCAAGATAGGCAGTCAGCCTGTCCATGTCAACTTCCTTGAGCGCTTCCTTCAGTTAATTTTTGGCTCCCACAAAGTTGCTTCCTTGGTCACATTTAATCTGACAAACTGCACCACGTATAGTTATGAAGCAGCGAAGACCATTAATGAAGGCATCTGTTGACATGTCATCTAACATTTTAATATGAACGGCACGAGAGCAAAAACAGGTGAAGAGAAGACCATACCTTTTGTGCACTCTTCAACCTTGCTTAATGAGAAATGGGCCAAAACAATCCATACCGCAGTATGTAAAGGGCGGTGATGAGTCCACACTCTCTGGAGGGAGAACAGCCATATTTTGCAAGGAGGCAGCTGTAGACAGTATACCTCAACATGTTGCAGGTTGGTCATTGAGATTGACATTGAACTTGAAACAGTCAGACTCAATGTTCCACTGAATCCCTAGTGCTATTTCTGATGGCAAGTCATCAAACGGAAGGTTAAGGTCCTTAATGTCGGATGCACGTTCAGATGGCGGTATGCTTTCTAGGACAGCTCTGTCATTGGATACAAACCAGTGCAGTCGAAGACCACCCATCGCACAAAGTTCAAGCCTCACGTGCAAACTGAATAGCATGTTCCGGACTGCCTATGCTTGTGACCCCGTAATCTACGTAAAAGTTGCTCATGATGAATTGTGAGCCTAGAGGGTATAGGTCTCTGTTCTCCTTAGCTAGATGCTTCAGCCCATAGCTTGCACATCCAGGAGATGATGCAGCACCAAACAGATGCACCTTCATGCGGAACTCGAGGCTGTGCAGTAATGTCTCCCTTTTTCCACCAAAGGAAGCGCAGATAGTTTTGGTCAGTCTCAGGCACATGGAACTGGTGAAACCTCTTCTCAATCTCATACATCAATGCAATAGGGTGCTGCCTGAAAACGCATGAGAACACTGTTCAGCTTGTTCATCAAATCAGGCCCTGGAAGCAGATGGTCATGTAAACTGGTTCCCTTGTACTTGGCAGAGCAATCAAACACTATGCATAGCTTATCTGGCTTCTTAGGATGATAGACACCATGATGAGCAATATACCATTTCTCACCTTCATTTTCATTATCTTCAACTTCTTCTGCGTCACCATTTTCAATGACTTCATCCATGAACTTGACATAATGTTCCTTATACCTTTCATCCTTTAACAGTTTCCTTTTAAGATGGCTGAGTCATACAATGGTGAGGTCTTTGTTGTCGGGTAGACTGGGTCTCTCCTTAAAAGGCAAGGGCATTTTATAATGGTCATGACTAATTTTCCTTATACCATCATTCAGTTTGTTCAGGAAGAGGACGTCATCCTGAGACACGGTCTTGCAATCTTCACTGGCGTCCTTGATATCTGACTCCAGAATGCGAATAGCATCTGCAGGGGTTACTGAGGGGAACTCTTTGACAATGACCCGGTGACACAGACTAGCGACGCTTGGTGTATCGAGGAATGGCGATGAGCGCCCCACAATGCTCCATTCTAATTCAGTTCAAACAGCGTAGTGGTCATCATTTCCACCTAAAATCACTTGTTTTGGTGCCATTGCACTTTAGCAGTTGTAGCCTATCAGAAGTCCAACCTCACAATCCTTCAGTGGTGGTATTTCATCTACTACTGTGGAGAGATGATTCCAGTGCTTGGCCGTTTCACAGGTCAGAATGTGGGTGCAGTTTACAGGTATGCAATCAAATCAAATCTCAAATCAAAATTTATTTGTCACATACACATGGTTAGCAGATGTTAATGCGCGTGTAGCGAAATGCTTGTGCTTCTAGTTCCGACCATGCAGTAGTATCTAACAATTTCACAACAACTACCTTATACACACACAAGTGTAAAGGAATGAATACGAGTATGTACATATAAATATATGGATGAGCGATGGCTGACCGGCATAGGCAAGATGCAGTAGATGGTATAGAGTACAGTATATACATATGAGATGAGTAATGTAGGATATGTAAACATTGGTGTAGGTAGGAGGAAGATCGATATGGATGATATGACATTTTGATTGACATCATTTCCGGTCACAACTAGTAGACTTGTTTACGTGCTGCTGTGCGTTTTGTTGCTAACCTAACTTTGCTACCTGACAGTTTTACGGTTTTTACTTTGTAATTACCGTTTATTTTTTCATTCAACTTTTTCACTCCGGACGCTTTATCTGGACGTGTTTCGTCAGGATCTCCACCAACCGAAGCTAAGTAGTAACATTAACATCATGCCTTCTAATTGCAGTCGCTGTACTCATAACATACAGGAGAACGGTCGGCTTAAGGCGAGGATAGCTGTGCTGCAAGCCCAGCTTCAGACGCAATCGTTAGGCAAGGGAAATGTAAGTGTAGGAAAGGATGAAACAGCGTCTGTGCCACTAGTAAGTACAGATAGTCGTAGAAATCCCCTCGCACAGTCCCCGCAGCCGGACAATTTTCTCACGGCTTCTGGAAGGAAATGCTGGAGCAATGCTCAACCGTGTCGCTCATTCAGCCGACAGAAACTTTCAACCGGTTTTCCCCATTAAGCAGCGGGTCGGAGTCAGAGGCCGAGCCTTCTCTGGTCTCTACTCCTCCCGTTACGGGTCTGAGATGCCGAGGCCTCCCACCATTAGCACTGACAAATTGAAAACTCTAGTCATTGGCGACTCCATTACTCGCAGTATTAGACTTGAAGCGAATCACCCAGCGATCATACACTGTTTACCAGGGGCAGGGCTACCGGCGTTAAGGCTAACCTGAAGATGGTGCTGGCTAAGGCTAAATCTGGCGAGTGTAGAGAGTATAGAGATATTGTTATCCACGCCGGCACCAACGATGTTAGGATGAAACAGTCAGAGGTCACCAAGCGCAACATAGCTTCAGCGTGTAAATCAGCTAGAAAGATGTGTCGTCATCGAGTAATTGTCTCTGCCCCCTCCCAGTTAGGGGAGTGATGAGCTCTACAGCAGAGTCTCACAACTCAATCGCTGGTTGAAAACTGTTTTCTGCCCCACACAAAAGATAGAATTTGTAGATAATTGGCCCTCTTTCTGGGACTCACTCCACAAACAGGACCAAGCCTGGCCTGTTGAGGAGTGACGGACTCCATCCTAGCTGGAGGGGTGCTCTCATCTTATCTACGAACATAGACAGGGCTCTAACTCCTCTAGCTTCACAATGAGATAGGGTGCAGGCCAGGCAGCAGGCTGTTAGCCAGCCTGCCAGCTTAGTGGAGTCTGCCACTAGCACAGTTAGTGTAGTCAGCTCAGCTATCTCTATTGAGACTGTGTCTGTGCCTCGACCTAGGTTGGGCAAAACTAAACATGGCGGTGTTCGCTTTAGCAATCTCACTAGAATAAAGACCTCCTCCATTGCTGCCATTATTGAAAGAGATTGTGATACCTCACATCTCAAAATGGGGCTACTCAATGTTAGATCCCTCACTTCCAAGGCAGTTCTAGTCAATGAACTAATCACTGATCATAATCTTGATGTGATTGGCCTGACTGAAACATGGCTTAAGCCTGATGAATTTATTGTGTTAAATGAGGCCTCACCTCCTGGTTACACTAGTGACCATATCCCTCAGCGCATCCCGCAAAGGCGGAGGTGTTGCTAACATTTACAATAGCAAATTTCTATTTACAAAAAGCAGCGTTTTAGTCTTTTGAGCTTCTAGTCATGAAATCTATGCAGCCTACTCAATCACTTTTTATAGCTACTGTTTACAGGCCTCCTGGGCCATATACAACATTCCTCACTGAGTTCCCTGAATTCCTATCGGACCTTGTAGTCATGGCAGACAATATTCTAATTTTTGGTGACTTTAATATTCACATGGAAAAGTCCACAGACCCACTCCAAAAGGCTTTTGGAGCCATCATCGACTCTGTCGGTTTTGTCCAACATGTCTCCGGACCTACTCACTGCCACAGTCATACTCTGGACCTAGTTTTGTCCCGTGGAATAAATGTTGTGGATCTTAATGTTTTTCCTCATAATCCTGGACTATCAGACCACCATTTTATTACGTTTGAAATCGCAACAGATAATCTGCTCAGACCCCAACCAAGGATCATCAAAAGTCGTGCTATAAATTCTCAGACATCCCAAAGATTCCTAGATGCCCTTCCAGAATCCTTCCACCTACCCAAGGACGTCAGAGTACAAAAATCAGTTAACCACCTAACTGAGGAACTCAATGTAACCTTGCGCAATACCCTAGATGCAGTTGCACCCTAAAAACAAAAACATTTGCCATAAAAACTAGCTCCCTGGTATACAGAAAATACCTGAGCTCTGAAGCAAGCTTCCAGAAAATTGGAACGGAAATGGCGCCACACCAAACTGGAAGTCTTCCGACTAGCTTGGAAAGACAGTACCGTGCAGTATCGAAGAGCCCTCACTGCTGCTCGATCATCCTATTTTTCCAAGTTAATTGAGGAAAATAAGAATAATCCAAAGTTTCTTTTTGATACTGTCACAAAGCTAACAAAAAGCAGCATTCCCAAGAGAAGATGGCTTTCACTTCAGCAGTGATTCATTCATGAACTTCTTTGAGGAAAAGATCATGATCATTAGAAAGCAAATTACGGACTCCTCTTTAAATCTGCGTATTCCTCCAAAGCTCAGTTGTCCTGAGTCCACACAACTTTGCCAGGACATAAAATCAAGAGAGACACTCAAGTTTTTAGTACCATATCTCTTGACACATTGATGAAAATAATCATGGCCTCTAAACCTTCAAGCTGCATACTGGACCCTATTCCAACTAAACTACTGAAAGAGCTGCTTCCTGTGCTTGGCCCTCCTATGTTGAACATAATAAACAGCTCTCTATCTACCGGATGTGTACCAAACTCACTAAAAGTGGCAGTAATAAAGCCTCTCTTAAAAAAGCCAAACCTTGACCCAGAAAATATAAAAAACTAATCGGCCTATATCGAATCTTCCATTCCTCTCAAAGATTTTAGAAAAAGCTGTTGCGCAGCAACTTACTGCCTTCCTGAAGACAAACAATGTATACGAAACGCTTCAGTCTGGTTTTAGACCCCATCATAGCACTGAGACTGCACTTGTGAAGGTGGTAAATGACCTTTTAATGGCGTCAGACCGAGGCTCTGCAACTGTACTCATGCTCCTAGACCTTAGTGCTGCTTTTGATACCATCGATCACCACATTCTTTTGGAGAGATTGGAAACCCAAATTGGTCTACATGGACAAGTTCTGGCCTGGTTTAGATCTTATCTGTCGGAAAGATATCAGTTTGTCTCTGTGGATGGTTTGTCCTCTGACAAATCAACTGTAAATTTCGGTGTTCCTCAAGGCTCTGTTTTGGGACCACTATTGTTTTCACTATATATTTTACCACTTGGTGATGTCATTCGAAACATAATGTTAACTTTCACTGCTATGCGGATGACACACAGCTGTACATTTCGATGAAACATGGTGAAGCCCCAAAATTGCCCTCCCTGGAAGCCTGTGTTTCAGACATAAGGAAGTGGATGGCGGAAAATGTTCTACTTTTAAACTCTGACAAAACAGAGATGCTAGTCCTAGGTCCCAAGAAACAAAGAGATCTTCTGTTGAATCTGACAATTAATCTTGATGGTTGTACAGTCGTCTCAAATAAAACTGTGAAGGACCTCGGCGTTACTCTGGACCCTGATCTCTCTTTGACGAACATATCAAGACTGTTTCAAGGACAGCTTTTTCCATTTACGTAACATTGTAAAAATCCAAACTTTCTGTCCAAAAATGATGCAGAAAAGTTAATCCATGCATTTGTAACTTCTAGGTTAGACTACTGCAATGCTTTATTTTCCGGCTATCCGGATAAAGCACTAAATAAACTTCAGTTAGTGCTTAACACGGCTGCTAGAATCTTGACTAGAACCCCAAAATTTGATCATATTACTCCAGTACTAGCCTCTCTACACTGGCTTCCTGTTAAGGCTAGGGCTGATTTCAAGGTTTTACTGCTAACCTACAAAGCATTACATGGGCTTGCTCCTACCTATCTTTCTGATTTGGTCCTGCCGTACATACCTACACGTACGCTACGGTCACAAGACGCAGGCCTCCTTACTGTCCCTAGAATTTCTAAGCAAACAGCTGGAGGCAGGGCTTTTTCCTATAGAGCTCCATTTTTATGGAATAGTCTGCCTATCCATGTGAGAGACGAGACTCGGTCTCAACCTTTAAGTCTTTATTGAAGACTCATCTCTTCAGTAGGTCCTATGACTGAGTGTAGTCTGGCCCAGGAGTGTGAAGGTGAATGGAAAGGCACTGGAGCAACGAACCACCCTTGCTGTCTTTGCCTGGCCGGTTCCCTCCACTGGGATTCTCTGCCTCTAACCCTATTACAGGGGCTGGAGTCACTGGCTTCTGGTGCCGTGGGCGGAGATCTTGTGGGCTATACTCGGCCTTGTCTCAGGATGGTAAGTTGGTGGTTGAAGATATCCCTCTAGTGGTGTGGGGGCTGTGCTTCGGCAGAGTGGGTGGGGTTATATCCTGCCTGTTTGGCCCTGTCCGGGGTTTCGCCGGACGGGCCACAGTGTCTCCCGACCCTCCTGTCTCAGCCCCCAGTATTTATGCTGCAGTAGTTTATGTGTCGGGGGGCTAGGGTCCGTCTGTTATATCTGGAGTATTTCTTCTCTTATCTGGTGTCCTGTGCGAATTTAAGTATGCTCTCTCTAATTATCTCTCTCTTTCTTTTTTCCTCTCTCTCTCGGAGGACCTGAGCATTAGGACCATTCCTCAAGGCCTACCTGGATGTCCCGAGTCCACCTGGCCGTGCTGCTTCTCCAGTTTCAACTGTTCTGCCTGTTTTATGAACATTTTAAAATCTTGTCCATGTTCTGTTATAATCTGCACCCGGCACAGCCAGAAGAGGACTGGCCACCCCTCACAGCCTGGTTCCTCTCTAGGTTTCTTCCTAGGTTTTGGCCTTCTAGGGAGTTTTTCCTAGCCACTGTGCTTTTACACCTGCATTGCTTGCTGTTTGGGGTTTTAGGCTGGGTTTCTGTACAGCACTCTGTGACATCAGCTGATGTAAGGGGGGCTTTATAAATACATTTGATTTGATTTGATGGTGGAGCTGTAACCTCTCACACGAAGCCCTGAGACTCTTTCGCTTTTCACAACTGTGTCGCATCCTATCATAGTAGTTAATTTCAGTTTCACTGGATACATGTCTGCTTGTAAAGCGTTGCTCACTTCCTGGTCAATGAGTGTAGTATCAAGCAGGGCGTAGACACGTTTTTCAGCACCTGAGTTGTTCTTTGATGACACCCACACTGGTACGATCATGGAAGTGTTAGTAGATTGTCCTTCTCCAGCTACGTTGAGATACAATGCAGTTGCTGCCTCTGCCAATTTCTTCCCAAAATAATATGGACGAGGTGTAAGTCTTTCCCATTTTACATAACTGTCATCGTGGAGACACATGGGATGCTTTCCTTTGCAGGTGTCACGACCGTCGTAAGGAGCGGACCAAGATGCAGCGCGATTTCTATTCCACATGTTTAATGACAATAATCAGCCGAATGTACAAGTATGCAACGAACAAAATAAAGAAAACACAACGATCGCATCAACTGTGTAGCCAAAACACATACACAGTCAAACTGACATACATACATTCAATAACCCACAACCCCAGTGTAGAAAAGAACAAACATATATATGGTTCCCAATTAGAGGTAACGACAATCAGCTGCCTCTAATTGGGAACCATCAAACCCAAACATAGAAATAACCACCTAGAACCAAAAACCCCTCCTAACCAAAACACAAATGATAAGCCAGCCTGCTATCCCAGGCCAGGATGTGACAGCAGGTGTCACAGGTGTGGCGATGACGACAGTTCTTTGCACTGTGACCAGGTTTCATGCATCCATGGCAAAGCTTATTTTCTTTCACATATTTCCGTCGCTCCTCCAGAGACTTGGTCATGAAGTTAGAACAGCCATGGAGCTGATGCTTGTTGTCCTGGTAAAACATACACAAAGGCCTTGCACTTCCTTTGGCTGACTTTTGATTCTCACTATCTGTGATTGTTTGAGTGCTGAGAACACTTGCCTTGTTCCTCTTGGTCTCCCTGACATTTTGTTTCTTAGTGGTACATTTGGGTGAATGGCGAGCATAGAAAGAAGTTACTAGATTGCAGGCAAACTCTGCTTCCATTGTCATAAAAGTAGCAAAGTCCTGGAAAATGGGGAATTCTTGACTATTGTTCAAGGTTTGTGTAGCTTGTCTGTTCAAGCGAGAAGCTGCCCAGTCAGGCAGTTTTAGGACTAGCTTCTGATTTTCTTCCCAGTCATTTAATATCTGAAGACCTTTAACATGAGGTATAGCACCCTGACAGGCATTCAAAAAATTCAGAAAAGTCTGAGTCCTACGGTGTCCTTAGGTAGAATATTTGGCCAGTTCCTTTCAATCCTTTCTCTAAAAGCCATCTGTATGACAAATGGCTGACCATATCTATGATTGAGTTTGTTCCACGCGTCTTTGTAGGCCTCGCCATCATTCCTGTAGAAAGTACCATCCAGGGTCTTACGAGCTGGGCCACCCATGTACTTCTTAAGATAATAAAGCTTGTCAGCTGACGAGATGCTTCTTGATCGATGAGTGACACAAATGAGGCTTTCCACTCAAGGAATTGAATTGGATCCCCATTGAAAACAAATGGCTCTGGCATTGGAAGTCGATTAAGGGCTATGCTATCTTAGAAGGTCTGAGCCAGAGAAGTCACATCCACATGAGATGATGATGCTGGGGCATTGGAGAGTTGTTGGATGGTAGTTGGAGTAATGTTGTCGGCTGTTTGGAAGCTAGTTTCCCGTACTACCTCCTAGTAGTAGGCCTCAAACCTGGCCCGAGCTGCCTTTATGTCTCTCTCTGCCTGCAGTCGTTCCAACTCACATTTCTGAGCTTCAAGATCCTTCCTTTGCTGCTCTTCTAAGTGTTGTATCCTTTCCTTTTGTTTATTTTCCTCCAGCAACACTTCATACTCAACTTCCTTTGCTGCCAGCTCCGCTGCTGCGTCTGCACGTTTGGCTGCCATACATGAGGCCATGGAGTGATGGCTGGATTGGACTTGTGACTCATTTGTGAGACAGTAGATCCGTAAATGGAGCGAGTGTAGTCGCGATCAAGTAACTCACGGAAACAAAAATTTCCCTTTCCGGCATTAAACTCTTCATCAATGCCTGATATCCTTTCATAGGCAATTTTGATCATATCTGCTGTAACTGCCTCACATGCGTCAACACGACGCCTTAATTCAGTTAACGGTGTGATGTGATCTCGGATTTCAAGATAGTTGCTCATGACATCATCCTTCCTTTCTCCAATGTGTCGATCAGAAATGCCAGCTGGCTCTCTGTTATGTCTAACTTCAGCTGTTCTCTTGCTTTGCAGGCTTGGATCTTTCATTGGTCATACATGGAGATAAGTATTTTTTCCTTTTTCTGTGCCTCTTCTCTTTGCAATGCAACCTTTTTGTATGTTGGGTTCTTTGGTCGGACAGAGCATCGAAGGCCTTGAGGTTCCTCGTAGACATCTTGAAGTTGACCTTGGAGGCCACTCAGAGCTTGTTCTTTGGCTTGAATTTCTTCCTCTAGGGAATGTATCTCTGTAGTCTCCATTTCACTTTGGAGCACATCCTTAAGCTCTTGAATTTCGTGTTGAAACCATTTAATCTGCTTCTTTAACTCCAATAATTGAAGGAGAGGTGACTGACTGTCATTTTATATTTGATTTACAGTGAATTTGGGAGAAAGGCACTGTAGCACATATGACAATTGAAACAGACAAATATCAATATAACGGTGTATCAACATAGATTAATTCGCTCTACTATATATATGGGTATCCAATCCTTGCAAACATGTTTGAGTAAACCGTAAATCAAACAATATACAGCAGTCTACTTGAGTACACTTGAGATGCAATACCTTTAGTTATGTCCATAGATAGTTGTTGATGTGGATAGCCTTTACCTTCTTCTTAAACCATAGAAGTGAGCATTAATGATCACTGACAAATGATCATTCCTTCCATGACAGTCTTATATGATCAGTTTATGAATAATACTCACTACTTCCACTGCATACGATTGTCTATAGTTATGACCATCACACAAAATCCATTTTTCACGCTGACCGTGGAGATGCCAGATTGACCGTTGAAGTCCTAGTGTTGGTGACCCAAGGGGAGACGCAGGACTGCCCTATAAAAGGTTCAAAGTCAGCAACACCAGATGAGGTAGCAGTGTGGTACCGTGAAGATCCGTCCTCATGGACACCATTCAGAGATTCAGCAGGGTGGCAGGTTTGATGAGGGTCAAGCTCTTACTGTAGCATCCCCAGCTGAATGAATGGTCAACTCTCAAACTGATGGTTCATGAAAGTTTAATGCGGTACCATTTCCATAAACACACTGTAAAAGCTTGTTCTCTTCCAGCTAGGTGCTAAGTTTGACGTTGTTTCTTGGGTGCTTGAACAACCTTAACAAAAACGTATTTTCCTTTTCCTCTCTCGCGCCCGTTTCACATATACCCTTTGGCGTGTAAAACAAAGAAGCAAAAAAACCTGCTTTCAAAATAAAAGTCACACTAAACTGTCAAATATACAGTGAAGATAGAAAGCTCATACAAGAAAATATAGAGCAGACATTGTGATCGGACACTCGTTTTAGGGGTTCATTTACAGTTCCCTGCGGAATATAATAATGAAATACTATAATGTTGACAATATTTACTGGCATGCAAACGAAAGCTTGACTTGCAATAAACAACATGCCACATACAAGAACTCAGTGGGGGAGGATCATGGGACTACAATACGAATAGAATTGTATTCTACTGTTTTTAATAATCTGCCCAGGGACTGTGGTTGAAAATTAGCCGGTTGGCTAAAACCCGGCACTTTAACTGAAACGTTGACTAATGTGCACTGTCCCTGTAAAAATAAAAATAAACTCAATAAACTCAACTCAACCGGCTATGGCCCGTGACGTGAATGGACGAAAGTGGTGAGGGAGAAGCGCCCTGCACATATGGAACGGTAATCTGTGCTGCCAAGTCATGGTTCATCATTCAGAAACATGTATTTTCCATAAAGTATATGTCAGAATTTTGCTCATTTTACTTTGGAAGGCAGATAAAGAACATATCATTTTTTACCAAGAGCAAACAACACTTTGTATGTGAACACCGAATCCTAAATCATTACTCCATGTTCTTGACTTACGTCACTTTGTTTTGAGCTGATTTTGCCGTGGGCTTTGAACGAGACACCCGGCTCACACTGAGAGGCAGCCCGGCTTTCAAAACAATCCCTTTTCACCCAGTGCAATCTCTGCCCACCCAGGTCAGCTTAATCAAATCCCCTCATTGTAATATCGCTGTAGCCATCAGCTACAGAAATAGCGGATAGGATGAGGGCTACATCTCAATTCTTCACCTTTCTCTTATGGTGTACACTCCTTATCTGGGAAGTATGCAAGCACACATTTCGGGAGAAGGGAGGAGAATCGGGACGCAACTCAGCAACATGACAGCCACTCTGCAACAAGTCCAACTCATTTGAGTACTGCCTATGAGGAGAAAGTGTGCTCCACACACGGTCTGCTCACAGTGTGTGACACAATGTGTCCTCTGGGTTGCACAATCACTGCCAAGTAATGACTTGCAAACATACAGTACACAGTATCTAGCTCTATGCCCAACTTCCACCAACACGTCTCCCTCGCCACTAGGGGCGATAAAGTCCTATACCACTGTTATTCTACCCACAAACAAGGAAGGCCCTCCCTTGTCCGCCATTTGTCCAATCAGATCATGACTCTGTACTACTGCTTCCTGTTTACAAGCAGAAGCTCAAACAGGAATTACCCATGACTCGCTTTGTTAAGAAATGGACACCAGAATCAGAGATTATGCTACAGGACTGCTTTGCCAGCGCTGATTAGAATATGTTTCGGGACTCCACCGGTGGTGGTAGGCCTGATCACCGGCAATGCTGAGACAGCCTACAGGGAGGAGGCCAGTGACCTGGCAGTGTGGGGCCGGGACAACAACCTCTCCCTCAACGTCAGTAAGACCAAGGAGCTGATCGTGGACTACAGGAAACGGAGGGGGGGGGCGAGCACACCCCCCATCCACATCGACATGGCTGCAGTGGAGCAGTTTGAGAGCTTCAAGTTCCTTAGTGTCCAAATCACTAAGAACTTAAAATGATCCACACACACGCGCATAGACGTGAAGAAGGCGCGACAGTGCCACTTCCCCCTTAGGAGGTTGAAAAGGTTTGGTATGGGACCCTCAAATAGTTCTACAGCTGTACCACTGAGAGCATCTTGACTGGCTGCATCATTGCTTGGTATGGCAATAGCACCGCCCTTGATCGTACGGCACTACAGAGGGTGGTGCGGACAGCCCAGTACATCACTGGGACTGGGCTTCCTGTCATCCAGGATATCTGTATCAGGCGGTGTGAGAAGAAGGCCCCGGAAAATCGTTCACGACTCCAACCACCCAAGCCATAGCCTGTTCACTCTGCTTCCACACGGCAAGCAGTACAGTACAGAACAGCTTCTATCCCCATGCCATAAAAAAAGGCAAATAGCTAACTGAATAGCTAACAAAATGGTTACACAGACTATCCGAGTTGACCTTTATATTTTATTCTTATGCACACTCACAGGGCCCTTCACACTTCCGCACACTGACTCTCCAACACACATACACACACACACAAACACTCACTCCATAATTTTATAACACCCACATAATATGCACATACATTTACACAGACTCTATACACACACACCCACTCACATACAATCATCATATATGCTGCTGCTACTCTGTTTATCATATATCCTGATGCGCAGTCACCTTACCCCTATACATACAGTATCTACCTCTATCAATCCAGTATCCCTGCACATTGTAAATATGGTACTGGAAATGACCCTGTATATAGTATGCTTACATACATTATCGTGTTCTTCTTATTGCTTATGTTTCTGTTCTACTTTGTTATTTTCCAGTATTACATTGTTATTGCTTACTGCATTGTTAGGGTTAGAGCTTGCAAGAAAGGCATTTCACTGTAATGGTGCATGTGACAATAAAACTTGAAACTACGCTTGCAACCTCTGCCTCTATCCAAGTAGTAGGACTTTATACAGGATACTTGCTTGTACACACCTACACATGCTCATTGCTCAGTGAAGATGCCCTCCAGTGTTGTACGCCACTACTCTCCTGCAGCCACATCTGGAACTCCTAAACAGATAGATGGACATACAGACATGCAATAACAGACGGACAGAAAGAGACACACACACACACAGTGTGGGAGCTGTGCCAAAAAGAGAAAAAAAGTAAAACAAAATGTTCAATTCTACATGTGACGTCACACTATAAAGTCTAATTACATGCTTTCAGATAATTCCCTTGTTTTTGAATAGCAACATACCATTAATCATCCCCTCTAGAGTAACTTTAGTGCATCATAGCTTGCTAGCTATCTGGATAACTAGCTATCTAGCTAGTTATCCAGCTAAATGTTTCAATGCACCTTCCAAAGAGAAGGGTGCAATTGCGGCCCGCAATTCGGGGAGTTCCTGCATGTGGGAATTCCTGCATCTGCAGGAACAGCTCTTTATACTTCTATTGGTAAATATTTTTTGTTAGGGCCGGGGGTGCTCCAGTACATTAGGTGGCATTAATGCACAACAACGCTGGAGGCCAGCCGCTGATAAACCACACAGAAGAAGGGGTGGGGGCTACAACGGTAGCTTGCTAGTCGTACACCGTTAAACAGTGTCCTTCACCCCAGCCAGACGGTCACTGTTTTCCCGCAGTTCTGTTAACGACGGCGAGGGCAGGTGTGTGGCAGGCAGGAGTGAAGGATGCTGCGTGCTAGCTTAGTCAGCTAGTCCTAAGGAGGACTCAAGTACACGGCAGGCGGGGGCGACACAGTGTCATCGTGACCGGTAGACAGTGTCCTTCTGGCACTGGAACCAATGAGGTGCTCGGGGCTGCTGCAGTTTAACACTATTGTGTCCTGCATGCACACATGACACCCCGAATTGCAGGCTGCAGTTGCACATTATTGCTTCCAAATGTGAAATTACAAGACAAAAAAAGCACTTACTGTACCTAAAGGTGTGCCACGATGATGTCTTGTTGTGAAGGTAGCTAGCCAGTGTCAGTGGGCTAGCTAGCTAACGTTAGCCAATAGTGCCTCTTCATAGCCAGCTAGCTACTAGTTAGCTATCTAACCTACCGGTAGCTAGCTACATATAATAGCTAATTAGCTGGCTATTAGTAGCTCCCTGTATCCCCTCCACCGAGATTTATAGTCCCCTCCCACAAACTCCTCGCTGGCTGTTTACTTCTTCTTCTGTGGGGTTTCGCACTGGCCGGTGTTGCCGGGGCATCCTAAAAACATGTCACATCGATAGAGCTATATATCAACATTGTGAACAGAGTGCCCCATGGTGGCAGTGGGGTTATGCTATGGTCAGGCATACGCAACAGACAACAAACACAAAGGAAATTTAAATGCACAGATATACTGTAACAAGATCCTGAGGCCCATTTCCGTGCCATTCATCCGCCACCATCACCTCATTTTTCAGCATGATAATGCACGGCTCCATGTCGCAAGGATCTGTACACAATTCCTGGAAGCTGAATATGTCCCAGTTCTGCCATGGCCTGCTTACTCACCAGACATGTCACCCATTGAGCATGTTTGTGATGCTCTTGATCGACGTGTATAACAGCGTTTTCCAGTTCCCGCCAATATACAGTGAGGGAAAAAAGTATTTGATCCCCTGCTGATTTTGTACTTCTGCCCACTGACAAAGAAATGATCAGTCTATAATTTTAATGGTAGGTTTATTTGAATAACAACAAAAAAATCCAGAAAAACGCATGTGAAAAATGTTATAAATTGATTTGCATTTTAACGAGGGAAATAAGTATTTGACAGCTCTGCAAAACATGACTTAGTACTTGGTGGCAAAACCCTTGTTGGCAATCACAGAGGTCAGACGTTTCTTGTAGTTGGCCACCAGGTTTGCACACATCTCAGGAGGGATTTTGTCCCACTCCTCTTTGCAGATCTTCTCCAAGTCATTAAGGTTTCGAGGCTGACGTTTGGCAACTCAAACCTTCAGCTCCCTCCACAGATTTTCTATGGGATTAAGGTCTGGAGACTGGCTAGGCCACTCCAGGACCTTAATGTGCTTCTTCTTGAGCCACTCCTTTGTTGCCTTGGCTGTGTGTTTTGGGTCATTGTCATGCTGGAATACCCATCCACGACCCATTTTCAATGCCCTGGCTGAGGGAAGGAGGTTCTCACCCAAGATTTGACGGTACATGGCCCGGTCCTTTGATGCAGTGAAGTTGTCCTGTCCCCTTAGCAGAAAAACACCCCCAAAGCATAATGTTTCCACCTCATGTTTGACGGTGGGGATGGTGTTCTTGGGGTCATAGGCAGCATTCCTCCTTCTCAAAACACGGCGAGTTGAGTTGATGCCAAAGAGCTCCATTTTGGTCTCATCTGACCACAACACTTTCACCCAGTTGTCTTCTGAATCATTCAGATGTTCATTGGCAAACTTCAGACGGGCATGTATATGTGCTTTCTTGAGCAGGGGGACCTTGCGGGCGCTGCAGGATTTCAGTCCTTCACGGCGTAGTGTGTTACCAATTGTTTTCTTGGTGACTATGGTCCCAGCTGCCTTGAGATCATTGACAAGATCCTCCCATGTAGTTCTGGGCTGATTCCTCACCGTTCTCATGATAATTGCAACTCCACGAGGTGAGATCTTGCATGGAGCCCCAGGGCGAGGGAGACAGTTATTTTGTGCTTCTTCCATTTCTTCGCACCAACTGTTGTCACCTTCTCACCAAGCTGCTTGGCGATGGTCTTGTAGCCCATTCCAGCCTTGTGTAGGTCTACAATCTTGTCCCTGACATCCTTGGAGAGCTCTTTGGTCTTGGCCATGGTGGAGAGTTTGGAATCTGTTTGATTGATTGCTTCTGTGGACAGGTGTCTTTTATACAGGTAACAAACTGAGATTAGGAGCACTCCCCTTTATGAGTGTGCTCCTAATCTCAGCTCGTTACCTGTATAAAAGACACCTGGGAGTCGGAAATCTTTCTGATTGACAGGGGGTCAAATACTTATTTCCCTCATTAAAATGCAAATCAATTTAAAAAAAAATTCACATGCGTTTTTCTGGATTTTTGTTGTTGTTATTCTGTCTCTCACTGTTCAAATAAACCTACCATTAAAATTATAGACTGATCATTTCTTTGTCATTGGGCAAATGTACAAAATCAGCAGGGGATCAAATACTTTTTTTTCCCTCACTGTATATAGACATGCATGTGCCTTTCCAAATAATGTTTACCACCAAGTTGTAGAAACATCTCAAGGATGATCAATTTAAACAGGATGCGGCTGAGTTCAATTCCGAGTCTCATAGCAAAGAGTCTGAATACTTATGTAAATAAGATATCTGTTATTGACACTTCATCATTATGGGTTATTGTGTGTAGATTGATGAGGAAAATGTTTAATTTAATCCATTTTAGAATAAGGCTGTAATGTGGAAAAAGTCAAGGGGTCTGAATGCTTTCCCGAATGCACTGTGTATGTTCAGAGGGTCCCTGGTTTGAGCCCAGGTTGGGGCAAGGAGAAGGATGGAAGCAAGAATGTTAAGGTAAATTCACACACTACAGAGACGGAAGGTAAGGAGTGTTGCAATGTCGTTTTTCGTCACAATAATCAAATTAAATCACATTTTATTAGTCACATGCACCGAATACAACAGGTTTAGTCATTACGGTGAAATGCTTACTTACGAGCCCCTAACCAACAATGCAGTTGAATTTTTTTTGAGTAAGAATAAGAATAAAAGTAACAAGTAATTAAAGAGCAGCAGTAAAATAACAATATACACAGGGGGGTACCGGTACAGAGTCAATGTGCTGGGGCACCAGTTAGTTGAGGTACATGTAAGTAGAGTTATTAAAGTGACTATGCATAGATGATAACAACAGAGAGTAGCAGTGGTGTAAAGGGGGCTGTCTTGGTGTGCTTGGACCAGTTTGTTGGTGATGTGGACACCAAGGAACTTGAAGCTTTCAACCTGCTCCACTACAGCCCCGTCGGTGAGCATGGGGTCGTGCTTGGTACTCTTTTTCCTGTAGTCCACAATCACCTCCTTTGTCTTGATCACGTTGAGGGAGAGGTTGTTGTCCTGGCACCACACGGCCAGGTCTCTGACCTCCTCCCTATAGGCTGTCTCGTCATTGTCGGTGATCAGGCCTACCACTGTTGTGTCATCTGCAAACTTAATGATGGTGTTGGAGTCATGCAGTGTTGTGCAGTCATGAGTGAGGGAGTACAGGAGGGGACTAAGCACGCACCCCTGAGGTGCCCCTGTGTTGAAGATCAGCATGACGGATGTGTTGTTATCCACCCTTACCACCTGGGGCGGCCCGTCAGGAAGTTCTCACATAGGTGTTCCTTTTGTCCGGGTGGGAAAGGGCAGTGTGGAGTGCAATAGAGATTGCATCATCTGCAGATCTGTTCGGGCGGTATGCAAATTGGAGTGGGTCTAGGGTTTGTGAGATAATGGTGTTGATGTGAGCCAAGAAGGGCGGCTCCTTGTAAAACGTTCCGACAATAACCGTTCTTATTATACCTCAGTGCATTTAGCGTACTTTGTACTATCTGAAAATTGAGACGCGCCATATCATTCCTTCTGTAGCCGTGGGGGCAGTGTGGTCGCTTCCTTCCTTGATCTGATCTATAGGCTATATAGGCTATTTATCAAAGTAGCCCATTTTGCATTGATAATCAAATATAATCTCAGCGTCTGTTCAAACAGTCAACCAAAAAACAAAGATCCACCCAAAAGTATTTTGTTCTAGAAGTAATAACTATTGATTCAAGGCTATTGTAAAATGGTAGAACCTAATGTAGCCAACTATACTACATGACCAAAGGTATGTGGACACCTGCACGTCAAAAATCATTCCAAAACCATGGGCATTAATACAGTTGGTCGGTCCCCACTTTGCTGCTATAATATCCTCCACTCTTCTGGGAAGGCTTTCCACTAGATGTTGGAACATTGCTGTGGGGACTTGCCATTAGTGAGGTCGGGCACTGATTTTGGGTGTTTAGGCCTGGCTCGCAGTCAGTGTTCCAATTCATCCCAAAGGTATTCAAAGGGGTCGAAGTCAGGGCTCTGTGCAGGCCAGTCAAGTTCTTCCACACCGATCTCGACAAACGATTTCTGTGTGGACCTCGCTGTATTTTACAGTAAAAAACACACTTAATGAATTAAGATTGCCGTAATTAAACAAACTTAGTTTGGACTAACACACACAAAAACTATTAGTTAATCAGACAGGGCATGCTGTACAGAATCTCATCTGGTTGGACTGTTTTAGTTTTTTCCTCACGAAACCACACCCACGGTTTCAGAGGGGCTTGTTTGCAGAGGGGTGTGATGAAATGCCAGTATACCTACACATATTAATCCACCCCATCTCTGTAACCGCCCGCCCATCTCCCATATGTCTCCCAGGGCATGGGCCCTATATCAATCAAAAATCCCATGAATTATGTAATTCAAGATGTATGATACTTGTATTCTTTAATTACTGAACTTATTAGCAGCTGATGTGGCAAAAAGGAAGACATTTGATTTACGATATGCAAAATGTCACGCCGAACATGAAAGTAAATGAGGAAATGATGTGTGCCGAGATATGACAGGATTTCACTAGGTGTCATTCACCTTCTTGTCCCAGCTCCATCCCCCACTTATGAAATCAGCGCAATTATTAGATGAGCTGCCTGTTGCCGTTGACCTGGGAACGAACCATGGTTCTATTGAAACCCGACACATTTATTTGATCTCAGACTACTGATACACACAAAGATGTGTATCAGTTGATTTGCACTCAATTGCAAAATTGAGTCAACACACAATGCAAATGCAGCCTATTAAAAGCCGTAAATGGTTTTAATGCAAGTCCTGTAATTATTTGTGATTATACGCTGTTGAATGAAAGACATTCAGAGATGCTAGCTTTTGTTTTTTTCTCACTCTCTTCACCCCCTAGTTACAAAGTCCCTGTCCTAAAAGCATGCTAATTGTAGTCAGATATGTGTAGACGTGGAAAATATGCTGTGACAGGGTATGAGGCACTCAAGAGCGTTTTGTCTTTAGAAGAAAGAAAAAAAACATAATGACTGCATTTGTTTACTAGGCACAAATAATTGTTACATTTAATTAAATTAAGCACTTAGAAGTCAGACACACCAAGAAAACTGAGGGCCGATAGGTACTTAGCACAGTAGGAGGCTGTTCCATCTCTTGCTAGAACAAAATATGTACCTGCTGCGTGCCAACCTGGTACAGACAAACCTGACGCCCTGCTCGTCAGTAGCCAACAACTTGACTTTGAGCCAATCAGAGAACAAACCTTCAAGTGGGGGAGCCAATAGGAGTGACAAGAAAAAGGAAAAAAGGAAGGCACTTTTCCGTGTGTAATCCATCCCCTTTTCTAAAACAATAAAGCTCCATAATACATATTTTTTTACTAGAGAAAGTATTTACATATTTTATTTCTAGCTAAGGATCTTTGTGTTTGAAGAAGGATTTTTTTTGTTAGGTTTGATAATGTGCACTTTTTTTCTCCATGTGAAATAATCAGATTTTTAACCAAATAATATGCCCTGGCAAATATTCTTATACTTGCCAGTGTAACCTAAATCATTATCCCAGTTTGATATGCTGCTTGTGTATGCATTCCAATATCAGCTAAAAATAAAACATGTTTTGGTCATGGAGTTAAAGAGCACATGGCTAGTGACACTACATGGCCAAAAGTAGGTGGACACCCATTCAAATGAGTGGATTCGGCTAGTTCAGCCACACCCGTTGCTGACAGGTGTATAAAATCGAGCACACAGCCATGCAATCGCCATAGACAAATATAGGCAGTAGAATGGCCTATACTGAAGAGCTTAGTGACTTTCAACGTGGGACCGTCATAGGATACCACCTTTACAATAAGTCAGATTGTCATATTTCTGCCCTTCTAGAGTTGCCCGGTCAACTGTAAATGCTCTTATTGTGAAGTGGAAAGGTCTAGGAGCAACAACAGCTCAGCCGCGAAGTGGCCACACAAGCTCACAGAACGGGACCGATGAGGTGCTGAAGCGCCATAATTAGAGGAATCACTTCCTCTAATTATGGATACTTGGTATAGTGTATCAAGTTAAAGGATGGGTAGTTTATGAAGCTAACAAACGGTAACTGTAGGAATGCGCAGGTTAGCGGTTTTCATAGTGATGCTTCTTCTGGAGGCAGCTCTGCAGAGTTGTCACTAGCTTGAACAGCCACAAAGTCAAAAAATCTGATTTAAACCTAACCACAATGCTAACCCCAACCTTAAATTAAGACCGAAAAAAATGCATGAGTTTTTACAGTATATCCAATTTTGACTTTGCATCTGGCTCATCTAGCGGAAATCGCTCTGTTCTGCCTCAAGGACAAGACTCATCCCAATAAACGTTAACCTGCGACTAATGCGGAATGATACGAGAGAGTAGTTTGAGGTAACAGAATATTACAGCAAACAGGAGTGCTGTGATAGGACAATATTGACCCCCCAAAAAAGTTACTGTAGTACGTTTGCAAAATTGTATTAATATATTCATTTGGAGAGAGCGGTAAAAGTTATCCATCCCAGTGGTCCTTACTAAGGGCTACTTTAGAGCCCAGTGTGAGTGGTGAATGTCTTGTGTTCTAGCATAAGATACAGTTTACGGTACTGTATAATAGCATGAGAGAGCGAGTGAGAGAGAGAAGTGTCATAGGGAGGAGGTCTCCATCAGTAGTTACCTGCAGTAGAAGCCTCTCGTCCCCAATGACAGCTGCTTTGCTCCAGTCGATGATCTCAGAAAAAGGCAGCTCCCAGCCGTTGCTCAGTAGGACAGGGATACAGGCAGCCTGGGGGAGGAGGACGGTAGCCCAGGGGGAAGCACAGAGAGGGTCAGTGGTAATAGAATATGCACATACACCTTTATTATGGATACCAGTCTCTACCCTTCTACTGGACTGTTAAGAAATAGTCACAGATATAAGAGCTAGTCCAGATATTTCTTTACAGTAAAGTATCAGATTTTTTGGTAGTCATGTCTACAAACAGGTTCATCTGAATGCCCTGTCATACAGAGTAAAACGTGGAATGTTAGTCACACAATGGTAGGGCGTATTGTATAACGCTATTTAGTTGAACCCATTGGGTCTTATCATTAGTGCAGATAATTAGTTACTAGCATCAAACAAGTACTTGAGTAATTAGATACATTTTTAGATAGTTTGTTTTCATTGTTTGTTAAACATAGTTCATCACTCACTGAGCCGGCTTTAATATTCAGAAAGACTTGTGGTTTACCTCAAAGCTGCACCTTTATAATGGAAATTAGAAATTGTTTCACTCCTTAACAGTGGTGTAGTGCACATTTTTTTTATCGGCATTGCCGATTAACTAGAGCCGATTTCAAGTTTTCATAACAATCTGTAATCGGCCTTTTTGGCCGCCGATTATGGCCGATTTCTTTGCAATCCACGAGGAAACTGCGTGGCAGGCTGACCACCTGTTACACGAGTGCAGCGTCAAAAGGACCTTGCGGCTGCAAAGAGCCAAGGTAAGTTTCTAGCTAGCATTAAACTTATCTTATAAAAAACAATCAATCTTCACATAACCACTAGTTAACTACACATGGTGGATGATATTACTAGGTTAACTAGCTTGTCCTGCGTTGCATATAATCAATGCGGTTCCTGCTAATTTATCATCGAATCACAGCCTACTTGAACTTCGCCAAACGGGTGATGATTTAACAAAAGCGCATTCGCAAAAAAAGCACAATTGTTGCACAAATGTACCTAACCATAAACATCAATGCCTTTCTTAAAATCAATACACAGAAGGGTATATTTTTAAACCTGTATATTTAGTTAAAAGAAATTCATGTTAGCAGGCAATATTAACTAGGGAAATTGTGACACTTCTCTTGCGTTCATGGCAAGCAGAGTCAGGGTATATGCAACAGTTTGGCCGCCTGAATCGTTTTTCCTAACAAAGACCGTCATTAATTTGCCAGAATTTTACATAATTATGACATAACATTGAAGGTTGTGCAATGTAACAGCAATATTTAGACTTAGGGTTGCCACCCGTTCTATAAAAATACGGAACGGTTCCATATTTCACTGAAAGAATAAACATTTTGTTTTCGAAATGACCGTTTTCGGATTTGACCATATTAACTTCTCTGGGAGCAGTGCATGAGGTGACCTTTTTGGAGAGCCTGGCGTGCCCAAAGTAAAATGCCTCCCATTTAGGCCCAGAAAATAGGATATGCATATACACTGCTCAAAAAAATAAAGGGAACACTAAAAGAACACATCATAGATCTGAATGAATGAAATAATCTTATTAAATACTTTTTTCTTTACATAGTTGAATGTGCTGACAACAAAATCACACAAAAATTATCAATGGAAATCAAATGTATCAACCCATGGAGGTCTGGATTTGGAGTCACACTCAAAATTAAAGTGGAAAACCACACTACAGCCTGATCCAACTTTGATGTAATGTCCTTAAAACAAGTCAAAATGAGGCTCAGTAGTGTGTGTGGCCTCCACGTGCCTGAATGACCTCCCTACAACGCCTGGGCATGCTCCTGATTAGGTGGCGGATGGTCTCCTGAGGGATCTCCTCCCAGACCTGGACTAAAGCATCCGCCAACTCCTGGACAGTCTGTGGTGCAACGTGGCGTTGGTGGATGGAGCGAGACATGATGTCCCAGATCATGCTCAATTGGATTCAGGTCTGGGGAACGGGCGGGCCAGTCCTTAGCATCAATGCCTTCCTCTTGCAGGAACTGCTGACACACTCCAGCCACATGAGGTCTAGCATTGTCTTGCATTAGGAGGAACCCAGGGCCAACCGCACCAGCATATGGTCTCACAAGGGGTCTGAGGATCTCATCTTGGTACCTAATGGCAGTCAGGCTACCTCTGGCGAGCACATGGAGGGCTGTGCGGCCCCCCAAAGAAATGCCACCCCACACCATGACTGACCCACCGCCAAACCGGTCATGCTGGAGGATGTTGCAGGCAGCAGAACGTTCTCCACGGGCGTCTCCAGACTCTGTCACGCCTGTCACGTGCTCAGTGTGAACCTGCTTTCATCTGTGAAGAGCACAGGGCGCCAGTGGCGAATTTGCCAATCTTGGTGTTCTCTGGCAAATGCCAAACGTCCTGCACGGTGTTGGGCTGTAAGCACAACCCCCACCTGTGGACGTTGGGCCCTCATACCACCCTCATGGAGTCTGTTTCTGACCGTTTGAGCAGACACATGAACATTTGTGGCCTGCTGGAGGTCATTTTGCAGGGCTCTGGCAGTGCTCCTCCTTGCACAAAGGCGGAGGTAGTGGTCCTGCTGCTGGGTTGTTGCCCTCCTACGGCCTCCTCCACGTCTCCTGATGTACTGGCCTGTCTCCTGGTAGCGCCTCCATGCTCTGGACACTACGCTGACAGACACAGCAAACCTTCTTGCCACAGCTCGCATTGATGTGCCATCCTGGATGAGCTGCACTACCTGAGCCACTTGTGTGGGTTGTAGACTCCGTCTCATGCTACCACTAGAGTGAAAGCACCGCCAGCATTCAAAAGTGACCAAAACATCAGCCAGGAAGCAGAGGAACTGAGAAGTGGTCTGTGGTCACCACCTTCAGAACCACTCCTTTATTGGGGGTGTCTTGCTAATTGCCTATAATTTCCACCTGTTGTCTATTCCATTTGCACAACAGCATGTGACATTTATTGTCAATCAGTGTTGCTTCCTAAGTGGACAGTTTGATTTCACAGAAGTGTGATTGACTTGGAGTTACATTGTTTTGTCTAAGTGTTCCCTTTATTTTAGTGTATTTAGTACCATTGGATAGGAAACACTCTGAATTTTCCAAAACTGTTAACCATTTGTCTGTGAGTGAATCAGAACGCATATAGCAGGCAAAACCCCGAGGAATTTCTGTCCTGAGAAAAGTGATTTTGACACATTGCTCATTTGGGAACCCCTCCCTATTGAAAATGACCATATATAGGCATATGAATGCAGTACAGGTCGCTTCCTTGTGATGTCACCAGCCTCGAGATGGTGTTTTCTTCCATTTTGGGTGAGTTATCCCAGAGAAAACGACGAAACCATGAGGACCCCTCTTTATGAAAACTGTTCACATTGCGCCTTGCGAAGTCACGCCGTGTCTTATTTATCGTCTTTAGCGTTCAGTTTATATTCCGGCTGATTTATAATAGTAAATATACGTAAAAGTGTTCCTAAGGATACATTTAAAACTATGTTTGATTGTTTTTGGACAAGTTTATAGGTATAATTTGAACGAGTTCGCGCTGCGTTTCAATGGAGTAGTGGAAGCTGTCGTTTCTGATTATAACGCTACAACCAAATGGAGGATTTATGGATAAAAGACGTTACTTTTTCTAACAAAAGAACCATGGATTGTCTTTGTTGGACACTTAGGATGACCTCAGCAGAAGTTCTTCAACAGGTAATTGATTTGTTTTCGCTGTGAAATGTGTTATGTGTGTGCCATGATGGCTAATCGATACATGGCTATTGGAAAATATGTGAGGTGCTAGCCTCAAACAAATGAATGTGCTGCTTTAGCCGTAAAGCCTTTTTGAAATCTGTCAATCAGTGTTGCTTCCTAAGTGGACAGTTTGATTTCACAGAAGTGTGATTGACTTGGAGTTACATTGTTTTGTCTAAGTGTTCCCTTTATTTTAGTGTATTTAGTACCATTGGATAGGAAACACTCTGAATTTTCCAAAACTGTTAACCATTTGTCTGTGAGTGAATCAGAACGCATATAGCAGGCAAAACCCCGAGGAATTTCTGTCCTGGGAAAAGTGATTTTGACACATTGCTCATTTGGGAACCCCTCCCTATTGAAAATGACCATATATAGGCATATGAATGCAGTACAGGTCGCTTCCTTGTGATGTCACCAGCCTCGAGATGGTGTTTTCTTCCATTTTGGGTGAGTTATCCCAGAGAAAACGACGAAACCATGAGGACCCTCTTTATGAAAACTGTTCACATTGCGCCACAAGACGAGAAGTCACGCCGTGTCTTATTTATCGCCTTTAGCGTCCAGTTTATATTCCGGCTGATTTATAATAGTAAATATACGTAAAAGTGTTCCTAAGGATACATTTAAAACTATGTTTGATTGTTTTTGGACAAGTTTATAGGTATAATTTGAACGAGTTCGCGCCGCGTTTCAATGGAGTAGTGGAAGCTGTCGTTTCTGATTATAACGTGCGGACCAAATGGAGGATTTATGGATAAAAGACGTTACTTTTTCTAACAAAAGAACCATGGATTGTCTTTGTTGGACACTTAGGATGACCTCAGCAGAAGTTCTTCAACAGGTAATTGATTTGTTTTCGCTGTGAAATGTGTTATGTGTGTGCCATGATGGCTAATCGATACATGGCTATTGGAAAATATGTGAGGTGCTAGCCTCAAACAAATGAATGTGCTGCTTTCGCCGTAAAGCCTTTTTGAAATCTGACAACGCTGTGATATTGCCAAGAAACAGAGCTTTTGATGAGTATGGAACACTTGTATATTGGTGGATGTTTAATAATTCAACTTTCGGATTTTGAATTTGGCGCTTTACATTGTCGCTGGTAGTGTCGGGATGAGCCCGCTAGCGACCCACTGCTCCTTGACTCGTTAACTTCTTAGGGAGCGGCAGAGGTTTTGGAGAGTCTGGCGTGCCCAAAGTAAAATACTTGCCACTCAGGCCCAGAAACTAGGATATGCACATATTTAGTACTATTGGATAGGAAACACTCTGAAGTTTCTAAAACCATTAAGATAATGTCTGTGAGTATAACTGATATAGCAGGCTAAAACTCGAGGAAAGTCCATCCGGATTTGCAGTTTTTTGTGTAGATGACCTTTTTCTCCAAGCTGCTTATAGGTTTCAATGTTATGTAGGACTGAGACTGCAGTACCTATGGCTTCCACTAGATGTCAACAGTCTTTATACAGTGTTTAGAAGCTTTAGCCCTAAGCAGAACTGATAGGAAGAGGAAATAGTCGGGACCACATTTGTCAACAAATTTTCTCGGGCGCGCCCCACTTTATTTTCCTTTTATATCGTTTATGATACCATCCGAGTGCATTATTATCGCTAATATTCATAACAGGATAGCTAAGGATGCATTATAAATGATGTTTGATTTGTTTGTGCAAAGATGATAGGTATATTTGAACGAGTTCTCTTCACTGTACAACGGGTGACTTGACGGTGGATTTTATGAACATAACGCGCCAAACAAACTGAGATTTATGGATAGAATAAATGACTTTTTCTAACAAAAGAACCATTGGATGTCTTCGTTGGACACTTGGGAAGCCCTCAGCAGAGGTTCTTCGAAAGGTAAGTGGTATTTATTAGCTCTTATAAGGGTTTTGTGTGACCTGCGCTGGATATGAATTTATGCTAATGCATAAATATTGGAGGTGCTATCCTCAAACAATCAAATGTTGTGATTTTGCTGTAAAGCATTTTTTAAATCTGACAACGCTGTGATATTGCCAAGAAGCAGAGCTTTTGATGACTATGCAACACTTGTATATTGATGAATGTTTAATAATTCAACTTTTGGATTTTGAATTTGGTGCCTTACATTTCACCGGGTAGTATCGGGAGCAGCCCGCTAGCGCGCCGTTTCTCCCTAAGTAGTTAATATCCCTGCACTGTTTGCGGGGAGAGCTTTAGTTGCAAGTAGGCATTTCATTGTATTGTGTAGCTTACACCACGCTGTATCATAAATACACTTTGATTAGCTTGAACACATGGTTACAATATACCTTATTACAGAATAAAAAGAAAACTGAGGTGAAATATCAATTCATATAATAGATTTGCAGAGATTCAGCATACAATCAAATCAATTGACAAAGTAGTGAACATAAATCATTACTACGTAGAATTGCAGAACATTTGTTTTAAAACATAAAACCATGTAACCATGCATCTCAATAAACTAAAATAATAATTCTTAAGGAATTATTACCTTCAACTTGGCCTAATTCATTTTTCCAATTACCCACCCTGACATCCCAAGCTAAAAAAGGCCTTGCGTCTCAACCAATAGCCAATAGTCTAAATATCCCAAGGAGGGCTACAACAACTTCCAGAGGCTCAGGCTCCTTGGGCTTTGCGGTGGCTACTATGGTTTGGATTTCCTCCGTGGAGATTTATGAACATCAAGGCAGACACAGGGTGAATTTGGATCCTAGATCTCGTTGATGTGATGATAAGGTTCATGTGGCTGAACCCCCTCTAACACACAGCCAATGTACAGTGCTTGACTTGGACTAAAATATGTTCCAGTACTCATTTTGGGTGCCGGTACTGTTTATATATAGGTGCAGGAGCTCCACAATAATGTTTTGCTAATATTCTATAAGAGGAACAGGAGAAATGGAAGTAGAGAGATAGAAGTGCCGGTACTCAGCTCCGGTGAGCTTCGCCCAAGTCAAGCACTGGAGATTATGTACAGTTAAGCAGTGGTCTCAGCTCACCTGGTGCGGCAGGTAGCGTTGGACTAGTAATTGAAAGGTTGCAAGATCAAATCCCTGAGCTGACAAGGTAAAAAGCTGTTGCAGTTAACCCACTGTTCCTAGGCTGTCATTGTAAATAAGAATTTGTTCTTAAACTGACTTGCCTAGTTAAATAAAGGTAAAATAAAAACATGTGTCTCCTACTGTGAACAAAGTCCCTAAAGCCATTAATGGTGGAGGGAGAAGTGTTGGCACAGGATGCAAATGTCTTCTTGCCAAAATCCCAGTGGGAGAGGCACTGGCCAGCTCTCTCTCCAGGATGTTTGCCTGACGTATCAGGTGTGTCCGCTGCGGACAAGCCTTTAAAGCTTGTTGTGTTGTTGTGAACATGCAGCTTCTCATTTTGTTTATAAGGCTGGATAGAAACAGCTGGTGAATCTTTTTCAACGTTCTGAATGGCCAAAGTGGTCAAGCCTCTGATGGACCTCCGCAGTGCAAACACGTAGCTTACAGTTAATCATTATCGCCACCGCCAGAAATATATATATTTTTATTTAAACTTCATTTAACTAGGCAAGTCAGTTAATAACAAATAATTTTTACAATGACGGCCTAAACCTGCCAAACCCGGACGATGCTGGGCAAATTGTGCGCTGCCCTATCACCACCGGTTGTGATTTTTTATTTACATTTTTGTTGTGGTACAGCCTGGATTTGAAGTGACACGCCTCTAGCACTGAGATGCAGTGCCTTAGACCCCTGCGTAACTCGGGAGCCCCCCAAGAAGACAGGGAAGAAAATAAATATAATTTATCAGAATATATTTTCCAGAAATAGTTTAACCAGCTCCGTGTATTATTAAACTGAAAAAGGTGAGGAAGTGTCTCTAATCCACACTCTTACAGCACTACAACCCTGCTCCTTAAACCTGTTTACGCAATTCCATTAAAAGAAACACCATAGCAACACAAACCTGTTAATCACAAACTTAAAGCCAGGGTTTTCTGGGGATCAAATTGTCTATCGAGGTAAGTTTGCAAAATATTTACTTTTAATGGATGCTCAGAGGTGAGAAAACCATTTTTAGGGAGAATAACATTTGTTTAACTACAGTTGAAGTCGGAAGTTTACATACACTTAGGTTGGAGTCATTAAAACTTGTTTTTCAACCACTCCACAAATTTCTTGTTAACAAACTGTAGTTTTTGCAAGTTGGTTAGGACATCTATTTCACTTATAATTCACTGTATCACAATTCCAGTGGGTCAGAAGACTACATACACTAAGTTGACTGTGCCTTTAAAAAGCTCGGAAAATTGCAGAAAATGTGGTCATGGCTTTAGAAGCTTCTGATAGGCTAATTGACATAATTTGAATCAATTGGAATTCTAACTGTGGATGTATTTCAAGGCCTACCTTCAAACTCAGTGCCTCTTTGCTTGACATCATGGGAAAATCAAAAGAAATCAGCCAATACCTCTGAAAAAAATTGGAGACCTCCACATGTCTGGTTCATCCATGGGAGCAAATTCCAAACGCCTGAAGTTATCACGTTCATCTCTACAAACAATAGTACGCAAGTATAAACACCATGGGACCATGCAGCCGTCATACCACTCAGGAAGGAGACGCCATTCTGTCTCCTAGAGATGAACGTACTTTGGTGCGAAAAGTGAAAATCAATCCCAGAACAACAGTAAAGAACCTTGTGAAGATGCTGGAGGAAACAGGTACAAAGGTGTCTATATCCACAGTAAAACAAGTCCTATATCGACATAACCTGAAAAGCCGCTCAGCAAGGAAGAAGCCACTGCTCCAAAACTGCCATAAAAAAGACAGACTACGGTTTGCAACTGCACATGGGAACAAAGATCGTACTTTTTGGAGAAATGTCCTCTGGTCTGATGAAACAAAAATGGCCATAATGGCCATAAAGACCATCGTTATGTTTGGAGGAAAAAGGGGGAGGCTTGCAAGCCGAAGAACACCATCCCAACTGTGAAGCACGGGGGGTGCTTTGCTGCAGGAGGGACAGGTGCACTTCACAAAATAGATGGCATCATGAGGAAATAAAATGAGGTGGATATATTGAAGCAACATCTCAAGACATCAGTCAGGAAGTTAAAGCTTGGTCGCAAATGTCTTCAAAATGGACAATGACCCAAAGCATACTTCCAAAATTGTGGCAAAATGGCAAAAGGACAACAAAGTGAAGGTATTGGAGTGGCCAACACAAAGCCCTGACCTCAATCCTATAGAAAATTTGTGGGTAGAACTGAAAAGGCGTGTGCGAGCAAAGAGGCATACAAACCTGACTCAGTTACACCAGCTCTGTCAGGAGGAATGGGCCAAAATACACCCGACTTATTGTGGGAAGCTTGTGGAAGGCTACTCGAAATGTTTGACCCAAGTTCAACAATTTAAAGGCAATGCTACCAAATACTAATTGAGTGGATGTAAACTTCTGACTGTGAATGTGATGAAAGAAATAAAAGCTGAAATAAATCATTCTCTCTACTATTATTCTGACATTTCACATTCTTAAAATAAAGTGGTGATCCTAACTGACCTAAGACAGGGAATTTTTACTAGGATTAAATGTCAGGAATTGTGAAAAACTGAGTTTAAATGTATTTGGCTAAGGTGTATGTAAACTTCCGACTTCAACTCTATGTGCATTAGCACTTATTTGAAGTGACGCCACTAGCACTGAGATGGCCTCTAGCACTACAAGCCCGGGAATAAATTAACATTGCCTACTTCATCAGAATCCCTTTTAATTTCCTATACAGTGGCACTGAATTTAGAGGGATCTAATTTGATGTGTTTTGTAGTCATCAATCATACATGCAGACTAAAATAATAAAAACCAAAGCAGCATACTGAACTGTACAGCACCATGAATCCATGTTTACATTTCAAGGGAGACTTGGATCTCCATCATTAAAAGTTGACACTCATTTGGGGCTTATGGGGGCTTTGTGAGAAATGCCAAGTCCAGGATTGGTGGTGGCCTGTCTGTCTGTTTAAATCCCCTCTGCTCTTTAGTGATTTGCATGGCCTGGCTCAGTGTCGTGGCATCATCACTCTCCTCGCCTCTCCCTCTCATCTCATCTCCCTCTCCTCTCCCTCTTCTTTCCTCTCCTTCCCCCTCCTCTCCTCCCCTTCTTTCCTCTCCCCTCTTCTCCTTTCCTTCTCTCCCCCCTCTGCTATTGGAGGGAAACAAATCATTGTCTGCTGCCACACCAGCCTCAGTCTTTTCCTTCCATCCATCTGCATAACAGCCCTTGTTTGAGCCACACTGATGGATAAAGAGGACAAATGGGAGAGGGCTGCCTCACAATATCAAAGCTCAATCTGTGTCATGTCTAAAAGCTTTTTGATGTTCCCTTTTGAAAGTGTCCCCTCTGAAATCTGGGTGCGGAATGGAACTGCCTCACACGTAAAAGGCAGCAAAGAACGCTCCATTTGGGGGACATCAGAACAGCGATTACTCACCACGAACTGGAAGAAGCTTGTTTGTGTCTTTTTGTCAATAACAGCTGGTGCGCAATGTCTAATATTAAAGAAGTCTCGAGGTATTGCTCGCCTGAGGTAGAGTACCTTATGATAAGCTGTAGACCACACATCTACCAAGAGAGTTCTCATCTATATTATTCGTGGCCGTAAATTTACCACCAAAGACCGAAGCAGGCACTAAAACAACTCTATAAGCCCATAAGCAAACAAGAAAATGCTCATCCAGAAGCAGCGCTCCTAGTGGCCGTGGACTTTAATGCAGGCAAACTTAAACCAGGTTTACCAAATTTTTACCAGCATGTCACGTGCAACCAGTGGAAAAAAAACTCTTGACCACCTTTACACACAGAGATGCATACAAAGCTTCCAAATCTGACCATAATTCTATCCTCCTGATTCCTGCTTACAAGCAAAAACTAAAGCAGGAAGTACCAGTGACTCGCTCAATACGGAAGTGGTCAGATGATGCGGATGCTACGCTACAGGACTGTTTTCCTAGCACAGGTTGGAATATGTTCCGGGATTCATCCAATGGCATTGAGGAGTATACCACCTCAGTCATCGGCTTCATCAATAAGTGCATCGACGACATCGTCCTCACAGTGACCGTATGTACATTACCCAACCAGAAGCCATGGTACAGGCAACACCTGCAGCGAGCTAAAGCAAGAGCTGCCGCTTTCAAGGAGCGGGACACTAATCCTGACGCTTATAAGAAATACTGCTTTGGCCTCAGACAAATTATCAAACAAGCAAAGCGTCAATACTGGATTAAGACTGAATCCTACTACACCGGCTCTGATGCTCGTCGGATGTGGCAGGGCTTGAAAACTATTATGGACTACAAAGGGAAACCCAGACGTGAGCTGCCCAGTGACGCGTTCCTACCAGATGAACTAAATGCCTTTTATTATGCTCGCTTCGAGGCAAGCAACACTGAAGCATGCACGAGAGCACCAGCTGTTCTGGATGACTGCGACTGGATCACATCGGCTCTCGGTAGCCGATGTGAGCAAGACCTTTAAACAGGTCAACATTTACAAAGCCGCGGGCCAGATGGATTACCAGGACGTGTACTCAAAGCATGTGCGGACCAACTGGCAAGTGTCTTCACTGACATTTTCAACCTCTCCCTGACTGAGTCTGTAATACCTACATGTTTCAAGCAGACCACCATAGACCCTGTGCCCAAGGAAGCGAAGGTAACCTGCATAAATGATTACCACCCCGTAGCACTCACGTCGGTAGCCATGAAGTGCTTTGAAAGGCTGGTCATGGCTAACATCAAAAGAATCCTCCCGGGGCGGCAGGTAGCCTAGTGGTTAGAGTGTTGGACTAGTAACCGAAAAGTTGCAAGATTGAATCCCCGAGCTGACAAGGTAAAAATCTGTCGTTCTGCCCCTGAACAAGGCAGTTAACCAACTGTTCCTAGGCCGTCATTGAAAATTAGAATTTGTTCTTAACTGACTTGCCTTGTTAAATAAAGGTTAAATAAAAAATACCCTAGACCGCCCCAAAAGATCCACAGATGTCTCAATCGCACTCTACACTGCCCTTTCCCACCAGGACAAAAGGAACACCTATGTGAGAATGCTGTTCATTGACTACAACTCAGCGTTCAACACCATAGTGCCCACGAAGCTCATCACTAAGCTAAGGACTCTGGGACTAAACACCTCCCTCTACAACTGGATCCTGGATTTCCTGATGGGCCGCCCCCAGGTGGTAAGGGTAGGCAACAACACATCTGCCACGCTGATCCTCAACACACTCAACACTCAACACGATCCAAACACTATCATTAAGTTTGCTGACGACACAACAGTGGTAGGCCTGATCACCGACAATGATGAGGCAGCCTATAGGGAGGAGGTCAGAGAACTGTCAGTGTGGTACCAGGACAATAACCACTCCCTCAATGTGAGCAAGACAAAGGAGCTGATCGTGGACTATAGGAAAAGGCGGGCCAAACAGGCCCACATTAACATCAACGGGGCTGTAGTGGAGCGGGTCAAGAGTTTCAAGTTCCTTGGTGTCCACATCACCAACAAACTATCATGTCCAAACACACCAAAACAGTCGTGAAGAGTGCACGACAAAACCTTTTCCCCTCAGGAGACTGAAAAGATTTGGCATGGGTCCCCAGATCCTCAAAAAGTTCTACAGCTGCACCCTTGAGAGCATCCTGACCAGTTGCATCACCGCCTGGTATGGCAACTGCTCTGCATTTGACCATAACGCGCTACAGAGGGTAGTGCGTACGGCCCAGTACATCACTGGGGCCACGCTTCCTGCCATCCAGGACCGGTGTCAGAGAAAAGCCCAAGACTCCAGTCACCCAAGTCATAGACTGTTTTCTCTGCTACCGCACTGCAAGCGGTACCAGAGCGCCAAGTCTAGGATCAAAAGGCTCCTTAACAGCTTCTACCCCATTTGTTTTGTACACAGCTGCTACTCGCTGTTTATTATCTATGCATAGTCACTTCACCCCTACCTACATGTACAAATTACCTCAACTAACCTGTACCCCCGCACATTGACTCGGTACCGGTACCCCTTGTATATAGCCTCGTTATTGTGTTTATTTTTTTTTACTTTAGTTTATTTGGTAAATATTTTCTTTACCAACAGTGCAGTTCAAGAAGAGTTAAGGGTTTGTAAGTAAGCATTTCACGGTAAGGTCTACACTTGCGCATGTGACAAGTTTCATTTGATTTGTACAGAGTGGGGTAGAAATGACTAGGCTACTTCCTTCATTCTTTACTTTTAGCCATGCAGCCCTCAGTGTATCTGGATGTTATACCACACAACATTGATTCCGAATGTCCATAATAACTTCCTCTGTCGATATAGAGACACATGCACATCTACAATGGGATGGTTCCAAGAAATAAACAATCCTAAGATACTTCTATAGAGGCTCGCTACTGGGGACGCTACTGTCAGTACAAATAAACATGCCTGAGAAGAGGAGATCAGGTGTTAATGAAAGTGGGAGGTGTTGAGATAAAAATAGGTATCATCTGTATCTATAGTACAGAACTCTTCTGAAGCTGTTTCTGAAAAGATGACAGGTTGTCAATACCAATAACCCAAGCATCAGGCCTGGCAGACTGCAGGGCCTGCACAACTCACAGGCTCCAACCCCGGCTGCCGTGCCGACGAGTAGCCCCTGTTTCCAAGGGAACCACTTGGAGACGCAAGGAGCTTCGGAGGGACAGGGTTTTTGTCGGGGAAACTTCAAACCACGTACCTGGAGGGCCTCGAGAAAGCGGAAGGAGCCCAGCCTGCGACCGCGGGGCACCAGGCAGAAGCTGGAGTTATGGAGCAGCTCCTGGTAGTCGAACCTGGAGACAGACAGAAACCGACCTTGTCAGACTTATGGAGACATCACGCACGCTAAAATGTCAAGATGGACTCCTTTGAGGTCCAATTGACAAAAATGAGAGAGTAGAGAGAAAAAGAATAGAAGAAAGAGAGAATGTCTATGAGCTGACAGAGGGTAGTTTAAAGTAAATGTGTCCTTAGAAGAAACACATGCAAACATCAATTACATAATTAAAACTTACGTCAATTGTCTCACTCAACCACAAACAAAGACATAAGCTCAAACAAATACATATTTTAGTAGGTGAAATAGATGTGGGAACTTGGGAAACACATTCTCCAACTCCTTCACATTCTTCAGAGAAATTAGACAAACTTCAAAGCACTTGTCATGTTTCAAGAATGTCATTATACACAAAGAAAGCTTTTAGACTAGAATAAGGTCCTCCACTCCACTCTGGCCTAGAGTATGATCAATGTTACACAACGAGTGTATTACAAAGGGAGACTTTTTGAGATTGATCTCCTAAAGCACCTTTGTCTTTCCCAGTGATACAAGCCCGGGAATCCTCATCCCATCCCTATAGCAGGCAGCACATCCCTTCTACTCTCCCCTCACTGCAGGCCAATAGAGAGAGGGGTAATTTATGTCCCTGTTCCAAACCAGCGTCTCATCCCAAGGCCCATCCAATAAGGATGAGGAGCAGCTGTTTTATCTGACAGTAAATCAGATGAAATAACAGGAGAGCTTTTAAGCTACATAAATCAATCACAAAACACACCAGGCTGTCGCTGCCTATGAAGTCCCGCGATCTATAACCAATGCTGTGTATGATCCTCATAACCCATATTGTATGAAAAATATCAAGCAGCGAATTCTTAAGAGAGGCTAAGGATGATTCATGACATTTGAATGGAAACATACATAACACTTTCATTGTTATTAAACAAGACAGGGGCATTTTCAAGATGGACAACTCTCAGAGACCAGGCTGTCTCCCACATTTGTGATTAACTGGCTAACCTGGAATCATTTTGGTAATGAGACTATAATTGAATATGCTCCATTCAGTGTGACGATATGCAATTGTCATATATAAACATATCAGTATTTTACAGAACTGTATGTATATGACATCAATGACTGTTGTTCTCCCTGTCACAGCGGTGGGTTGTTAGAATCCCTGTCTCTGTCTCTAGCCTTCCTTCAAACACCCTGAGGATGCAGCGCACTGAGCATGCGTGTATAGAGGGAGTGGTCACAGCACAATTGAGTGATTAATTTAGGGAGAAGAACTGATGCTTGGCTTGGTTTCTTTTTAATTGTGCAAATGCACATGAACAAATGGACAACATTTAACTTGCATGTTCGGGCAGCCACAAAGCACATTCCACCAAATAGTTTAACAGTATAAAAAAAGTGTATCTTTAGTCTGGTTAAAGATCGAGTTTTGACATCCATTCGAGTACTCAAGTACTCACGCCCATCCCTATTAATTCCTCCAATGCCAACCAGAGAAACCAGCCATCGTACTCTATGAAGAGTCATTCATCCTCAAACATACTGGTGTCACTGATAGTTCAGATCAGGAGAGAGGAGAATTCTGAACACATTAATTCCACATGGATGATGTTACAATATAATAAATGTTACATTATTTAATTAACAAAATGCTGAGAACAAATATCTAGACAACAAGCACACTCAAACCTGTTCATCTTCTGTAAACACAACAATAACATCATTAAACATTTCTAGTCATTATGTCTTTTCACTTTCTGAACAGTGGAGGCTCCTCAGAGGAGGACCAAGAAAGTGATACTTTTTGGCTAAATGTATACTAAATATATTCACGTCACCAAATAACAGATTAAAACACAATGTTTTGCAATGAAGGTCTATAGTAGCCTCAACACCTAGGAGGCTCATGGTTCCCACCCCCTTTCCATAGACTTAAACAGTAATTATGACAACTTCCGGAGGACGTCCTCCAACCTATCAGAGCTCTTGCAGCATGAACTGACATGTTGTCAGAGGATTAGAGGATCAGAGAATGAATCTAGTACTGAAAGCATAAGCTAATGCTAGCTAGCACTACAGTGCATAAAATGTGATGAGTAGTAGACAAAGAGAGAAAGACAGAATTGGATTGGATTATGGGTTTACTAACGCGCTACTTCTAGTAGCTATGTTGAATATGACGTTAGCTAATATGGTGACAACGATGTAGGGTGTGTGTAGCGGTTAGCGGTTATGGTACGAAGGTTTGGCATGGAGAGGTTTTTTCGCCCGATCACAGACAGCTGTTGTGTTGTACACTGAAGTACACAAGCTAAGGGAAAATGTGAAAGGAAGAGAGCGTGTAGATGTGAGAATAAATTATACAACAAGCAATGTGATGCTGTTTGTATGTGGCTGCTATGAACATTTAAATTAATTGTGTGTGCGGGTGATCAGGGGTGTATTCATTCCGCCGATTCTGTTGTAATACTTTTCTTAAAAGAAGAAAGCAACGGAACAAAAAGGGGATGGACCTACTTGGTTTTATTGAGTGTATAAAAAATACTCCATCACCTATTTGGCCTCCCTCTTGTGATGATTTAGTTGATAACTTTAATAGCAAATTAAGGGCAACCATTGATGCCACAGCTCCAGTAAAGTTGAAAAAGGCCTCATCCAAACGGAGAGCCACTTGGATGAGTGAGGAAACTAATCAATTAAAGAGAAATTGCAGAAAGGCAGAGCGGAAGTAGAGAAAGTCAAAGTTGCAGGTCCATTATGATATTCTGAAAGAGCAACTTGGCATATATAACAAGGCAATTTCTAACTTGTTCACTAATAATCAGAATTATTAGAGTGCACACTTCTCGACCATAGATGGCCTTATAAATCCTACAGTACCAGTGCAAACCTATGTGAACTTTCTTCCACATCTAAGTGTGATGAGTTTGCAACATATTTCAGAGATAAGATAAACATTAGGCTGGGTATCAGTCAAGCAAGACCTGATGATAAGTTTGATGATATGTGTCCTAGCCTACCAGGCAAAGGCACTATGGATTGATTTCCCCTAATTAACACAGACATGCTCAGGAAAGTGATATCACAACTTAAGCCTTCTACCTGCCGTCTCGATCCTATCCCCACCACCTTCTTCAAAACAGTTTTTAATTGCATAGCCGAAGAAGTGTAAGCTATTGTTAAATCAGTCCCTGTCTGCGGGCACTTTTCCCACTGTACTAAAAAGTGCTATGGTGAAACCCCTTCAGCTCTTAGCATTTTTCGGCAAATCTTAATATCCATTATTAAGAAAAATGTTTGAGGAATTGGTTTTCAAAAAGTTTAATTATTTTATATGTGCCAACTGTATTTTTGAAAAATTCCAATCTGGTTTTTGTGCCCACCACCGCACAGAGACAGCCTTAGTTAAAGTGGTAAATGATCTTACAACCAACACAGATGCCAAACAGCTTGCTGTCCTTGTACTCTTGGACTCGTGCTGCATTCAACACAAATGACCATGATGTCCTTCTGGAGAGACTGGAGAGGTGGGTTGGCCTCTCTGGTCCAATTCTAAATTGGATTAGGATTTATTTAACCGGTCGAGAGTTTGTCACCCTTGCTGAACATAACTCAGAGAAAATACATATCACATGTGGCTTTCCAAAATGTTTGATTTTGGGTCTGGTACAGTTTATATACAGTGCATTCGGAAAGTATTCAGACCCTTTGACTTTTTCCACATTTGGGTATGTTACAGCCTTTTCTAAAAATGGATTACATTCTTTTTCTCCACATCAATCTACAGACAATTCCCCATAACGCCAAAGCAAAAACAGGTTTTTAGACATTTTTGCAAAATAAATATCACATTTACATAAGTCCACGCAAGGACATTCAGAGACTTGTCCCGAAGCCACTCCTGTGTAGTCTTGACTGTGTGCTTATGGTCATTGCCCTGTTGGAAGGTGAACCATCACCCAGTCTGAGATCCTGAGTGCTCTGGAGCAGGTTTTCATCAAGGATCTCTCTGTACTTTGCTCCGTTCATCTTTCCCTCTATCCTGACTAGTCTCCCAGTCCCTGAAAAACATCACCGCAGCATGATGCTGCCACCACCATGCTTCCACCGTAGGCATGGTGCCAGGTTTCCTCCAGACGTGACGCTCGGCATTCAGGCCAAAGAGTTCAGTCTTGGTTTCATCAGACCAGAGAATCTTGTTTCTCATGGTCTGAGTGTCTTTAGGTGCCTTTTAGCAAACTCCAAGCGGGCTGTCATGTGCCTTTTACTGAGGAGTGGCTTCCATCTGGCCACTCTACTATAAAGGCCTGATTGTTGGAGTGCTGCAGAGATAGTTGTCCTTCATGAAGATTCTCCCATCTCCACAGAAGAACTCTGGAGCGCTGTCACCTCCCTGACCAAGGCCATTCTCCCTTGATTGCTCAGTTTGGCCAGGCTGCCAGCTCTAGGAAGAGTCTTGGTGGTTCCAAACTTCTTCCATTTAAGAATGATGGAGGCCTCTGTGTTCTTGGGGACCTTCAATGCAGCAGACATTTTTTGGTACTCTTCCCCAGGTCTGTGCCTCGACACAATCCTGTCTCGGAGCTCTACGGACGATTCCTTCGACCTCATAGCTTGGTTTTTCACTGTCAACTGTGGGACCTTATATAGATAGGTGTGTGCTATTCCGAATCATGTCTGATCAATACAATTTTCCACAGGTGGACTCCAATCAAGTTGTAGAAACATCTCACGGATGATCAATGGAAACAGGATAAACCTGAGCTCAATTTCGAGTCTAATAGCAAAGGGTCATAGAAAGGTATCTGTTTTTTATTATTAATATATTGGCAAAAAAACAAAAAAAATAAAGTTTTTGCTTTGTCATTATGGGGTATTGTGTGTAGATTGATGAGGAAAAATAATATTTTAATCCATTTTAAAATAAGGCATAACAAAATGTGGAAAAAGTAAAGGAGTCGGAATACTTTCAGAATGCACTGTATGTTACCCCTTGGCAGCGTTATCAGAAAGCACAGCATTAATTTTCCCTGCTACGCAGATGATCCACAGTATTTTAGCTCCACGGATAAATTATTATAATGTATTAGGGATTTAAATACTTGGATGGCTCACAACTTCCTCCAGCTAAGTCATGTCAAGACTGAGGTACTTATTGTTGGAGCCAAAGCACAGAGAGAGAATCTGACCGCACATTTAAATTCATGGGCAATAAAGATAAAACACCAGGTAAAAAACCTAGGTGTTATTTTAGATTCTGAACACAATTTAGAATCACACATTAGCAAATAGCTTTTTACTACCTGAGGAACATTGCCAAGGTGCTGCTGTTTCTCTCTCAGGCTGATACAGAGAGACCCATCCATGCTTTTAAAACAAGCAGCCTTGACTACTGTAACGCTCTCCTGTCTGGTCTACCCAAGAAAGCCATTGGTCAACTGAAAAACATACAGAACGCTGCAGCACGGGTACTGATCAAGACCAGACAGAGCACACATTACACCAGTTTTAATGGCTGCCCGTGAACTTTAGAATACATTTTAAGATTATTCTATTTGTTTTTAAATACACGATTGTGCACCCCAATACATGTCAGACATGCTTTTAAGTTATGTACCCAGTAGGTCCCTCAGGTCCTCTGGCACTGGCCTTCTAACTATCCCAAAGCCTAGGACCAAGTGGCATGAAGAGGCAGCCTTTAGTTATTATGCCCACAGCCTCTGGAATAGCCTGCCAGAGAACCTGAGGGGGGCCAAAACTTTTTTAAGAGATCTTAAAACCCCTTTTTAGCTTTTAGCTTTTTAGTTGTTCAGTTTGTCATTCTTGTTTTTATCCTCTTATTTTTGTCGTGTAGTAATTATAATTTTTTTAATGTATTTTCATTGTTTTTTCCTAGTTTTCTTTCCCTGTAAAACACATTGCGTTGTACCTTGGTTACTCCAATTTGTCTCTCGACCTGTCCACATTATAAACTCATTTGTAGGCTAGGTTGTAGCAACCTCATGATGGGTGAAGTGCAAATTTTAGTATCACGTGGGAGCCTAAACCTATCGATGTTACATTGAGCTGGGTGAACGGAATATGAATGACAGTAATCCAATATGCTGTAATAGAATCTTAAACGGCACCGACCGCCACTGTTTCTGAAGTACTTTTTTTGTGAGCTAGTCTTTACTCAGTACCCATTTTCCCATTTCAAATGACAAATCTGATATGGGCCTGAATTAGATGCTCAGAGACAGAGGAATATCTTCCTTTATTTTCTTTGACCCTCTCATCTTGTCCTCATTGCTCTCGCTCTACTCATCTCTAATCCTCTTTAAAGCCCACATTTTCTATCTAATTATTTAATCATTATTTGAGGCCGACCTCCTTTCCTGTGCAGAGGAAAAGGGGAGATGTCAGGTGAATAAATCCAAGAGATTACTGGGAGAGAAGACATGCAGAAGAAATGAATCAAATAATCGATGGGGAGCCACTGGAAATATTGATGATGGGCCATGATGGGGTGCTGTAACACAATGGAAACAATCAGCTGGCGTTAACATAATCCATCTACTCCATACATTACAAGCCAGACCCATAGGAGAGTTAGCAAGCCAATACAGGATCATATTCAGTACTGTAAGCGCATTTTCAAACTACATATTTACATTGAGGTTGAACCTTAGGAGCTTAGCTACTGTATACGATAAACACAATCATACTAATAACACCATACCATTGTTAGCAATTTATGTTACTCTTCAATAACCCCAAAGCAAATCAGGTGGAGGAAAATAGGTTTATTCGAAGAGGACAAATCATAAAGGGAGGTAGATGGTCATTCTCCCCTTTCCTCAGTGATGTTCTCTCAGTGATTCTCTCCTGTGGTTCTCTCCAGTGATTCTCTCTCCTCTGTCTCTGCGTTTTGTATTTATCTTCGACATATTCTTACACTATCATATCAATCTACAGCAGGGCATTCCAACCCTGTGCATGGAGAGCTACCTCCAACCCTAATCTAGCACAACTGATTCTAACAATTAGCTGGTTGAAAGCTGAATCAGGTTAGTTACAACTGGGGTTGGAGGGAAAACCTACAGGAGGGTAGCTCTCCAGGAACATTGTTTGAGAGCCCTGATCTACAGTAATGACAAGAAAATGCAGCAACAAACAGCTAAATACAGTATAATCCACTGAAGGAATTATTCTACTCATTGAGTTATGTGTAAAACATAGATAGCAGAATCAATAGATTGATGTTGAGATTGGAATTCTACAGGAAATGGTTGAGCCACTGAACAAGAAGGACAGTGTTCAACTCTTGTAAACAGAGATATGTAGATTTACACAGAGCCCCACCTGACCTTGGAATCTGTGAGATCAAATATAACCAACAAACCTTCCCTTTAAGAAAAGGTAAAAAAGCCCCAGGCCAAAAATCTGAAAGGCTTCAGCAGAGATGTTCTCCAGTGCTTATTGGAGAGGGAAGGCAGTTACATTAAATTACTAGAGAGCTGTCTGGCAGTCCAAGCACCAACACAATGTGCAAAACTAAAGCCCTGCAGGTGAGACACACTGCTCCATATTCAGATGACTACAAACCACACATTCAAGTGAACACTAAAATGTCACAATGAAGGTCTACACAGCATGGCAGAGGTACCAACTTTTGTGCTCGAGGCTCACGACCTTTCCCAATATACTTTCTCACAATCATTCAAAACAATAGGAAAAAACCCTCCAACCTGCTCAATGCAGTCACTGGAAAACAGACATTCTGAGAGAGAAGAAAAATTACTATTCGCTCTGATTGCTCCTGTCAGCTAAGATATTATACTACCAATTCACTGGACATTTACACAGACTTCTGGAAAAGAGGTGACCTCACAATTTGTATTGAGGTTGATGCCTCGCATTGCACAACCGTTTCATATAGTCTACCATTTTTGTTTGAGAGATTCAGAAAAATAGAAAACTTTGATTGTGGCACAAATGCTTTGAGAATGCTTTAGAAACAGATGTTGATTCACAAATGTGAACCGTAGTACTAAACAATTATTGGCGTGTTGTTCAAGTGATAATGCCCGAGAAGCTGGTGTTTGGAGGATACAGTCGTGGCTAAAAGTTTTGAGAATGACACAAATATTAATTTTCACAAAGTTTACTGCTTCAGTGTCTTTAGATATTTTTGTCAGATGTTACTATGGAATACTGAAGTATAATTGAAGTATACAAATAAGTGTCAAAGGCTTTTATTTAGAATTACATGAAGTTGATGCAAAGAGTCAATATTTGCAGTGTTGACCCTTCTTTTTCAAGACCTCTGCAATCCACCCAGGCATGCTGTCAATTAACTTCTGGGCCACATCCTGACTGATGGCAGCCCATTCTTGCATAATCAATGCTTGGAGTTTGTCAGAATTTGTGGGTTTTTGTTTGTCCACCCGCCTCTTGAGGGTTGACCACATGTTCTCAATGGGATTAAGGTCTGGGGAGTTTCCTGGCCATGGACCCAAAATATCGATGTTTTGTTCCCCGAGCCACTTAGTTATCACTTTTGCCTTATGGCAAGGTGCTCCATCAGGCTGGAAAAGGCATTGTTCGTCACCAAACTGTTCCTGGATGGTTGGGAGAAGTTGCTCTTGGAGGATGTGTTGGTACCATTCTTTATTCATGGCTGTGTTCCTAGGCAAAATTGTGAGTGAGCCCACTCCCTTGGCTGAAAAGCAACCCCACACATGAATGGTCTCAGGATGCTTTACTGTTGGCATGACACAGGACTGATGGTAGCGCTCACCTTGTCTTCTCCGGACAAGCATTTTTCAGGATGCCCCAAACAATCGGAAAGGGGATTCATCAGAGAAAATGACTTTACCCCAGTCCTCAGCAGTCCAATCCCTGTACCTTTTGCAGAATATCAGTCTGTCCCTGATGTTTTTCCTGGAGAGAAGTGGCTTCTTTGCTGCCCTTCTTGACACCAGGCCATCCTCCAAAAGTCTTCGCCTCACTGTGCGTGCAGATGCACTCACACATGCCTGCTGCCATTCCTGAGCAAGCTCTGTACTGGTGGTGCCCCGATCCTGCAGCTGAATCAACTTTAGGAGACGGTCCTGGCGCTTGCTGGACTTTCTTGGGCGCCCTGAAGCCTTCTTCACAACAATTGAACCGCTCTCCTTGAAGTTCTTGATTATCCGATAAATGGTTGATTTAGGTGCAATCTTACTGGCAGCAATATCCTTGCCTCTGAAGCCCTTTTTGTGCAAAGCAATGATGACGGCACGTGTTTCCTTGCAGGTAACGACGGTTGACAGAGGAAGAACAATGATTCCAAGCACCACCCTCCTTTTGAAGCTTCCAGTCTGTTATTCGAACTCAATCAGCATGACAGAGTGATCTCCAGCCTTGTCAACACTCACACCTGTGTTAACGAGAGAATCACTGACATGATGTCAGCTGGTCCTTTTGTGGCAGGGCTGAAATACAGTGGAAATGCTTTTGGGGGATTCAGTTCATTTGCATGGCAAAGAGGGACTTTGCAATTAATTGCAATTCATCTGATCACTCTTGCAAATTGCCATCATACAAACTGAGGCAGCAGACTTTGTGAAAATTTATATTTGTGTCATTCTCAAAACTTTTGGCCACGACTGTATATTGGCACAGGTGTTGTTAGGCCTGAGATGAAGTCGAGGCCGGGCCAAAAAGTTATGATTGACATATTTTCATAAAAAGCGTTATTTTTATGAATTTATTCTTACTATTTCAACCTTCCAACCAAGGAGGTTTGTCGTTCGGGCTATCTGCATTGTGTCCCGCCACCCACCACCCGCTACTGCTACTCTCTGTTCATCATATATGCACAGTCACTTTAACCATATCTACATGTACATACTACCTCAATCAGCCTGACTAACCAGTGTCTTTTTGTAGCCTCGCAACTTTTATAGCCTCGCTACTGTTATTTTTCACTGTCTTTTTACTAGTGTTTTATTTCTTTACTTACCTATTGTTCACCTAATACCTTTTTTGCACTATTGGTTAGAGCCTGTAAGTAAGCATTTCACTGTAAGGTCTACACCTGTTGTATTCGGCGCACGTGACAAATAAACTTTTATTTGGTTTGATTTGATTCTATCGGTTCGATTGCTAGCGATGTGACCCAGTCATTCAGTCTTTTTGTTCTGTATCTATGGACACGACCCAGTTGTTCGTTCTAAATGTTCCATTGCCATACAGGCTGGCAACGTTTTTATCCCTTGCTAGCTAGTAAACTACGGCTAACTTGCAGTCACGTCAAAACAATGCAGCCAGAATAACAGCAAAGTATCTGCATTTGCATTTGTTCAAGCTGTTATATAGTGACATTTACTTGGATACATCCATAACAATGAGCTAATGACACTCTATCCATAAAAATGATGCCAGCTGATTCATGATTTCGAATGGCTGAGAAACGCTGCCTGCCTGTCTGTCTTGACCCGACACATTCATTACTATGGGACAGCTGGAGATTTGAATATTGAAATAATGTTGCAAATGTCGACGAGACAGACAGCAAGGTTTATACAAATCTCTGTTGTTGAAAACTCAATGTTAGTCTAAAAGAAATGTGAGATAATGTCTAGATGTTTTTTTTATTGAGGAGATCAACGTTTATAAATTGCTTGGCTGGGCTGGTGAGACAGTGGATTGTGCAGTTAGATGGAACAGAGTAAATAGGCATTTTAACGTTATAGATTTAGCCAGTGGTAATTTGTTGAATAGACACCAGCTGGAATGTGGTTTTAACTTCTTAGGGAGCGGCAGCAGAGGTGACGGTTTTGGAGAGTCTGGCATGCTCAAAGTAAAATGCCTGCCACTCAGGCTCAGAAAATAGGATATGCACATAATTAGTACTATAGGATAGGAAACACTCTGAAGTTTCTAAAAGTGTTAACATAACGTCTGTGAGTATAACAGAACTGATATAGCAGGCAAAAACCAGAGGAAAGTCCATCCAGAAATGCAGTTTTTGGTGACCTTTGCTCTGTTTGAGACTCTCCCCATTGACTTCAAGGCAATCCATCCTGGATTGCAGTACCTATGGCTTCCACTAGATGTCAACAGTCTATATACAAAGACTGGGAATGATTGGAGTAAGCAAAACGGATAGGAACAGGAAATGGTAAGGGGACCTGAAATGTCAACAAGTTTTCTCGGGCGCGAGTCTGTGTGCGCGCGCCACACTTTTTTTTACTTATATAACGTTTAGGTGACCATCCGAGTTAAATATTATCGCTAATATTCATAAAAGTATAGCTAAGGATGCATTATAACTGGTATTTGATTTGTTTAGGAAAAGTTTATAGGTATATTTGAACACGTTCTCTTCACGTTTCAAAGGGCGATTCGACGTGGATTTTCTGAACATAATGCGCCAACCAAACAGAGATTGATGGATATAATAAATAACTTTTTCTAACAAAAGAACCATTGGATGTCTTCATTGGACACTTGGGAAGCCCTCAGCAGAAGTTCTTCAAAAGGTAAGGGATTTGTTTTCGCTGTGAAATGGGTTTTGTGTGAACCGCACTGGTTTATGAATTTATGCTAATGGTTAAATATTGTAGGTGCTATCCTCAAACAATCAAATGTTGTGCTTTAGCCGTAAAGCCTTTTTGAAATCTGACAACGCTGTGATATTGCCAAGAAGCAGAGCTTTTGATGACTTTCCAACACTTGTATATTGATGAATGTTTAATAATTCAACTTTTGGATTTTGAATTTGGCGCCTTACATTTCACCGGGTAGTGTCGGGAGTGGGGCTACTCCCTAAGTAGTTAACTAATCAGCATTCAGAATTAGACCCACACTTTGTATAAATCCTTATAAACCTTACAATGAAGCTTTTACTACAAATGTAGGTTCTTCATTTTAGCCAGTTTGCTACAGCAGGAAAATAATAATGCATCAACAAGAAATGTGAATTATTATGTGGATTATAATTATAATTAATTAATATACATTTCTGTAGGGGTTGATACATTTTTTGTAAGGTAAAATCAAGTCTGAAATGTCAGTGGAAATTACAAACTTCAGAAGCCTTTTTAAACCTCAAATACACAAGTTTTACATTTCCTGCATTGCAGAAAAGTTACCTTGCAACAGGGTGATCAAATTACAATCCTACATCTGTATTGCTAAACATACCCACAAAGTCCATAAACACACAACATAAATCACCACAATATCACATGTATTGTTATGAACAGTAATTATAACATAGATAATTACCCTAAATACCATACTGAAAACAAAAGAAATGAAATGCTTTGAAACAAATAACCCTTTGTGTAATTGGTTTATGTATATAGCGTAGCTCACCTTGTATCTAGCCATTAATTAATTACAGAGCACAAAAACATTCACAGATGCCCTTGTGTGAGAAACAACCTTTGTTCTGAAGAATAAACACATGAAAAATGAACCTTAGTCAAATGAAATAGTAAAACAAAAGAAAAACTTTGGTTCTCAAAGCCTATTGATAAGACAAAAAGCAACTCAAACTTTCTGATTACTTCTGGGTCCTATTATTGAGGTGCCTTTGGATTGTTTTGCTGAATCACAACAGAAACCTAATGAAAATGGAGTAAAACCATGATAGAGAATGTGTGGATGTACAGTACAGTGCCTTCAGAAAGTATTCACACCCCTAGACTTTTTCCACATGTTGTTGTTACAGCCTGAATTTAAAATGGATTAAATTGAGATGTGTCACTAGCCCATAATACCCACAATACCCCATTATGTCAAAGCATAATTATGTTTTTAGAAGTTTACAAATGAATTAAAAATGAAAAGATGAAATGTCTTGAGTCAATAAGTATTCAACCCCTTTGTTATGACAAGCCTATATAAGTTCAGGAGTACACATTTGCTTAACATAATAAGTTGCATGGACTCTGTGTGCAATAATACTGTTTAACATGATTTTTGAATGACTACCTTATCTCTGTACCACACATACAATTATCTATAAGGTGGTCCCTCATTTGAGCAGTGAATTTCAAACAGACGATTCAACCACAAAGACCAAGGAGGTTTTCCAATGCGTTGCCACCATAATTTGCAAATAAATTCATAAAAAATCCTACAATGTGATTTTCTGGATTTTCTTTCCTCATTTTGTCTGTCATAGTTGAAGTGTACCTATGATGAAAAGTACAGGCCTCTCTCATCTTTTTAAGTGAGAGAACTTGCACAATTGGTGGCTGACTAAATACTTTTTTCCCCCACTGTATACCTTACCGTGAAATGCTTACAAGCCCTTAACCAACAACGCAGTTCAAGAAATAGAGTTAATAAAATATTTACTAAATATACTAAAGTAAAAAAAAATTGAATAAAATGTACATAACAATAACAAGGCTATATACAGGCGTACTTCCTAAGTCAGTAGCCAGAGAGGAAGGAAACCGCTCAGGGATTTCAGCATGAGGCCAATGTTGACTTTAAAACAGTTACAGAGTTTAATGGCTGTGACAGGAAAAAAAACTGAGGATGGATCAATTCACCTTTCAGCAGGACAATAATCTAAAACACGAGGCCAGATATACACTGGAGTTGGAAACCAAAATGACATTGAATGCTTCTGAGTGTCTTAGTGACAGTTTCAACTTAAACTTAAATCGGCTTGAAAATGGCTGTCTAGCAATGATCAACAACCAACTTGACAGAGCTTGAAGAATTTTATCCAGGTGTGCAAAGCTCTTAGACACTTACCCAGAAAAACTCACAGCTGTATTTGCTGCCAAAGGTCATTCTACAAAGTCTTGACTCAGAGGTGTGAACACTTATGTAAATTAGATAGTTTTGTATTTCATTTTCAATAAATGTTCATAAAAAAAAGCATTTTCACTGTCATTATGGGATATTCACCATGATCTCAGAAACCCTAGACCCACTCCAATTTGCATACCGCCCCAACAGATCCACAGATGATTACATCTCTATTGCACTCCACACTGCCCTTTCCCACCTGGACAGGCCCTAAGAATTGTCAAAGACTCCAGCCACCCTAGTCATAGATTGTTCTCTCTGCTACCGCACGGCAAACGGTACCGGAGCGCCAAGTCTAGGTCCAAGAGGCTTTTAAACAGCGTCTACCCCCAAGCCATAAGACTCCTGAACACCTAATCAAATGGCTACCTAGACCTTTTACACGCTGCTACTCTCTGTTGTTATCATCTATGCATAGACACCTTAAAAACTCTACCTACATGTACATATTACCTAACAGGTGCCCCCGAACATTGACCCTGTAACGGTACCCCCCTGTATATAGTCTCGCTATTGTTATTTTACTGCTGCTATTTAATTACTTGTTACTTTTATTTCTTATTCTATCCATATTTTTTTTAAACTGCATTGCTGGTTAGGGGCTCGTAAGTAAGCAATTCACTGTATGGACTACACCTGTTGTATTCTGAGCATGTGACTAATACAATTGGATTTGATTTGATTCAGTTTCAAGTTTAAATGTCACATGCAAAAGTACAGTGAAATGCCTTTCTTGCTAACTCAAAACCCAACGACGCAATAATCAATAACAATGTTCAGTATTACTAGAAAAGAACACGAGAAATAAGAATAAGAAATATGAACTACACAAAAAAGTAAGCAGTCATACTATATACAGGAAATATTTTTAAAAGTCCAATACCATAATTACAATGTGCAGGGACACTGGATCGACAGATGTAGATACAATATGTATAGGGGTAAGGTTACTAGGCAACAGAATATAAGATAAACAGAGTAGCAGCAGCGTGGATGTGAGTGGGTGTGCGTGTGTGTAGAGTCAGTATTAATGTATGTGCATATTATGTGTGAGTGAGCAAATGATGGAGTGAGTGTTTGTGTGTGTGTTGGATGGGTAAGAAAATAGGTGTGAGAAAAAAAATCTATTAAAACCATTTTGAATTCTGGCTGTAATACAACAAAATGTGGAATAAGTCAATGGATATGAATACTTTCTGAAGACACTGTATAATATAGACCAGACTTTCCCACAGCAAGACACATTAAGACATATCCTCCAGTTTGCTCTTCTGACAGCCCACTGTGTTATGGCCCTAGAGTGGGATGACCTGAGACACAATCATTGCCTCCGAGGCTGCTGTTTCAACAACCCCCAAAGCAGTGTTCTTAACAGAGAAAAAGAGCAGGTGATTGGATGAAAATGAGACCATAGTTCTATTTCTCGCCCTCTTTGCGACACAAAGGGCAAATGTTATCAAAAAAAGCAGGGAGAGGCACAGAAGCAACATCTGTGCAGACAACGCTATGCATTTTTTATAAGATGTTAATCCATTGCTTGTATAACTCAATATAAATCACATTACCGGGCTACAATGCTGTCAGTTACTATAGTAATTAGATGAGGTTCTCTTCCCAGGGGCAGGTGGACCTATAGTCACAACATATTTACACCTGCATTTTCCTTACTGCTGTGAAGGATTTGCCTCCTCTAATAGACTATCCACAGTTTCCCCTGGAAGAAACGGGTTTGATGAATTTGTTTCTAAATGGAAATCACTAGAAAAACATTTCCAAGGCTGCTCTGAAACATCTGTAATTTGTAATATCAGACAGTTCAGTTTCATGCTGGGGACATAGTATGCATGGTTCTCTCTATCACAAGGCTGTGGAAACCAGTGGAACGGTTTTAAAAACAGCATTTTCTCTACGTACATAAATTCCAATCCACTTTATTCCTTTAGCTGTGCAATATGATAATTTAGAAGAATGTGATCTTGACCAATGGGCTTTTACCGTTGTCCGTAAGTGGGAGTGCATCTTCTTTATCCATCCTGCACTGTCAGGCAAGACAAAAAATACACAAAATATTGTGACTAACTCTTGTTAATTGGCTGTTACACAATATAATTGTGTCTGAGGTTAAAGACAAGCAGAGCCATTTCACCTTTCTACAGTTGAAGTTGGAAGTTTACATACACTTAGGTTGGAGTCATTAAAACTCGTTTTTCAGCCACTCCACAAATTTCTTGTTAACAATCTGTAGTTTTTGCAAGTTGGTTAAGACATCTACTTTGTGCATGACACAAGTAATTTCTCCAACAATTGTTTACAGACAGATTATTTCACTTATAATTCACTGTATCACAATTCCAGTGGGTCAGAACTATACATTCATTAAGTTGACTGTGCCTTTAAACAGCTCCAGAAAATGATGTCATGGCTACTGATAGGCTAATTGACATCATTTGAGTCAATTGGAGGTGTACCTGTGGATGTATTTCAAGGCCTACCTTCAAACTCAGTGCCTCTTTGCTTGACATCATGGGAAAATCCAAAGAAATCAGCCAATACCTCAGAAATAAATTGTAGACCTCCCCAAGTCTAGTTCATCCTTGGGAGCAATTTCCAAATGCCTGAAGGTACCACGTTTATCTGTACAAACAATAGTACGCAAGTAAAAACACCATGGGACCACGCAGCCGTCATGCCGCTCAGGAAGGAGACGCGTTCTGTCTCCTAGAAATGAACATACTTTGGTACAAAAAGTGCAAATCAATCCCATAACAACAGCAAAGGACCTTGTGAAGATGCTGGAGGAAACAGGTACGAAGGTATCTATATCCAGAGTAAAACGAGTCCTATATCGGCATAACCTGAAAGGCTGCTCAGCAAGGAAGAAGCCACTGCTACAAAACCGGCATTAAAAAGCCAGACTACGGTTTTCAACTGCACATGGGAACAAAGATCGTAATTTTTGGAGAAATGCCCTCTGGTCTGATGAAACAAAAATAGAACTGTTTGGCCATAATGACCATCGTTATGTTTGGAGGAAAAAGGGGGAGGCTTGCAAGCCGAAGAACAACATCCCAACCATGAAGCACGGGGGTGGCAGCATCATGTTGTGGGGGTGCTTTGCTGCAGGAGGGACTGGTGCACTTCACAAAATAGATGTCTCATGAGGAAAAAAAATTATGTGGATATATTGAAGCAACATCTCAAGACATCAGTCAGGAAGTTAAAGCAAATGGGTCTTCCAAATGGACAATGACCCCAAGCATACTTCCAAAGTTGTGGCAAAATGGCTTAAGGACAACTAAGTCAAGTTATTGGAGTGGCCAACACAAATCCCTGACCTCAATCCTATAGAAAAATGTGGGCAGAACTGAAAAAGCGTATGCGAGCAAGGAGGCCTACAAACCTGACTCAGTTACCCCAGCTCTGTCATGAGGAATAGGCCAAAATTCACCCAACTTATTGTGGGAAGCTTGTGGAAGGCTACCTGAAACGTTTGACCCAAGTTAAACAATTTAAAGGCAATGCTACCAAATACTAATTGAGTGTATGTAAACTTTTGACCCACTGGGAATGTGATGAAAGAAATAAAAGCTGATATTAACCATTCTCTCTACTATTATTCTGACACTTCACATTCTTAAAACAAAGTGGTGATCCTAACTGACCTAAGACAGGGAATTTTTACTAGGATTAAATGTCAGGAATTGTGAAAAACTGAGTTTAATGTATTTGGCTAAGGTGTATGTACATTTCCGACTTCAACTGTATATCGACTATAATGAAAATAACAGCGATAAACTGTTTGTGAAATAACCATTTGAAGTCCCGGTGTTGGTATTAATATTGAGAAAGAAAGCTGTTCAGTCAGTATCAAAGCACTAGGCATAACTGGCCTTCACAGGACTCTGTTCATGTGATAGCAATAGCATTGCCATTGTTATTCACACAACGGCTGTACTGTTCAAGTCGATAAAAGGCAGGCACTAGGAGGATAGCATGGAGTGGGGTGGAAGGAGGGAGGGGAGGGAGAGGTTCCAAAGTTGATCCTCTTTATAAAATCTCCTGAGGAAAATATTGTCATTACCGGGTCATCGAGGTTCACAGTAGCTGTCAGCTCCCACAATGCATGGTGCTAAGATTTCAGAGGACTGAGCGAAACAACGCCTCAGCCAAAACAAGCCTAGCGTCTGCTTTTCAGCTGAGTTGAAACAGAGGTCTCTTCTTATTAATTCTTAATGTGCAGACCCATGCACTGAATATTTATACCTGGGCTCAGTCCCGCTCTAAGAGCCATTGATTACCTATGGGTAGGTAGGCTCCACAACCGCTTTATTCTGACACATTGGTAAAATGGCTGGGATGAAAAGGAAATAAAACATTAATTCAAACTTTGTGTGAAGCATCTGGAAGAAAGAAAGTAAGTGGGAGTACCAGTATTGTTTTTCTTCCCGTCAGGCAGCTTCAGATGATTCATAGGGGGAAAATGGATAATACATCCAAAATATAAGTAAACTATTCTCATTATTTCTACATGCATAATTCACCATATCAATTACTGGATTATGTAATAGTTGTAGTAACTACATACAGTGCCTAGTGAAAGTCTACACACCCCTTGCAAAACCCTGGGATAGAGATGTATTTTTCAGCGGGACAATTACACACATTTGTATGCCGAAGACACACCAGAATGGCTATCCCAAGAGGTGTTGAGTGTTCCTGAATGGTCCAGTCTCTGTCCTGACTTAAATGTGCTTGAAATATCACTGCTTCCAACACAATCGTACACAGATGTGGACAACAAAGCCAAATCTTTATCTTTGGGGGTTTGTGATGCCTGTCCAATAATGACACCAGCTCAGATGAATTCCTTCCCTTGACCTAATCACTGCAGAATATGTTGTGATAAATCCCACACTAAACCTTGCTTCTATGAAATCAAACAATACAACACACATCAGACAAAGAGCCAGACCAAGGCTGTCTTCACCCAGTCAACATAGCGTCACTGAGTCACAGCCCAAGATTAATATCCGGTGTCGCCTGAATGCACCACATGAGCCACAGGCTTCTGAAGTGAAGGAGTCTGGGAGATGCAGTCAGTCACACAGTAAACACATTATCAACATGACTTTTCAAATTTCGGAGGAAACACCCCCCGTCACGGCAAGGCAACCTGCTATTCCTAGGGGCAGCTGGGCCAGCTACGACTGAGCCACCACTGTGGGCCACTGGCTCTATTCAAAGCCCCATCAGTGGCAGGCAGGTGTCGGCTGAGCCTATCCCCCCAGGAGGAGACCCCAGTCCCCATTCCACTGGCTAATCCATTACAGTCTGCTTGGATCACAGTCACCAGGGAACAGAGCATGCATCACACTCTATTTAGATACCAACTTTAGATACCAACTTGCACAGAATTATTGTCAATGATTAATAGGACATGTAGCATCACGGTGTGAGATTGCCGGCCGCATTGAATCAAAAGCGGAAAGAGGTGTGAGGGTTGTGTGACTGTGTATGTGTGTGTGTTAGGAGATGTGGCGAGGTGGGTGGACAAGGCTTCACACATTATATTCACTAGACACTCAAACAGACAGAAATTAACAGGTCTTGTGAGGATATGGCAAGTTGATAGATATAAAGAGATGGTGTAGGGGAGAAAAATGTTTGATCAACTTGCCAACATCCAATTTCAACCCCTTTCAAAAAAAAAAAAAAAAAAGCTTTCCCTTCCTAGGCCTGGGTGTTCAGAGTTCCGCCTGATCACTGGTGCATGTCTGATAATGAAACAGCGCCCTGGTTAGGCTCTGACTGGCAGAATTAAACTCTCAGAGCTGTTTAAGCCAGACTTAGCTGCCTTCAGGGTAATCCGTGTAGAGATGATATATGGGATCTCTATATCCATGACAGCGCTGGCGGTTGAAGTGGAGTTAAGGGATGCGTTTCATTGAGAGGCTGCCACACTGACTGCTTAACTCTGCAATGCAGCACTGACATTACTGAGCACAGGATGAATCTACCATTTAGCTAATCACAATCATCCATTATACTTTACCTTCAGTCACCTTCAACACTGAAACCCTGTAGCGTACATATGATGAGGCTATAGAAGCACATCAAATAGTCTCCTTTACATGGAATGTCAGATGTAATGCTGGCTTGCGCTGGTGTAATGCACACAACTCAACTAATCCAATATATTCATAAGGTTAGCAAATTGCAAACTCAATTGTTCACATTCTAATACTGACGGGAAAAGGCTCAAACACAAAACAACCCACAATACAACACACAAGGACACTGGTGTGCTTAGAGAGAACCCTGTAGCTTGTATGACATGTAGTCAGCACGGGGCATTCATCATCACCGCCAGCTTTCACACAGGATGAGAGGCATACACACACAGAGCTGATGTGGAGTGTTGACACGCCGTCTCTACGTATCACCTCGTATTCCAATGCAAAACAGGCATGAAAAGACTGGGCCTGATCGAATGGTTTAGCCCTGTGTCGGTGCAACAGATGCAGTCATTACAGATATGGTCAGAAGGAATACATTTGGATCCCGTAACAAAATGTCCTAGATCTGCATTGCTGCTCTACTCCGTCTGATCTGTTTCCACTGGAGCTGTTACCTTGCCCTCTCCTCTCATTTCCGCTCTCCCGCAGACTTAATCTTAAAACACAGGAAGTGCATCTGAACAGAGACCGTGCCACGCATACATACAGATACTTTCTGATTTCTGTGTTAAGGTTAGATTCTTCAGAGAGCATTGGGTAGTAGAGGCATCTTCTACCCACCAAAACAGGCCCACGTAGGTAAACTAGTCAGCAATTACCACATAGACTGAGGTAAATGTTTTTCTGTTGCTAACAAAGCAACCGTGACCTTTAGGATCTTCATCTTTACCAGAAAATTGTGATAAACGCAGAAAAACTCATCCAAACCACAGTGTGTGTACAATATCTGTGAACCAATCAGTAGGGAGACATTTGACATTTCCATTCAGAGCAGGTAAGCAATTATTGGCTGCGTTATCAGTACAATGGGGAACATTGCTGACATTATGTTTGAAACCTTCACATCAGCATTTTTGCTTTCAGAAATGGCATATTTAAAAAATGAACTACAGGGCCAAACGCAGAGGCAATATCAGGAAATGTAGGTTATTGAATATTGATGAAATGCATAAAAAAATTCTCTCAAATGTATATATAAACATGCACACGTTTTCCTTTTTACCTTCAGTGCATCGATGTGATAAATTAGCCTATAAATACTGGAGTCTCACGAATGGAGGAAGAACTGAGCTCTTTAAAATATTAATCGGAGTGGATACAAGTACAAAGAAAAGACCATGAAAATGATCAACAACAGTTAGTTCTGAGACATTATGTAAGGTTCAATGCCCATACTAATGTATACTGAACTAAAATATAAATGCAACATGTAGTGTCGGTCATACGTTTCATGAGATGAAATAAAAGATCCCAGAAATGTTCCATACACACAAAAAGCGTGTTCCTCTCAAATATTGTACACACATTTGTTTACATCCCTGTTAGTGAGCATTTCTCCTTTTCTAAGATAATCCATCCACCTTAATGGTGTGTCATGTCAAGAAACTGATTAAACAGCATGATCATCACACAGGCGCACCTTGTACTGGGGACAATAAAAGGCCACTAAAATGTGCAGTTTTGTCACACAACACAATGCCACAGATCTCTCAAGTTTTGAGGGAGCGTGCAATTGGCACGCAATACCACCAGAGCTGTTGCCAGAGAATTGAATGTTAATTTCTCTACCATAAGCTGCCTCCATTGTGGTTTTAGAGAATTTGTCAGCACATCCAACCGGCCTCACAACCGCACACCACGTGTAACCAGGCCAGCCCAGGACCTCCACATCCGGCTTCTTCACCTGCGGGATCGTCTGAGACCAGCCACCCGGACAGCTGATGAAACTGTGGGTTTTCACAACCAAAGAATTTCTGCACAAACTGTCAGAAACCTTCTCAGGGAAGCTCAAGTCTTGACCTGACTGCAGTTTGGAGTCGTAACCGACTTTAATCGGCAAATGCTCACCTTCGTTGGCCACTGGCATGCTAGAGAAGTGTTCTCTTCACGGATGAATCCCGGTTTCAACTGTACCGGGCAGATGGCAGATGTCAACATTGTGAACAGAGTGCCCCATGGTGGCGGTGGGGTTATGGTATGGGAAGCCATAAGCTTCAGGCAAGGAACACAATTGCATTTTATCTATGGCACTTTGAATGCACAGCGATACCGTGATGAGATCCTGAGCCCATTGTTGTGCCATTCATCCGCCACCATCACCTCATGTTTCCGCATGATAATGCACGGCCCCATGTCAAAAGGATCTATACACAATTCCTGGAAGCTGAAAATGTCCCGGTTCTTCCATGACCTGCATGGGATGCTCTGGATCGACATGTACGACAGCGTGTTCCAGTTCCCGCCAATATCCAGCTACTTCAAACAGCCATTGTAGATGAATGGGACAACATTCCACAGGCAACAATCAACAGCCTGATCAACTCTATGCGAAGGAGATGTGTCGTGCTGCATGAGGCAAATGGTGGTCACAACAGATACTGACTGGTTTTCTAATCCACGCCCCAACCATTTTTTTTAAAAGATATCTGTGATCAACAGATGCATATCTGTATTCTTAGTCATGTGAAATCCATAGATTAGGGCCTGATGAATTTATTTCAATTGACTTATTTCCCTATATGAACTGTAACTCAATAAAATCTTAGAAATTGTGGCATGTTGTGTTTATATTTTTGTTCAGTGTAATTATGACTATTTTCTGCCAGCTAATAGCGTCATGGCACTTCAGTAGTTTGAATTAATAATTATTCTTGTTCTTTCAAAATCCTTTGAATAGCAGCATATACCCTCACAGGACAGTTTATTAGGTACATCCATTTAGTACCGGGTGTGCCCCCCTTTGCCTCCTGAACAGCCTGAATCCTCTTCAGAGTCTACAAGTCGGAAACGTTTCACAGGGATGTTGGTCAATGTTGACGCGATGGCATCACGCAGTTGCTGCAGATTGGACGCCGGTACACCACCGCCACCAGCCTGTACCGTTGACACCAGGCAGGATGCCAAATCCTGACTCTGCAATCAGCATGATGCAACAGGTACCAGGATTCGCAAGCCCAGATGATGTTTCTCCACTCCTCAATTGTCTAGTGTCGGTGATCGCGTACCCACTGGAGCCATTTCTTCTTGTATTTAGCTGATAGGAGTGGAACCTGGTGTGATCATCAGCTACAATAGCCCATCCGTGACAAGGATCAATGAGTTGTGCATTCCAAGATACCGTTCTGCACACCACTGTTGTACTGCACTGTTATTTGTCTGTTTGTGGCCCGCCTGTTAGCATGCCATTCTCTCATGCTATCAGGCGCTCTCATTAACGATCTGTTTCGCCCACAGGACTGCCACTGACTAGATGATTTTTGTTTGTCGCACCATTCTCAGGAAACCTTAGACATCTCCCCTGAAGAAATGCCTGGGAAACCTCTTGGCTCACATTGCCCTCAGCATTACCCCTCCAACACAAACCCAACAATGTTGTTTGTCGCACCATTCTCAGGAAACCTTAGACACTGTCGTGCGTGAAAAGCCCAGAGAGCGGCCATTTAAGATACTGGATCTGGAGTGCCTGGCACCGAAGATCATATCATGCTCCAAGTCGCTTAGCTCACTCGTTTTGCCCATTCTAACATTCAATCAAACAGTAACTGAATGCCTCGGTGCCTGTCTGCCTGCTTATATAGCAAGCCACAGCCACGTGACTCACTGTCTGTAGGAGCCGGTGAATGTATACACAGACACTGTTTTCACAGCCCTGCACATGTACAGTAAATGCTTCTTGTGATCTCCCCTGAAGAAATGCCTGGGAAACCTCTTGGCTCACATTACCCTCAGCATTACCCCTCCAACACAAACCCACAAAAACCAACGCATCATATGCAGCTGGCTGCCAGTTTAAATAATGTACTCCCAGAAATAACAGACAACATCAAAGTTTCATCGGAAATCAAAGTGATTGAGTAAATTTTTTCATGACACATCTTCTGCCCCTGCACAGAACATGCACGCACGCCGGACACACGCACACACATCCATGCTAACAGGGGCGAACTGAAACAATAATTCAGGCCGGGAATTTGACTCAATTCCTGGCCACCCTGTTCACGCAAACCACCAGACCGCTAATTTTGTAGGCTAACCCTATTTGTTGATGTAACGGGTACCAAACTAGTTATACATTTGGCCACTATGTTCATCTGGGAAGTTATCGACATTACAAAATACAAACATTTGGGACTGACCAACAAGTATGCTATGGGTGCACCCTCAAAACCTTACTAGGAACACACCAATCATAGCAAATACAAATGTACAAGGTATGCCCCCCGATTACAGTCCTACTGATAATCTCATAAATAAAGCACATATTAATCTAAAATCATAGCCTACATGTTTAGGTTTGTGCCTTTAAGTTGTACTGACTCTGAACTGACCACCATCTCCAGTTCTGCAGGAGCCCCTGAAGCTCTAGTGCTGCTGCTGCTTCCTTCTCCACCGTTGCAAAGAAAATACTCTATCATACTCACTATCATTATCATACTCACTATCATTAGTGTATCAGTAAGATACATTAACAAGGCTCTGGAAAAAATTGTCTCTTAATTTTTCCCAGAGCTGTATATTATTGTAGTAACTTGTAATGCTGGTACTAATGGCGCTAATGATCTTTGTCATTGCCTGTGTTGTCACACAGGCTACTGTGTTACGTTCATGGATGTATTATGGTTACGTTACTGTAGCCTGTTTCGCTGTACAGTGTATGTGCACTTTCCCTAGCTTATGTGGCATGAGTCATGACCGAATGCTGGCAAGTCCATAGTCTAGGTTCACAATGTTTTACTAGTTGAAACATATGGCATTCAATGTCATATTATGATCGCTATGTTGCACTCATTGCTATGATATAATTCCTCCACGAAGACGTGCAAACTGTTTAGCCTAATGCTACCGGTTACTGTCATTATTATTAGCTAGGCTAACTGTACTTAGCTAGCCATGCTGGGTGTCGTGTGTGTGTGTGTGTTTTAGCTAGTGTTTTTGACTGACCTGGTCCCTCACTGGTTAACATGTCGCTTATTTTGCCGCATTTAGCTGCGTCTGTGGCAGGGGCCTTTGTCTTTTTTATTCTCTCCCTCTCTGCTCCACCTTTCCTTTTCTGACAGTCCATTTCGCCGTGCGTCTAAAATGTTATCAGTAGAGAAGCAGGTAGACAGTTGCTATGTGCGTCGCGGAGAGACCTGATGTCATTTTTGGCGTGCGCACCCTCGCGCGGGGACACTGCAGCGAGAGCGTTTGAGACACGCCAGATGCGTGGATTCGCCTTCAACTCATTCCTGCTTGCTATATTATCGGTGGCCAAGTTGACTATTCACGGCAGGCCAAAACGACCCGCAGGCCACTGGGAAATGTCCCAGTGCTCCCGACGGTCAGTCCGCCTGTGCATGCTACCTTATGTTAGGGAGTTAGGAATGCATGCCACAGACAGACCCTGCATGGAACATCGGGCTATAAGACCCTGCATGGCACAGACCCTGGATGGAACACTGGGCTATAAGGCCTTGCATGACACTGACCCTGGATGGAACACTAGGCTATAAGGCCCTGCATGGCACAGACCTTGCATGGGACACCAGGCTATTTCTCATTGGCTGTAGTGTGCGAGTCACATTGGAAGGCCAGGGAATACCCAGCTCTCTCTTCTCTTTTGTGCAAATCAATTAATAATAAACCACCAGACAGAAAATCATGTCTTACTTTTTATGTTTGACAGTGTGGACCCCCCCAAAAAAAAAAAAAATATAACAGTAACAGATATTCAGTCCTTTGATTTCAGGTCTGGCTGAAAGGCTTTTAGACTAGTCTTTTGTGTTGAATAGCCTCAATTCACGCATCGTCATGGTTACCTGCCAATGCAATTATAAAGCAGAGAAAAGTTCCATAGATTATTTTAGCTAGATTTTGAATGATACTGTGCTGTATTTGTTTAATTAGCATAACATAATACTCAGAGTAATGGAAATCTCTGAAAGCATAAGCGATATAAACGGTTCAATTTTGTAGACCATTAAAATCTTTTGTAGACCATAGATCATTCAAATCTAATATCTGAAATCTTCAAAATACTTCTGAAGCGTGAATGAAGGCCTGGATTAACTAAGACATTGTCAAGGAAACATTGCACCTTCTTGTTCTTTTGAAATGTCATTCTCAGATGCGTTGGCAGTAACCTAGATTATGTGAATGGAAACCTTCTTCACAAACGAATCATGAGTGACAGAATAAAGAATAAAATAAGTTGTAAGAGTGAGCTAAGACTGCAGTGCTTTTAGAAGTTGAGGGAGAAATAGAGATAGTGGGAAAGAATGAGTGAGCCAGAGAGAGAGAGAACGCTAAATGAGGGGGCCTGGGGGAAGAGCTGTGAGGATAAAAAAAATATGAGCCCCAGATCTGGGCAGCACACTACTGTAAGTAGCTGGTGTGTCTCCTCTCTCTGTCCCACACTGACTTGCCTTTAGCAAGACAGCTGCTTATGGGGAGCGAGGGATCCCTAAGGCCTTGTTGGCTGTTGGCACCAATTTCCTCCCATTTATCCTACACTATGTATCCTCTACGACTTCACACACTTTTCTACCTCTGACACAGCACTCTGGCAGTGCCCAGAGACCTCTGGGCCACCAGGAACACTGCCTGCCTGTTCCCTCCTCTCCGGGAGCAGATATTAGGCAGAGGCCCCCTAAGGGTAGCTTTGGGAGACAGGACAAAGTTAGAATAAGCATGAACTTCTGACTGAGCCTGAGAGAAAAAAACAAAAACAATTACAACAGACGTGTTGGATTAGGAGGCCCAGGCGACACCCAGGCGACATCTCGGAGGAGTTGCCAGTATCCTCAGATCATTAGCTGCTGCTTATTGTCATCATTCCTCTGGTGAGCCAACCACAATATCTCCCCTGGCCACATCACTTCCTCCCCTGCGTCGTGCTGCATGAGGCAAATGGTGGTCACAACAGATACTGACTGGTTACTGACCCCCCTTCCTTCTGCTCATGGACACAGACAGAGCCTGAGCCCTGCTGAGACAGACCACCAGAGAATACCCGCACACACATGAGAAGGCAGATACACATCCTCCTGGCTCCTAGTAATTTGTCAGTGCTGCTGGCTGGCCCACATTACTACCCCCGCCCCAGTAATGCACTGAACACACAATCCAACAGATGACAAGACAGCCTGGTGTTTGCAGCACACCCATTCAAGCTGGTGTGACCTTTTCCAAATCTTTGGGAGACAACATGTAATCAAACACTGAATCCCTTGTCTTTTCTTCAGTAATGACAAAGATTGCACGAGAAACAGATGGACGCTGCCCTTAGACACGTTACAAAATGCAATCCCCTGATTCTAGTCCGGTGAGTTTTGCTTCCTACAAGAGGTGTTACAATTCCCTCAGTATCTGATTCTCTATACCAGTGGTCACCAACCGGTCGATCGCGATTGATTGGTCGATCTCCAAGGCATTGCTAGTCGATCACCAAACATTTTATTTTAAAAAAACAACGATAAGACTTACGTTCCTATGTTGATGGTAGGTTCACCCGATTCAGCTGCCCTACGTGCCGGGTAAGCGACGTGTTCCCATTTTGAATAATTTCATATGTCTGAAGGTACAAACTCTGCCTTCCCAGGGGGAGCAAATCAAATGCACTATAGGCCTATTACTGGCCAATCGGATGGCTCAGATTACTGTGTCTGCAGTAATGTAGTAGGCATAAAACACAGCTACAGCAAAGTTGATACTATGAGATTTATAAACTTTTAAAACCATGACTAGACAGAGACTGTCAACGAATACAGCAAAGAGCTACCGTTTTTATGAGGGTGTTCATGTTAACGCTTTTACTCAGCACTGTCAATACTTTTATAATCCATAAAATGCGCGTTCTCCCTACTTCCACTCGCGCTACAACCAGCACTGCCGCTGCGATAAATGAGTACAAAAGTGTATCGATAGGCTTGTGTTGTTATTACTAGCGGCTTGTAGTGCTGAGCCCAATTAGCCGATTGGTCGATTGTTTGGTCGATAGGCTGTTGGTTGACCAATATCTTTTTAGTCGAGCAGTAGCAAATATACAGACGAGACACCTGTCTGATTCGAACCCATCTCAGTGAACTAATCCATTACAGAGGCCGAGACTAATCCATTGCGGAGGCCACGGGGATGGCAAAGTCCAAGAAGGGGAGTGTGGCTAAGATGCACAATGCACATCTCTCTCTAGCTCTCTCCCACCAAGTTGTGCACATTCATTGTTTCATAACTTCATTGTTTGCGTTTGATTGTTAGTGTCTATCAATTCCCCATAACACCAGTAATACATTTACCGTTAATTCCTATAATTTCTAATCTACAATGTTTGTTTGTTTGGTAATTTCTGTTAATTCAATATATTATTATATATTTTTTTTACAGTTCTCATTGTCGGAGTGGACACGTTGTTTGCAGAGCCTATGCTACACTTGTAAGAAACAAGTTCTGGTTTATTTCCTTCCGTTTATAAGTTTTGTCAATTTAGTCATCGTCTTTTGTTCTGGAGCACTCCTGTCGATGATGCGTGAAGACGTGCACTTGATTACACATAGAATCAAGCCTATAGGCTACCAAATGCAGGCATATAAATGTGCCCATTTGGGGATCTGATAGTATTTCTGATTGGCTTAACGCACCACCACTAATGACCTATGGAGCTTCTCAAAGTAATGTTTTCTTCCCCTCAAACAGCAAGCAAACAATGTCTGTTTTTACATCCATTGAGAATAACAATAGTCCCTCAATGTATTTGATTTTTTCCCCCAGCTCTCTCCCTTTCGATAACCACTCAGCGTGAAAGGGAAACATGTCATGCTCTGATCCAGTGGAAATGTCATAAAATAAGCCTACCTGACGACCTCTTATCCCTTGCGCAAATAGCCTACAGCTGTGTCTGTCCCAACCTCACTGGCCCAGGAAACTCTGAGGGCCCAGAATATTTTATACAATGTTGCAAGTTTACTAGTGTGAACTTCGGGCAGACCCAAGTTGATAGTTCATACAATGTTTGTTGCAGACAGGCCATGCGTAGCCAATGTGTTTCATAGGATATTTATTTTTATCCGGATATTTTCTACCTGCAGGATTTATGTTGGATTTTTTACATAGTTGGCAATGGAAGTTACTTTTTAGGTTTGTATCATTTTCATTTAGATAGAATTTTGATTAACCACATGACAAAGATTTTTAGATATGAAGACTTTATTATAAATGAAATTAAACTGTTCCATAAATATTTGCATATGAAAACCATACCTGGCACACATATCGGTAGAAATAGATAAAAAGGTTGCCAACTCCTTGTGTATCCTATTACCGGCAACTTTAGGAGAGTAATGGCAGAATCTGTGAAAGCCAGCAGGAAGAGAATAGTTGGGTCAAGTTAAAAAAAAAATATTCTGGTTATCTTTATCTCTTGCTCCCTCGAGTCATTTGTGTCTTATTTAATGAAACAGTGTGCTTAAAGCATCATCAGACAAGATCAATGCATATAGTTGATTTTATTATGACACATAGGGTGTGTCTATATATGGAAAAATACAAGTTTTAAAATTTCGGACCAATCGATTGGTAGAAACAGACAACTTTTGATCGACCAATATATTTTTTTTTGTCAGGGACAGCCCTAGCTGCTTGGGTCTTCTTTAATATCGAGTAATATTTCACTCTCTGGTAATCAATTCAATCAAATCAAATTGTATTTGTCACATGCGCTGAATACAACAGGTGCAATGCTTACTTACAAGCCCTTAACCAACAATGCAGTTTTAAGAAAAATAAGTGTTAGGAAAGTATTTACTAAAATAAACGGAAGTAAAACAAAAAAATATATAATAATAATATTAAAGAGCAACAATAATAGTAGCGAGGCTATATACAGGGGGGTACCGGCACAAAGTAAATGTGCAGGGGCACAGGTTAGTCGAGGACAAGATAGTTAGTCATAGGAGTAACAACATGAATTAGAGCATGAGGAAGACGGTGTCCTTTTTTGGTTGGTGTCAGCGGAGGAAAGGGAGAACAGAGGACCGTTGAGAGGCGGACCTTTCTGCTCTCTCCCTCTGCCGAGACTAACCATCAGATGCGGGCTCCATCAGCCCAGTAAAATGAAAAAGCATACGTATTTAAACGTTGCATTTTTACTCAGTTATCTAGGCTCTAAAAAGGGTGACTACTGCTCTATACACATAGAAAACATGCACCTATGATATAAGCCAGTAGTAATTGTTTCAGTGGAATGGGATTTTTTGTGGATGATAAGACAAACATATTGTCTACATCTGCAGCAGCTAGCTTGACATTTAGCCAAGGACGAGTCTGGGTTTGGTGGATGCCAGGAGTACGCTGCCTGGTGGAGAAGGAATAATGGTCTGGGGCTGTTTTCATAGTTCCAGAGAAGGGACATCTTAACACTTGAGCATACAATGACGTTCTAGACGATTCTGCACAGAGCCCTGACCTCAACCCCATCAAACACCTTCGGGATGGATTGGAACGCCAACTGCGAGCCAGGCCTAATCGCCCAACATCAGTTTCTGACCTCACTAATGCTCTTGTGGCTGAATGGAAGCAAGTGTTATCTAGTGGAAATGGCTCTGTAATTTCCCGGTTGCTAAAATTCTAACCTGTTCGTTCAATTTCAGTTTATGTGAGAAAACAAGCACTGAAGTGTGGAATCATTGTACAATCTAAATCGCTGTGAAATATATTTTCAATAACAAAAAAATTACATTTTTACAGCTGTTTGAAGCTGGTGGACGAAAAACCAAGAGTTACTTTTTCCTTCTAGACTCGGAAGCTCCAGGAGTCAGCAGGATAAATAGGATTCCACCATGGGCAACAACCACTGGCTACTACAGTAGTTCATTTTCAGCCAAATACAGTATATTCAACTCATAGCTAGTTTATCCAAGCATCACCGCATTTAGAAGGATAGCAACTGACTGAAATGTAGCTATCTGGCTAGCTAGCATGCTGGCTCACACTGGCCATGCAGCAGCCAATTAGCTAATCGTGGACGCCAAAAGACACAGCTAGCTAGACTCAGGATGTCAGCGGCACACAGACTACATTAGCCAACTGGTTAGACATGATTACACCACAGGCAACAATAACTGGCGACTAGTTAGTTTTCCGGTCAAATAGGTTCAACTCATCGTTAATTTATGCTGCTTTCACATGCTAAATCGGAAACTCAGAATCTGAGTTAAAATGAAGGTAAGTTATTTGTGTAGAGCTTCCTATTGGTTAATTCTGATAATTTCCAAGTGGGAAACTCGGGTATCATCTTTCTACAAGTCAAACATGTCTGAGTTTCCTAGTTCCTGTATGACGCCACACACTCAAGAAGGCTCAACCAATCATCCGATGGATTCTATGTTGAGACTGATGAATATTCATGACATTGCCCCCTGCCTTCCTACAAAAGGAAATTTTGCTTACTGTATAGATAGTTGTCCAGACAGCCCCCAGAGGTAAGAAGACCGTGATGTCCCAGAGGGAGACAGTATGATGACCCAGGAAGGGCCATTAGCACCCTGCCTCCAGCTGTCCCAGGACCTGTGGGTCCACGGAGGAGGAAGAGTAATCAGCCGGGGCTGTGAGGTGTGAAGGGACCACTGAGGGGCTTCACACAGCCACACCAAACCCCCCTGATGACCCCCTCCAGGCCCTCATACCGTATGGCTGGGTCCGGTAGGTGGTGGTGGGATACCTCTCTTAGCTTCCTTCCACAACAAGTGAGAGGGCAATTAAAATAAAAGCTTTTAGATATCAATTTTTTTGTCTGCTTTCAGTTATAGAAATTCAAAACATAAAAATGTTCTAACTTAGCGTCACAGAAACGAGAGCACACAATGGGAGCTCACGGCTGGCTTATAGTTATAGAAATTCAAAACATAAAAATGTTCTAACTTAGCGTCACGGAAACGAGAGCACACAATGGGAGCTCACGGCTGGCTTGTTTGTTTACACAATGAGCAACAAGGCAGCTTTGCATTTCTGCATGACAAACACATGCAGTATAAGGGGGCACTGACTGTGTTAAAACAAGAAAAGTGAGAAAAAGAAAAGCAGCAGCGGAAAAAAGGATGTTGAGGTGAGATGAAGTTCTGCAGGAGAGGAGGCAGCAATGTGCAGTCAACAGTCACCTCACTATCTTGGCACATTAGTTTCTATGCAGGAACTGAATCTACCGCAGACACACACAGACACACACAGACAGACACACAGACAGACACACAGACAGACACAGACAGACAGAGAGAGAGAAACAGAATGCTCTGTTGGAACTGTATGAAGAGAACACTCCATGATTCAACTCCTCAAAAGTTGAAACCAACCACCGTTTCTAGAGGCAATTACCCTATATGGAAATAATATATGATTAAATACTGTATGTAGAATTAAAAAAGGTGCATAAAAGCTAAATGGATATCATTATGATGTCACCAGACACAGTCAATTCTAAATCCTAACATCACCGACATTAATAAAATGTGCCCTTTCCTATTAGTTTAAGTGCTTTCAAAGAATTGATTACATTTCCCTGACATTAAACAAGTTTGCAAAGGGATATCTGAGTTGGTATTAAACTTCAAAGTTGGCATGAAATCACCTGTCAATACACGCAACACGAGCCCTGCCAGATCCCCTTGCTTTCTGAGATTATAATGTACGACTGGCATGCAACCAAACTTTTAATGGCATTCCCTGAAGTTTCTAATATTCCATACACTTTCTTTCCCCCCACCAATTACTAATCACTGAAACAAAGTCCCCCATGTTGATAGGCAGGCTAAGAGCAGGTTAAGCACAGGCTAAGAACATTTTCATGGCAAACCCGGCCTTGTTTGACTGGATCGTGATCCAGTTACAGTGAAGATACATGTTAGTGGGGAGTGGGACAGAGCACTTAGTAATACAGTAGTGAGAAGGAGATGGGCTTGTGATGCAAGCAGCCAGGGTTCAGACTCCAGTCAATGTCTACTCATCCAGACCCAATGGTACATTAAATATGTCCCATTAAATGGTGCTGGTGGTTGTGAAAATACATTCTTGGCATCTAGCAACTTTTTGGGACTGACAGATACAGTGCCTTCGAAAAGTATTCAGAGCCCTTGACTTTTTCCACATTTTGTTCCAGACTTATTCTAAAATGTATTAAATTGTTGTTTTTCCTCATCAATCTACACACAATACCCCATAATGACTAAGTAAAAAAAAAAAATCTAATGTTTTGCAACTGTATTAACAATTAAAAACTGAATTCAGACCCTTTACTCAGTACTTTGTTGAAGCACCTTTGGCAGCGATTACAGCCTCAAGTCTTCTTGGGTATGATGCTACAAGCTTGGCACACCTGTATTTGGGGAGTTTCTCCCATTCTTTTCGTCAGATCCTCTCAAGCTCTGTCAGCTGCACAGCTATTTTCAGTTCTCTCAAGAGATGTTCAATCGTGTTCAAGTCCGGGCTCTGGCTGGGCCACTCAAGGACATTCAGAGTCTTGTCCCGAAGCAACTCCTGCATTGTCTTGGCTGTGTGCTTAGGGTCGATGTCCTGTTAGAAGGTAAACCTTTGCCCCAGTCTGAGGTCCTGAGCACTCTGGAGCAGGTTTTCATCAATAATCTCTCTGTACTTTGCTCCATTCATCTTTGCCTCGATCTTGACTAGTCTCTCAATCCCTGCCGCTGAAAAACATCCCTACAGAAAGATGCTGCCACCACCATGCTTCACTGTAGGGATGGTGCTAGGTTTCCTCCAGACGTGATGCTTGGCATTCAGGCCAGAGAATCTTGTTTCTCATGGTCTGAGAGTCTTTAAGTGCCTTTTGGCAAACTCTAAGTGGACTGTCATGTGCCTTTTACTGAGGAGTGGCTTCCATCTGGCATAAAGGCCTAATTGGTGGAGTGCTGAAGAGATTGTTGTCCTTCTGGAAGGTTCTTCCATCTCCATAGAGGAACTCTGGCGCTGTCAGAGTGACCATCGGGTTCTTGGTCACCTCCCGCCCTTCTCCCCCGATTGCTGAGTTTGGCCGGGCGGCCAGCTCTAGGAAGAGTCTTGGTGGTTCCAAACTTCTTCCATATGATGAAGAATGATGAAGGCCACTGTGTTCTTGGGGACCTTCAATGCTGCAGAAATGTTTTGGTACCCTTCTCTAGATCTGTGCCTCGACACAATCCTGTCTCTGAGCTCTACAGACAATTCCTTCAACCTCATGGCTTGGTTTTTGCTCTGACATGCACTGTCAATTGTGGGACATTATATAGACAGGTGTGTGTCTTTCCAAATCGTGTCCAATCAATTGAATTTACCACAGGCGGACTTCAATCAAGTTGTAGAAACATCAAGGTTGATCAACGTAAACAGGATGCACCTGAGCTCAATTTCGAGTCTCATAGCAAAGGATCTGAATACTTACGTAAATAAGGTATCTATTTTTAATTTTTTTACATTTGCAGTTTTTGCTTTGTAATTATGGGGTAGTGTGTGTAAAATGCTGCGGAAATTGTTTTATTTAATCCATTTTAGAATAAGGCTGTAACGTAACAAAATGTGGAAAAAGGGGAAGGGTATATAAACTTTCTGAATGCACTGTATGTAGGGCGGCCCACACACACACACACACACACACACACACACACACACACACACACACACACACACACACACACACACACACACACACACACACACACACACACACACACACACACACACACACACACACACAAGGTTACTTTCAGTGCAGGCTGCTGAAAATCAATAGGGCTGTGAATACACACCACTTAACTCGCTCATAGTCGGTGACGCCATCCTATTTCTCCTAGCTCTTGGCATAGAAATCTCTCTCTCTCCTTCTTTCCTTCAGACTGAGGAGTCAACAAGAGAGCATGAGCATCTCTGGTGTTTATGAAAAGGAGTGAAAAGAGAGAGAGACAGGGAGAGAAAGACTGTGTGGGAGGGTGTTGGAGGACATGCTGAGCGATGCCATATTTAGAAGACATTCACACACACAACAGTGCTTGCATGGTGGTGTAACTGGCTCCCTATTTACAGGTGCGAGTATAGAGGCATTGTTTTACTCTCGCTCGCCACAACAAAACCCCAGCGACAGCAGGCACAATGCAGGGAACCTGAGATCAGGCAGTACTGTTCCTGCTGATATATTATTGAATGCTACAATGATAGCGCTTTTCAACAAAAAATCACAATACTCCTGGTCTAGAAGCAGCCTGCTGTATATGGAATTCTCCAAATGAGTCAGATAATAAATGTTGCTATTTCTCCCCGGTGATAGTCTCTAGTCTCTCTAATGTCAGCTGCGATCTATGTGCTGAGCCCAAGCAAGGGCATACTGTGGCCTTGCATTCACTTTGCCTCGACCTCGAGTAACGATCAGTGTTTGTTTGGTATGTATGTTGTTGGTGAATGTTTCATGCTTTTCAATCAAATGACATCAAGGAGAAAAGGTGCTCACCTGTTTAAAGTAGATCCAGGTGGAGAACAGCAACACAGCAGCAGGTCATGGGAAAGAGCGAGAGAAAGAGTGGCACTTTTATTAATACAGCACTCATCTGAAACATTTTCAATCTAATGATGTACAGTTTATGTTTCCTTAGTACAGTATCCCCAGAACCTGCTCAGTTATCTAAATCCCCCCCAAAAACACAGTTTAACCCAGTATCCTAACAGCGTAGGCCTCCCTCCCCCTGTCATCCTGCATCTGTAGTAGCAACTCTAGACTATCAGGACATTTTGCCATTCCCTTACCAATATACTGTATGGTTTCCTCACTGCTAGCGGGTGATTCTTGCAGTCATACCTGAATCTTTACTCATTATCGATGAATAAAGGCAGGACATGGAATCAAAGTTTCAGATCGAAAAGATTGCACTGGTAGGTAACTCGATTTACTTATCCACTGCCCTTTGGAAAGATTATTTCAGTTGAGGTGAAAAACGGGGGGTTTGGACATCATCTGTTTAATATAGATTTATCTGTTCAGAAGGTTAATTGAAGTTCTTGGGGTATACATAATTAAAGATAGTGGTCAGACATTAAATAGATACACTTCTCTTCTTTCTAATTTCTTTCTTTCGGTGTAACTTTAATGGTAGTCCTTTGGGCATGTTTCACTGATGGGCTCTGATGGGACTGTAATAGCCAACTTTGTTTGAACAACTCAGAGGGCCAGAGTAACAGTCTAGTCATCACCATTGTTATAGCAATATGTCCAAAACCACTTTCAAAACCACATCTATGATGTAATCTATCTGTCTTTCTGTCATTATTCCCATGATTCCCTTTCTGGATTTTAGGTGTAATTCATCAGATGACCAGTATTTACAGTGATTTATACTATAATGGGATTATAGTGACAGGGTTATAATCCATAGGTAGATAGTAATACGGCCCACGCAGAAGGCATATAGTACATGTAACACACCCCATGCTCCTTCACTCCTTCTAGACACATGGCAGGATCCATTCTGATTAGAGGGTGAGGAGAGGACCACCACTTTGGCACAGTGTGCTCGGGTCAAGATTAATTGCTCATTTTGAGCTCACCCCCTGCACAGCATGTCTCCTTTGATTAAAATTAGCTTGATTTTGTGCCGTTCTTTGTTCATTAAGATGGGGCTTGTTGGCTCGTCCTAGCGTCGTGCTGGATGTACATTGCCGGCCTAGCCACTCCTCGCATCTTTGGCTACTAAATCATGCTGTTTGCAAGCTGTCTCCCAGGGCACTTTAATGAGGGGAGGGCAACACACAGCAGCTCCTACCATTGGTCCTCTCCTCTCTCACTGCAACCATGTCTGACACCTGCCTGGCATCCCCCATCCATCCATAGTCACACAACCATATCTGCCTTTGCCACTAACTCTGACTCATGTCCTTTTGTGAGCATCTTTTTTATCTCGCCCATTTTTATCTTTCATTGCTTTCTTTTCTTTTGAAATGCAATTCCATCTCAACATTTTATTACCAAAACATGTGACTGAGGCCAGAGTGTTTTCACGCTGCATTTTCCGTCATTGTGACATTTTGTAATATCTTTTTAGGGCCCGAGGTGGTAAATAAATAGGTACAATGCTTCACAATGGGTTTGCTGTTTGTTCCTTTCATTGTATTTATTCAGGCCCCAATCTATAAAGAAGTCACAGAGATGAAAACAAGCACAATGGACAAACTCCTAAAGACACCATATGGCCATTTTACCATGCCATTTCTAAATAGCAGGGACATACTGGAGGACATTCTATAGTTATAATTTTTTTTATTTCACCTTTATTTAAGCAGGTAGGCCAGTTGAGAACAAGTTCTCATTTACAACTGCGACCTGGCCAAGATAAAGCAAAGCACTGCGACTAAAACAACAACACAGAGTTACACATGGGATAAACAAACGTACAGTCAATAACACAATAGAAAAATCTGTATACAGTGTGTGCAAATTAAGTAAGGAGGTAAGGCAAGGAATAGGCCAATAGTGGCGAAGTAATTACAATTGAGCAATTTACACTGGAGTGATATATGTGCAGATGAGGATGTGCAAGTAGAAATACTGGTGTGCAAAAGAGCAGAAAAACTAAAACAAATATGGGGATGAGGTAGGTAGTTGGTTGGATGGGATATTTACAGATGGGCTGTGTACAGCTGCAGCGATCGGTAAGCTGCTCTGACAGCTGACGCTTAAAGTTAGTGAGGGAGATATAACTTCAGGGATTTTTGCAATTCGTTCCAGTCAATGGCAGCAGATAACTGGAAGGAAAGGCGGCGGCCAAAGGAGGTGTTGGCTTTGGGGATGACCAGTGAAATATACCTGCTGGAGTGCGTGCTACGGGTGGGTGTTGCTATGGTGACCAGTGAGCTGAGATAAGGCAGAGCTATACCTAGCAAAGACTTATAGATGACCTGGAGCCAGTGGGTTTGGCGACGAATATGTAGCGAGGACCAGCCAACAAGAGCATACAGGTCGCAGTGGTGGGTAGTATATGGGGCTTTGGTGACAAAATGGATGGCACTGTGATAGACTGCATCCAATTTGTTGAGTAAAGTGTTGGAGGCTATTTTGTAAATGACATCACCGAAGTCAAGGATCGGTAGGATAATCAGTTTAACGAGGGTAAGTTTGGCAGCATGAGTGAAGGAGGTTTTGTTGCGAAATAGGAAGCCGATTCTAGATTTAACTTTGGATTGGAGATGCTAATGTGAGTCTGGAAGGAGAGTTTACAGTCTAGCCAGACACCTAAGTATTTATAGTTGTCCACATATTCTAATTCAGAGCCGTCCAGAGTAGCGATGCTAGTCGGGCGGGCTGGTGCGGGCAGTGATCGATTGAAGAGCATGCATTTCGTTTTACTAGAATTTGCCCAATAATACAACTGTAAAAGTATTAATGATGCCAATTAAGATTGCAGTTGGACACATCAGTTGAAAAGTATTGCAGGATTATTGCATATGAAGATGTAGGTCTGCTATGAAGCAGTTTCATCAGTCTGTTTAAAAGGGGAACTGAATCCAGAACACAAAAGCAGTAAGGCCGTGTTTACACAGCCAGCCCAATTCTGATTTTTAAAACAGATCTGACGTGATTGGTCAAAAGATCAATTATTGGAATAAAAGATCAACATTTGGATGCCTGTGTAGACGCAGCCTAATTGCCTTTTTATGTGTCCCTCAATAACGGTGTCACTGTTCACTTTACATTGTGCCACTTGAATGCATTTCCTGTGTTTGATGGTGTGACTGCTAAAATGACGCAGGCCTATTCAGGAGAATGGCCGGCTCACTGAGGACTGGACCCACTCTACACACCCAGGGGCTCCAGTCTCCTGCAGAGTGAAGACTAGACAGGTGTTGTTAGCTTGTCCTCATACTTCCTCCTTGGACTAGTAATCTGCTAGACCTCTAAACCAAAGAGCACCCTACAACTTTTGACACTATCGAGTATCCCACGTAGCACTCCTTATTCCTCTTTTTTTCTACATACACTAACTTCTTTCCCTCATCAAAACCCGAATACATTCTCAGACCCATACAGGCATGGGCATATTGAATACACTCTCAGACCCATACAGGCATGGCCATATTGAATACATTCTCAGACCCATACAGGCATGGGCATATTGAATACACTCTCAGACCCATACAGGCATGGCCATATTGAATACATTCTCAGACCCATACAGGCATGGCCATATTGAATACACTCTGAGACCCATGTTGGCATGGCCATATTGAATACACTCTCAGACCCATACAAGCATGGCCATATTGAACACACTCTCAGACCCATACAGGCATGGCCATATTGAATCAACACAGAAATCAGACCCATACAGGCATGGCCATATTGAATACACTCTCAGACCCATACAGGCATGGCCATATTGAACACACTCTCAGACCCATACAGGCATGGCCATATTGAATCAACACAGAAATCAGACCCACTCTCCTAATGCTCTCAACCTTTCCTATCGCCTGATGGGTTTGTATAGTGTACTGTAGTGTACAGTAATACACAGCCCTTCTGAGGGCTAGCCTCTCTGCTCCCCGGTCACCTGTGTTACATCAGAGCCTACTGGTCTCCGGCACCATGAATACGTAAAGCATCTGGTTTAAATAATACAGACAGGCCTGACAGTGTGTAGACACTGATTCACAATGAGTCCTGCCCTCCCACCCATCCCCTGCTAGATGTATTATTCCTGATGGGTACACGGTGTACAGGTGGCTACATTAAAAGCTTATCGGCGTTCAGAATTAATAAGCTCACAGAGCGAAGGCAGTCATGTTGCGTGTCTATTTTTACTTTGGTTTCATTATGGATATTTATTTGAAACTTTCAGATGACTTCCCCTCTGAGTAGAGTAATATATATATTTTTACACGGATTTAAGTAGACAAATGCAGTGAACAAAACATTAGGAACATGACACAGACTGACCAGGTGAATCCAGGTGAAAGCTATCATCCTTTATTGATGTCAGCTGTTCAATCCACTTCAAATCAGTGTAGATGAAGGAGAGGGGACAGGTTAAATAAGGATTTTTAAGCCTTGAGACAATTGAGACATGGATTGTGTATGTGTGCCGTTCAAAGGGTGAATGGGCAAGACAAAATATTTAAGTGCTTTTGGATATGGTAGCAGGTGCCAGGCGCACCGGTTTGAGTGTGTCAAGAACTGCAATGCTGCTTTGTTTCCCGTGTGTATCAAGAATGGTCCACCACCCAAAGGACATTCAGCCAACTTTACACAATTGTTGGAAGCATTAGAGTCAACATGGGCCAGCATCCTTGTGGAATGCTTTCAACACTTTGTAGAGTCCATGCTTCGACGAATCGAGGCTGTTCTGAGGGCAAAAGGGGCGGTGCAACTCAATATTAGGAAAGTGTTCCTAATGTTTTTTACACTCAGTGTATGTGAGTGATGAGTAACTGACGATGATAGAAAAATATTCAAGCATTTGACAATGTTCTTCAAATGGGGATCCTGTCACAACCACCACATGGTTCCTACCTGGGGTCCAACCGTAGAACTGTCTCCAACACCATTTGCTTTTCCCAACAAAATTCTTCAGAGATATCTAGTCAATTCCCACTGTGCTGTCTCCCAGCCTAAGGCATTCTTCTCTACTCCCCTCTCAATTGAACCACTGGATCCTATACAAAGTAACACAACCACACAAGCCATTCCCAGTTCTCACAGACACAGATTAATTCAGTCACAAGCAACATATGGGGATCATTTCAGTAACACCGGTGTACCTCTACTCCCGAGCACATTGCAGTAATCAAAACTTGGAGGGAAAGCAGGGATTTCGTCAAGGAACTTTTAGCGGGATGATTAAATTAATCATTTTAACAAATCAAATTGAGCTGTCGCCCCGGTGCCCAATCTGCCAAATCTGCATTGTTGGCAATATCTCATGAGTGGTTTTCAATTTATGCAAATGTCAGGAGGATAAATCTGGCTGAGGTCCGCCAAGGCAGGATCAGATAGGCATAGATGTTTAGTGGCCTTTTCAGCGTTATAAAACACAGAGGCCTGCTCATTAGGATGCTGTCAGGGTAGCAGGCCCGTGCGATGGGGAAGTGATCAGGGGAAGTTCGAGCCACAGCATTAAATCAGACATTCAGCAGGCCGCTACTCTGCAGACGTATGGGCTGAGGAGCCACACATCAACCAAGAATGAGGTGTCTAACAGAGCAATAAGCCACTGGGTGTGTTGTGAAACCTGGCCCTGTGCAACACAGCACACCTCCCATTACTGAAGGATACAATGGGTTGAGCACTGCAAATGTTTTTTCTTTCTTTTAACATATTTTCAGTGCAACAAGACACCTGCAAGGTGTATGAGCTTGTTATCTGGCTAGCTACTTGTTAGCATTCAGTAAGGCGGTCATGATGAGATGTCATTTGAGGAGACCGTACAGCACGGAGGGAGTGACAGAGATGTGAGCCCTAGTTATGCTCCACTGCATGCTAATATAACATGACATGTATTTTTACATACAAGGTTGTGGAATGGTACTTATTTTCAAGATATCTCTTAGAGAAAATAAGGTTAGCCTCAATCCAGGGTAAACTGTCCTATCTACTGTCCTATTCCACTTCACCCTCTTCTCCCTTACTCTGTACCCCCCATATCCACTATCCACTCAATGTTAAGCGCTTCAACATTCAGAAATGTTGAACATTCATCATGTACAGAGTGCATATGGGTGTTGGGGGTGGGGTGGGGTGGAGTGGAGTGGAATAAGGCAGTAGCTAGCTAGCCTGGTATACCCTAAAGGGGTTAGAGAGGCTAGAGAGTGTAAATGCTAGGAAGTAGAGCCCTGGAGGTGCTGGGGATACATGCTTCAGGCTACAGGCCTTTGATTTCACTGCCATTCCATAGGTTGGCCTATTAAAATGCGACTACTTGCTCAGATAGAAAGGGACGCCTAGAGTGGAGACAGGGCTGGAATCAGAGCTCTGCTTGCCAACACGGCCTGGATGTACTACCCTGAGCCTCATCCACTTTGTCAGTTGAACACTGCACCACACAAAACAAAGCAGAAGCAAATGAGAAGCACAGACTAGTGTTAACAATTGCAGCCTCTGCTGTATGTTCTCCTTGTGTTGAGTGGCGGAGACCTCTAATATGTAGCTGTTGCTCTGTATGCACTGATCGGAAATAAACATTTCAATATAGCAGGATGTGCTTAGAGAATGTTTATTAAAAATGTCTTGCTGCGGGGCTATGCACTTTAAAATAGTTTTTGTTTATTAATTCACTCAGTTATTTCAATGAGCAGTTGGTTGGGTTTTGTTTGTGGAAAGCACCGCTCACATATACATACTTGGTTCCTGCACTTCATGGCCACATTGAGCAGTGACAGACACTCATATCTCTCAAAGCCACTGTGCTCCTGTCTCCTTGAACTAAAGGAACACAATTTCATAATTACTGTACTTGGCCATACTTCTTGTCATCACAGAACAGAAAACTGAATAATTTACTTGAACCCCCTTTCCCCTACATACAGAATGACTCTGTTTTGCCTGAAAAAAATCCAGTTAAATTGAAGACTTCTCTCAGAATTCATTTAAGTTAAATATATACGTTCATGTTTGGTATAGTGGGCCCGTGGGGGGACTGGGTTATATTCTTTTCAAGGTGCTCTGAGAGAGGGATGAGAGAGAGAGGAAAAAGAAAGACTGCAATGAAGGCACCTAATGAGCAGAGTGTTCTGTGCTTCCAACCAGGTCGGATTAGACGTTCATATTTTATTTTAAACCGCTTTACTGGTAAAGATTACCCACTCATTGCGAGCTACGCTCTCACAACGGCTATCTCACTTACTACAGGGCCCTATGACTGCCGAGGCCCAATGTAAGCAGTCTCAAACACACCATCCTGAGATATGTGCTGAGTGAGAATGTCAGAATGTGTTTACTTGAGAGAAAGTTCCTGTAGACAGTTCTGTGTGGTTTGTGTGGCTGACTTTCTCTGTTAGGAGGCACAGAGCGTGGAGGATCCATCCGCGTGGCCCGTGTTGCTGCTGGCCGGATACGGGCTGATGACATGGCCAGTAGAGCAGAACCACCCAGACTAACACACAGGTGCTCACCAGATGAGACCCCACTTGACATGACCAGCGCCCATCGTGGTGAGGTGAGACTAGCGTTAGTACACAGTCCAGCCAGAGCTGACAGAAACACTGTCGTTGTAGGCTGGGGAATGGAGGGAGGGTATAGCCTTGTCTTATTTGATGTGAACAGGTTTGTTTATAGGCCTATGGAGATGTCCTCAGGAAGTCTAATCTATTTTTGTATGTATGTACCGTACATGTCTGTCTACAAGCCAAAAGTTCGGCTTTTTCAATTTATGGATCTAGCTTGGGATGCAGACATGTTATTTAAACTGCTGTGAATGAAAACAAAACCCAACCAATGGCTCATTGAAATAACTGAGTGAATTAATAAACAAAAACTATTTTAAAGTGCATAGCCCCACAGCAAGAAATTTTTAATAAACATTCTCTAAGCACATCCTGCTATATTGAAATGTTTATTTCCGATCAGTACATGCAGAGCAACTGCTACATATTGGAGGTCTCCGCCACTCAACACAAGGAGAACATACAGCAGAGGCTGCAATTGTTAACACTAGTCTGTGCTTCTCATTTGCTTCTGCTTTGTTTTGTGTGGTGCAGTGTTCAACTGACAAAGTGGATGAGGCTCAGGGTAGTACATCCAGGCCGTGTTGGCAAGCAGAGCTCTGATTCCAGCCCTGTCTCCACTCTAGGGGTCCCTTTCTATCTGAGCGAATAGTCGCATTTTAATAGGCCACCCTATGGGATGGCAGTGAAATCAAAGGCCTGTAGCCTGAAGCATGTATCCCCAGCATCTCCAGGGCTCTACTTCCTAGCATTTACACTCTCTAGCCTCTCTAACCCCTTTAGGGTATACCAGGCTAGCTGGCTACTGCCTTATTCCACTCCACTCCACTCCACCCCACCCCACCCCCAACACCCATATGCACTCTGTACATGATGAATGTTCAACATTTCTGAATGTTGAAGCGCTTAACATTGAGTGGATAGTGGATATGGGGGGGTACAGAGTAAGGGATATTGTTTTGGCACATATGGAGAGGGTAGTGCATTTGCAAACATCACGAGGAGCGTGGTATTTTACATCAACCCTCACGGGGAGCTATCTCTAGTGCCAAAAATAATCCCCTGGAAGTTTGGGTCTGGTGTATTTTCTTCCCCATCAAACTATTCGTCATTGTAATAATTTCCAGCTCTGGAGATAAAGTGTTTTATGGATATGGGTGCAGCTGTTACTCTGAGAAACTTGACATTCATTTGAGTGCTATTCTAAAGACAGCACTCCATAGAGCAGTGGCAAATATAAAAGTTTTCCCATATGAGTTTCCTTGTTGAAATAACTCAAATACAAGAGGCCCTCTGTAACCAGAAGTGAGGTTACAATACTATCTGACTTTGTGAGAGACGCAAGAAAATACACAGCAGAGACAATTTCTGCTACTCAAAAAGCAAACAATTCAGTAAACAAAAGTGTAATGCATTCTGCAGTGGCTTAACACAGGCTGTTATACAGGACTATATGGCCCGGTGCCAGGGAAACGGTTCACTAAGCTGGAATAAACAAAACAGCTCACAATAAGCCAGGGACTTGTGGCACAGTCAACTGTCACTCTCAATTGTGGAGTCACTCAGATGTCTCCTTATCCTCTCAGAAAAAGCAGGCCTCTTATTTCACACAGAGTGTTTCCCCTAATTACCACTAATGTGAACAATGCCAATTTACATAGCCAATCCTATCTGTAATAGCAGCCCCTCTAAAGGCATGCTGGCATTCTCCAAGCTGCGCTCCGCGGCAGGCGTGGGGCTTAGGCGGACCCCGTGGGCCCCATCTCCCCCTTACTCCCTCTTCCTCACTGTAATGATGCAGATAATAGGCTGCTTCACGCTCCACTGTATCAAAACTCAAGTCAAAACACTATTTATTTAAAAATCAAAAGCATTATACTCATGGGTTTTTCCTCCTCTCCTCTGATGTTGACGATGTGGCATGGGTGTGCTGCTGCTGCCTGAAAAGGTGAGTGATTTGTCAGCAAAACATATGCCGGTGTGGAAATGCATTGCTTTTTCATCTGTTGATTTCTTTTATTTTTTCATGTTTTCGTTTGATGCGATTTTGGGGTCCAACTTTGATACAGTCCTTCAAGGCTGACTTAGGAGATAATTCTACTTGATCCAATAGAACACAGAGACTCTGGGGAATTATACAGCTTAACGTTGTTCTCTCTCTTCAGTCTATTAAAAGTGCAAAGGGATTCACTTCTTTGACTAATCCCCCAATTTCAAAAAGCAAAAAATAGCAAAGCGGTTTTAATAATATGCAGGTTGGCCTTCCTGAACACGCTAGAAAATAAACTAGGGATTGCCAGGCGTGGCTAATGACTGTTGTCTATGGTTATTATACTTATACATATGGATGAGGCTGACTTATGATGCATTTGGATTCTGATGGCCGGTCACAAGACATCCTCTCACTCCACCTCTGTACTGAACATCAGAACCAAGTGTGACTTATGACTTTAGATCGTGGCTGGTCAGAAGCAAGTGCTTCTTGTCTCAGGAAGGCAACGTCACTGCACGATACTCCGAGAGGTACGAATAAGTACCATGCTCTTTATCAACATATGTCTTCACCAGACCTTTATACTGTATGTTCCGCTCTGTAGAGGGGAATGACTGTCTGCTAGAAGTGAAGTCAGTATCAGATGATGGAGCGTCTCTGAACCTAGCTCTTCTCTTTATGGTCGGTCAGTGAGGTGACGAGGCATCAGCGAGAAAGCTCCCACTCCACTTGACCACTCAGTGATCTGATCAAGCCAAACACTGACTCAGAACATTGATGTGGCCTTACCCTGTCTGCTCTCCAAGGCCCATATAATTCCACCTTCCATGTCATCATAATATGCTGCACCTCCAGTTCCAAGCCAGCTACGAGAGCAGTGGCATCACAGTGACTGTAAATCAAATGAACAGTTGCCCATCATCATCACACAATCTCCCACCATAGCCTGGCTGTTGCTCACTCTTCGATCATAGGATGAGACAATATGACTCCTTCTGCTGCTCATGCAAATTCACATGTCTGTTGTTCACATACAGTTGAAGTTGGAAGTTTACATACATTTAGGTTGGAAACATTAAAACTCATTTTTCAACCACTCCACAAATGTCTTGTTAACAAACTATAGTTTTGGCAAGTCAGTTAGGACATCTACTTTGTGCATGACACAAGTCATTTTTCCAACAATTGTTTACAGACAGATTATTTCACTTATAATTCACTGTATCACAATTCCAGTGGGTCAGTTTACATACACTAAGTTGACAGTGCCTTTAAACAGCTTGGACAATTCCAGAAAATGATGTCCTGGCTTTAGAAGCTTCTGATAGGCTAATTGACATAATTTGAGTCAATTGGAGGTGTACCTGTGGATGTATTTCAAGGCCTACCTTCAAACTCAGTGTCTCTTTGCTTGACATCATTGGAAAATCAAAAGAAATCAGCCAAGACCTCAGAAAAAAAATTGTAGACCTCCACAAGTCTGGTTCATCCTTGGGAGCAATTTCCAAACGCCTGAAGGTACCACGTTCATCTGTACAAACAATAGTACGCAAGTATACACACCATGGGACCACGCAGACATCATACAGCTCAGGAAGGAGACGTGTTCTGTCTCCTAGAGATTAACGTACTTTGTTGCGAAAAGTGCAAATCAATCACAGAACAACAGCAAAGGACCTTGTGAAGATGCTGGAGGAGGTACAAAAGTATCTATATCCACAGTAAAAACGAGTCCTATATTGTCATTACCTGAAAGGCCGCTCAGCAAGGAAGAAGCCACTGCTCCAAAACCTCAATAAAAATGCCAGACTACGGTTTGCAACTGTACATGGGGACAAAGATTGTACTTTTGGGAGAAATGTCCTCTGGTCTGCTGAAACAAAATAACTGTTTGGCCATAATGACCATCGTTATGTTTGGAGGAAAAAGGGGGAGGCTTGCAAGCCGAAGAACACCATCCCAACCGTGAAGCATGGGGGTGGCAGCATCATGGTGTGGGGGTGCTTTGCTGCAGGAGGGACTGGTGCACTTCACAAAATAGATGGCATCATGAGGAGGGAAAATTATGTGAATATATTGAAGCAACGTCTCAAGACATCAGTCAGGAAGCTAAAGCTTGGTCACAAATGGGTCTTCCAAATGACCCCAAGCATACTTCCAAAGTTGTAGCAAAATGGCTTAAGGACAACAAAGTCAAGGTATTGGAGTGGCCATCACAAAGCCCCAACCTCAATCCTATAGAAAATGTGTTGGCAGAACTGGAAAAAGTGTGTGCAAGCAAGGAGGCCTACAAACCTGACTCAGTTACATCAGCTCTGTCAGGAGGAATGGGCCAAAATCCACCCAACTTATTGTGGGAAGCTTGTGGAAGGCTACCCGAAACGTTTGACCCAAGTTTAACAATTTAAAGGCAATGCTACCAAATACTAATTGAGTGTATGCAAACTTCTGACCCACTGGGAATGTGATGAACGAAACAAAATGTGAAATGAATCATTCTCTCTACTATTATTCTGACATTTCACATTCTTCAAATAAATTGGTGATCCTACCTGACCTAAAACAGGGAAATTTTTACTGGGATTAAATGTCAGGAATTGTGAAAAACTGAGTTTAAATGTATATGGCTAAGGTGTATTTAAACTTCCGACTTCAACTGTAGAACTGGCTTAGTTATATAGCAAGAACCACAGTCCTAGTTTAGGTTCCCAAACTGTGCTCATAAAACACTGGAAAGCCTGGAAACCTGACCCACGAGGGTAGGTTCGTTCCAGAGTGACTCCAAGTGAAGAACTGTTCTCTCTGTCTAAAAGTGTCACCTGAGTTAGAGTCTGAGATGAGAGCTATTTTAGCAGCTGATTTCAGGACAACATAAGTCTTGACAAAAGGACATTTTTACCGCCAAAGAAATAAGTGTTGCTACATAATTACAACAGAACACTGTAAAACATCCAGAGAAAATTCATGAAAAACAAAGCAAATTCACAGCAATTTTGGATTCTGATGCTGGCACTAATGATACTCAAGATGACTCCAAGAATGACGAAAATATGTGTCGGGACTCGGAATTAATATAATTTCATTTCTGTTTTAAAAAACAACTACGGAGCACATACATTTATAACAGCAAAATATCTACCATTTCAATTAATTCACTAACGAAAACCTTAAGGCAGCACCTTGCAAAATAGATCGCAGTAGGCTGTAGTTTAATGAAGAAAGCATTGCATCTTACACAATTAATTCACACATAGCATCTGTTGACGTGCTTTGGAGGAGGCTCCAATAATCAGTGTGTGTATGGTGAGATGTCTCACATCACTGACTTTGTCTGTCGGTTGCTATTAGAGACATCACTGCCACTTTCCACAAATCCCATCTCATCTGATGGCACATTTGTTGTCTCTGCCTTCTCTCCTTTATCCGGTCAATGGGTTTTTCATCCCTATAAAAGCAACTCCATTATTGCAATACATTATCCTCCTACATGTTTTAGGTCTATTTGGCTTTGTCACGGATGATGGTCGCATCAAGGGTTATACACATGATAGAAAAAGGTGGAATAAGGTATGTTAGCAAACAGATCGGATGGCTGATTTGGGATCAGGTTAACGGAAATGTTACCCAATAGTATTGCATTATGCTGCAATAATTATGTACATACAGACATTTACTTGACAGCCAAACTGGAAATGGAGGTCAAAGCAACTTTTTGTCCTCTATCTCAACTTGTACTTTCAGAGGCAAATGTGCAGAAAAGCTGGGTGATGCAATACCTGACAAGCTGCTGTGAAGTGTGTAGGCCAACAGACAGTATACTGTGGATGTTATGTAGCCACATATCAAAGGAGGTCGGAGAAGAAGAGATATTCAGGGACTATGGAGAATATCTGGTATCCCGCTTCAGATTTCAATAAAGCTAAAGACGTCCTTGAAAGTTCTGGCTACATCACTAGCCAGCAGCTAGAACCAACAGGAGTAATTTTTGTCAAAATACATTTCCTCCTGAACATCAGATATGTGGTCTACACTATAATCCATGGATACTGCTGCACATTATCCTCAAAGATGACCCCAAACCTGACATCATAAGGCCACAATTAGCAAACGGCTACACAATGGGAACACTGTAATTAAATTCTGTGCCATAGTGTCCCAATGTACAACCACTTACCTCAGGTACATCAATCCCCTTGTACTACTCCTACTTCACTAGGGATTAAGCTTTAGCAGGAGAATCAGGGGAACAATTGCTTTCAAGGGGGGATAAGAATAGAGTTGAGTTTCAATGATTCATTATTCAATGACTGCCGTGCTTCAGGAAACATGCTTAAAAACCACCGCACAGGCAAGGTGACTGCTACATTAATAATGGACTATAATGTTATTAACTTTAAGCACTTGGATGCCAGGAAGAGAGAGGTGCTCCATTCTTGTGTGAGATAAGCGACTACTTAAAAACACATCTTTGCTGAGAAAAAAAGTCCTTTAGCAAAAGGCATAGGGGGCAAGTGTTCATTTATGCTGCTGTATTCCTTCAACTATTTCCACTTTAACTTGTAAGATAGCTTTGACACGGCACCACTTGCTGTGGTGTAATTGGAGTGTATTAGAGTGTAATTGTATGATATGTATTCACACATACAACAGCAGAGCTCATTCTGTACCATTATCATCAGTGAATTTCCTGATCAGTGGTAAAGTCCAGTTAAAAGCCTGGTTGCCAGATTTGGCCCGTATTGTACCAGAGAGCTATACTGAGTGTCCGCTGGGGGATTAATTAGAGCAGTCTTGGTGTTGAACTTCTCCATGCTGGCTCATCTCCACACTGGCCACCTGTGAAGGACCGGTCCTAACACTGCCTGACCGCCTGCTGCCTATTAATATGCATGAAGCATGAATAATACAGACTTACTCCAGCATGGTGTAAAATCAGATCTAGTGCAAACAGCCTGGCACTGTAGCTGTTTGGGATGCAGTTATCAAGGAGTCCAGTGTTTCCCCTATATTAAGTTAGCAGCGGTGGGCTACCACTTCTCTATCATTGTCGCCACTCCAGAAAATATTGTTTTTCACATTTTCGGGATGGTAAAACTTTTTCAGTGTAAACTTAAATGACTAAAACCCGATATAAAGTATGCCCGAAAAGATAATGGAGCTATAAAGTTTTAAGTAAGATCATTGAGAACTAACAATCACCAAAATAAAACTAGACAGTCAGGGAGAATAAAATATAGCATAAGAACACAGCATAAGCCATTGCAAAATTGCAGGAAACTAGCTTTAAACCTGAAATAAACAATAAATCCGCCCCATTGCAAAATGTCTAGAATTTTCTTTGAAACAGAAAAATGTTGTCTCCGCGGTCAGGAGGAGGGTCTTTAAACAAACGCCCCGCCCCCCACTTCTCTAACTTTTCCACCGCTGAGAAAAAAAATCTTCATGTTATCACTGTGAAATTATCACACAACAGCCAAGAAACAGACAAGGCTCTCAAAGATGGAGACTGTGCTGGGAAAAACAGAGGGATAAGCAAAAGTCCCTGTCACAAATGTTAACTAATTTCCTATAATGGAACACCTTTGGCCAGAACCGCGCAGTGCACTACTAGGCTAGGTTATGGGCTATATACTGTAGGTAGTAGGGTGTCCTTTGAGATTTGCCCAAAGAGTCAAACGCACAGTTGCGTTGCTCTCTCATGTGGCTATGCATTCTCCTGAGGTGGATGTTCTGCAGCCTGAGTTTCCTGAGTAAGCAGATATGGGTTTACACCAGGATCCTTCTCAAGCATATAAACCTCCGGCTTTGCCACTTGTTGGAGTTGTATGCCTGATGCAAGCAGAAGGGACAAAGCACAAAGCCTGAAAACCAAACTCAAGTCACTGAGGTCAGCACATTTGTCACATACATCAGCAACTCTCCTGGAGGAGAACTGACTTCAATAACTGACAGGGTCATCTATTTCTCTCAAATAAAAAACAATGTAATAATTTATACTATAAATAAAATATGTCTGTACTGAGAGAGAAAAGCTGGTTCTTTGCCAGGATCCGAATGCACTCACAGGTGGGAGACCTGTAAGTGGAAGACTAGTGAACATTTCTATAACTGACAGAGCATTATATTTACGTATCTATATTAAACAAAAATATAACAACTTGTAAAGTGTTGGTACCAGGTTTCATGGGAATAAATAAAATAATCCAGAAATGTTCCATCTGCATGTTTGTCGTCCTCACCAGGGTCTTAACCTGACTGCAGGTCGGCATGTATGGCGTTGTGTGGGCGAGCAGTTTGCTGATGTCACTTGTCCACTCAAGCTCAACATTATTGTCCTTTATCTCCCACCAGGTGCCCTTGGAGAGTTCACGAATGAGCTTGACACCTTGATAAGCTCATTTCCTGACGGTGGCTCACCGCTCTTCGTACTTCTTGGCGACTTCAACCTCCCGACGTCTGCCTTCGATTCATTTCTTTCCAACTCTCTCTTTCTCTTCCTTCCCTCTTTTGACCTCATCCTTTCCCAACCCCCTCCAACTCACAAGGCAGGCAATACACTTGACCTCATCTTTGCTAGAGGCTGCTCGCCTACTAATCTCACTGCAACCCCTCTCCAGGTCTCTGATCTCCTACTAATCTCCCTGCAACCCCCCTCCAGGTCTCTGATCTCCTACTAATCTCACTGCAACCCCCCTCCAGGTCTCTGTTCTCCTACTAATCTCACTGCAACCCCCCTCCAGGTCTCTGTTCTCCTACTAATCTCACTGCAACCCCCCTCCAGGTCTCTGTTCTCCTACTAATCTCACTGCAACGCCCCTCCAGGTCTCTGTTCTCCTACTAATCTCACTGCAACCCCCCTCCAGGTCTCTGTTCTCCTACTAATCTCACTGCAACCCCCCTCCAGGTCTCTGATCACTACCTTTTTTACCTTTCTGTCTCCCTTTCCTCCAACCCTAACCACTCAGCCCCTACCCAGATGGTCAAGCGCCGTCGCAATCTTCGCTCTTTCTCTCCCACTACTCTCTCCTCTTCTATCCTATCATCTCTCCCTTTCCCGCTAAATCCTTCTTCCTTCTGATTCTGCCTCTTCGACCCTACTCTCCTCCCTTTCCGGATCCTATGACTCGCACTGTCCCTTTTCCTCCCGGCTCGGTCGGCCCTCCCCTCCTGCTCTGTGGCTGGGTGACTCATTGTTATCTTACAGAACATGACTGCGGGCAGCTGAGCAAAATAGAGGAAAACTAAACTTCCGGAAGACCTATCATCCTTTCACTCCTTCCTCTCTTCCTCTGTATCTGCTGCTAAAGACACTTTCTAAAATAATGTTTTTTAATTTTACTAGGCAAGTCAGTTAAGAACAAATTCTTATTTTCAATGCCGGCCTAGGAACAGTGGGTTAACTGCCTGTTCAGTGGCAGAACGACAGATGTGTACCTTGTTAGCTCGGGGGAATTGAACTTGCAACCTTTCGGTTACTAGTCCAACCCTCTAACCACTAGGCTACCCTGCTAATCCTTCACCCCCTCCTTCCTCCGTGGACAACTTTGTCAACCACTTTGAAAAAAAGGTTGACGACATCCGCTACTCATTCACGCAGCCTATTGAGTCCACTGGTCTCACTCACACATAACTACAGTGTCCTACGCCTTGACCTCTTTCTCCCCTCTCTCTCCAGATGACATCCTGCGACTAGTGAGGTCTGGCTGCCCGACAACCCGCCCGCACGGCCCCATCCCATCCTCCAAACCATCTCTGGAGACCATTCCTCACTTCCCTCATCAACTCATCCATGACCACTGGCTGCCTCCCCTCTGACTTCAAAATGGCCCGAGTTGCTCCCCTCCTCAAGAAACCAACACTCAACTTATCTGACGTCCAAAACTACTCCTCTCCATCCTCTCATGGCTGGGCGTCTCAGGCGCTGCACACTCTTGGATTGCATCCTACCTGGCAGGACACTCCTACCAGGTGACGTGGAGAGGATCTGTGTCTGCACCACTTACTCTTACTACTGGTGTCCCCCAGGGCTCGGTTCTAGGCCCTCTCCTCTTCCCTCTATACACCAAGTCACTCAGCTTCATCATATCCTCACATGGTCTCTCCTATCATTGTTATGCGGATGACACACAACTACTTTTCTCCTTCCCCCCTTCTGACACCCAGGTGGCGACACGCATCTCTGCATGCCTTGCATATATCTAAACTTAGGTGTCGGCCAACCACAAGCTCAACAATACGAAACATCTCTTCCTCCCGAGGAAGGCCTGCCCGCTTAAAGACCTCTCCATCACGGTTGACAACTCCAGTGTCAACCTCCAAGAGTGCAAAGAACCTTTGCGTGACCCTGGACAACAAACACCCTGTAGTTCTCTGCAAACATTAGAGCAGTGACTCGCTCCTACAGGTTCATGCTCTACAACATCCGTAGAGAATGACCCTACCTTACACGAAGCGGTGAAGGACCTAATCCAGGCCCCTCCCTACCTTCAGGCTATGCTCAAAACCTACACCCCAACCCGAGCACTCCGTTCTGCCACCTCAGGTCTCTTGGCCCTCCCAGCCCTACCGGAGGGAAGCTCAGACCAAAGGACAGATTTCCACCGGTCTAATGTCCATTGCGCCGGTTTCTTGGCCCAAGCAAGTCTCTTCTTCTTAATGGAGTCCTTCAGCAGTGGTTTCTTTACAGCAATTCGACCATGAAGGCCTGATTCACGCAGTCTTCTCTGAACAGTTGATATTGAGATGTGTCTGTTACTTGAACTTGAAGCATTTATTTGGGCTGCAATTTCTAAGGCTAATTAACTTGTTTTTTTTTGCAGCAGAGGTAACTCTGGGTCTTCCTTTCCTGTAGCGGTCCACATGAGAGCCAGTTTCATCATAGCACTTGATGGTTTTTGCGATTGCACTTGAAAAAACTTTCAAAGTTCTTGAAATTTTACAGATTGACTGACCTTCAGGTCTTAAAGTAATGATGGTTGTTTCTCTTTGCTTATTTAAGCTGTTCTTGGCATACTATGGACTTGGTCTTTTACCAAATGGGGTTATCTTCTGTATAACAACGCTACCTTGTCACAACACAAGTGATTGGCTCAAACGCATTAAGGAAAGAAATTCCACAAATTAACTTCTAACAACGCACACCTGTTAATTGAAATGTATTCCATGGGACTACCTCATGAAGCTGGCTGAGAGAATGCCAATAGTGTGCAAAGCTTTCATCAAGGCAAAGGGTGACTACTTTGAAGAATCTCAAATATAAAATATATTTAGATTTGTTTAACACTTTTTTTCGTTACCATATGTGTTATCTTATAGTTTTGATGTCTTCACTATTATTCTACAATATAGAAAATTGTAAAAATAAAGCAAAACCGTGGAATGATTTGGTGTGTCCAATCTTTTGACTGGTACTGTACGTTTTTGAGAAACAGTGTTCTTTCTATGCCTGTGATATGTGGTTGTCCCACCTAGCTATCGTAATATGAATCCACTAACTAAGTCACTCTGGATAAGAGCGTCTGCTAAACGACTGAAATGTAGAATGGTAAATGCATAAGCTACGAAGACAACAAACACAATTGCATTTTATCGATGGCAATTTGAATACACAGAGATACTGTGACAAGATCCTGAGGTCCATTGTCGTGCCATTCATCAGCCACCATCACCTCATGTTTCAGCATGATAATGCACAGCCCCATATCACAATGATCTGTACACAATTCCTGGAAGCTGAAAATGTCCTAGTTCATCCATTGCCTGCATACTCAGATATGTCACCCATTGATATGTCACCGCATGTTTGGGAAGCTCTGGATCAACGTGTACAACCGCGTGTTCCAGTTCCCGCTAAAATCCAGCAACTTCGCTAAGCCATTGAAGAGGAGTGGGACAACATTCCACAGGCCACAATCAACAGCCTGATCAACTCTATGGGGGCCTAATGAATTTATTTGAATTGACTGATTTCCTTATGTGAACTGTAACTCAGTAAAAGCTTTGAAATTGTTGCATGTTGGGTTTATATTTTGTTCAGTGTAAGTAAAACAATTTGATTCACAGGATAAATTACTCCCTCAATAGCAACTTACTGGGGAGAAATAAGATCTAACATAGGGAAAATAATGGAACTTGACATAGAACAAACATTCATTTCTTTGTACTTGGGTGAAATACCTGATAACTTGCATAATAGAGAAAAGTACCTCTTGAAGTGGCAGCCAGTAAAAAGGCTATCACTAGGAAATGGCTACAAAAAGACCCTCCCACCGCGACACAATGGATGGACATTGTTAAAGAAATACACCACATGGAACGTATGACCTTCGCTTTAAGAACTCAAGAGGAGAGAGGACAGGAATATTGGGAAAAATGGATTTCGTACATGGAAATGGTCTAATTTCAAAAGATAACAAAGTAACTAACGTGATGAAGGTATGATGTGCACTGTAACTGCCAGATCTTATTTTTTTAAATTATTTTGTTGTTGTTGTTGTTCTTTTACTTTACTTTCTTTGTGCTTTCTTTGTGTTCCACAATAAAAACAAAGTTAAAAAAGGATAAATTACTATACAGTTCTACACAGGTCTATACATCCCTATACAGGTCTATACATCTCTATACAGGTCTATACATCCCTATACAGGTCTATACATCCCTATACAAGTCTATACATCCCAATACAGGTATATACATCCCTATACAGGTCTATACATCTCTATACAGGTCTATACATCCCTATACAGGTCTATACATCCCTATACAGGTCTATACATCCCAATACAGGTATATACATCCCTATACAGGTCTATACATCCCTATAGAGGTATATGCATCGATATATACAGCTCTATGCATCCCTATACAGGTCTATACATCCTATACAGGTCTATACATCCCTATACAGGTCTATACATCCTATAAAGGTCTATACATCCCTATACAGGTCTATACATCCCTATACAGGTCTATACATCCCTATACAGGTATATTCAGGTCTATGCATCCCTATACAGGTCTATGTAGGTCTATACATCCTATACAGGTCCGATGCTTTTTACACTGCTGCTACTCGCTGTTTATTATCTATGCATAGTCACTTTACAAATGACCTCGACTAACCTGTACCCCCGCACATCGACTCGGTACCGGTACCCCCTGTATATAACCACATTATTGTTATGTATATTCCTTGTGTTACTTTTAGATTTTTTACTTTATTTTATTTAGTAAATATTTTATTAACTCTATTTCTTGAATTGCGTTGTTGGTTAAGGGCTTGTAAGTAAGCATTTCACAGTAAGGTCTACACTTGTTATATTCGGTGCAAGTGACGAATACAATTAAATTTTATTTGTTTTCCTCAGGTACTGTATGTGCTGACATGTGAGACCTGTCAGAGGAAAACCGCTGTACTCTCACTGCTCCACCATAGTGCAGTGAGACCTATAAGAGAGAGAGAGCAGTGAGGGCACTTGTCCTTGACAGCCTGGGCAGACATGACATGAGGGGGAGTCTGGTGCTTAAGGTCCTCACCCAACATCCATCCCTCAGCACCTCTATCTGCACTGGGACACTCAAGGCCCCGGGGCCGTTATGAGAGTATGAAGGACAGAGGCGGCTAGATAAGAGGAGGAATACAGAGCACAGTGCAGTGGGATGCGATGCAGTTAGACCAGCCACAGCCAGCCACTACATGACACACTGCCCACACTCATTTAGTCACAGCCGTCACTGGAACACGGGGTCTGCCACTGACAGGAGATAAGAGAATGTGTAATCATAGACATTGTCATGGATTTGTCCATCTTCCTTAGGATGCTGACTGAAATGTTCAGTAATTTTGACTTTAATCCACATCCTATCCCAGAATCACCAGGATGAGTGTTGAAGGAGTCTGTAATACCTACATGTTTCAAGCAGACCACCATAGACCCTGTGCCCAAGGAAGCGAAGGTAATCTGCCTAAATGATTACCGCCCCGTAGCACTCACATCGGTAGCCATGAAGTGCTTTGAAAGGCTGGTCATGGCTCACATCAACAGCATCCTTCCGGATACCATAGAACCACTCCAATTCGCATTACCGCCCCGACAGATCCACAGATGACGCAATCTCAATCGCACTCCCAATACAATGCCCTTTTCCACCTGGACAAAAGGAACACCTATGTGAGAATGCTGTTCATTGACTACAGCTCAGCGTTCAACACCATAGTGCCCACGAAGCTCATCACTAAGCTAAGGACTCTGGGACTTAAACACCTCCCTCTGCAACTGGATCCTGGACTCCCTGACGGGCTGTCCCCAGGTGGTAAGGGTAGGCAACAGCACATCTGCCACGCTGATCCTCAACACTGGGGCCCATCAGGGGTGTGTACTTAGTCCCCTCCTGTACTCCATGTTCACCCACGACAGCGTGGCCAAACACGACTCCAACACCATCATTAAGTTTGCTGACGACACAATAGTGGCAGGCCTGATCACCGACAATGATGAGACAACCTATAGGGAGGAGGTCAGAGAACTAGCAGTGTGGTGCCAGGACAACCTATCCCTCAATGTGAGCAAGACAAAGGAGCTGATCGTGGACTTCAGGAAAAGGCGGGCCGAACAGGCCCACATTAATATCAACGGGGCTGTAGTGGAGCGGGTCAAGAGTTTCAAGTTCCTTGGTGTCCACATCACCAACGATCTATCATGGTCCAAACACACCAAGACAGTCATGAAGAGGGCACGACAAAACCTTTTCCCCCTCAGGAGACTGAAAAGATTTGGCATGGGTCCCCAGATCCTCAAAATGTTCTACAGCTGCACCATCGAGAGCATCCTGAACGGTTGCATCACCGCCTGGTATGGCAACTGCTCGGCATCTGACTGTAAGACGCTACAGAGGGTAGTGTGTACGGCCCAGTACATCACTGAGGCCAACCTTCCTGCAGTCCAGGACCTATATGATAGGAGGTGTCAGAGGAAAGCCCATAAAATTGTCAGAGACTCCAGTCACCCAAGTTATAGACTGTTTTCACTGCTATCGCATGGCAAGAGGTACCGGAGTGTCAAGTCTTCTTGAACTGCACTGTTGGTTAAGGGCTTGTAAGCAAGCATTTCACGGTAAGGTTTACACTTGTTGTATTCTGCGCATGTGACAAAGAAAGTTTGATTTGATTTGAATCACTCAAATAGCTTAGTTAGACTTTTTGTTTGTTCTCTGATTGATTCAATAAACCAATCTGTCACGTCCAGGCCTGAGAAGACAGGCTGGTGTGTTTAGTTTTGGTTTTGGTGTAGGGTTTTTTATGTTCTAGGTGACAGATAATAATAATTTTGTTATTTTCCCAGTTACGTTCGTCATAAATAAAATGTATACTGGAAGCATCGCTGCGTCTTGGTCTTTCCTTTCCGAAGATAGTGACACAATCTCTATATTTGATTCCATAGATACTGTAGTGCAGTGGTTCCAAACCTTTTTCGGTTACTGCTCCAACAACTGAATTTGGCTCTGTCCGGAATTCCCCTGAAGTACCCCCTCATGTGCATTTTACCAGTATCCAAATGGACTCATGAGTCAAGTACCCCTGGTTGGGAACCACTACTGTAGTGTATAAGGCCATGTGTTTCTCTAGAACTGACAATGAAACAAGAACACAGACTCCAAACAACCCTTAAAGTACTCCACACCTAAGAGCACTACCGCTCCTGATTTCCATGGAACGGAATTCATTTTCAATAGCTGACATTCACAGAGAGGGCTGGGCAGGGGGCCGGGGGGGCACTACAAGCAGCCTCGCACGGCAGTGGATCATTCCACACCCACAATGGCGAGAGCTGGAGGTGAAATGATTTCATCATTCAAAGTGACAGGCTCTAATGAAACGAGATCCACTAATAAATCATTAGAAAATGCAGCGTCCTGTCTGAACAGTCCGGCGTTTGCCTGCCTGCCTGCCTGTCTGGGCCTCCTGATCACAAATAGCTTGCTCCCCCCTTCTGTCGTGACCACTAGAAAAAAACATGAGCCCCTTTATATTATGTTTCCAAGGGTTCTACTCAGAGGCCCCCAACGCAACTACAGGAAGTATGAGAGTCTTTTCAGGGTCAGATTTGATGAGTACATCTGCTAGAAAAAGCAGACATTCATTACAAAGTTGAAGGTTATATTCTCTGAACTTCATCTCAAGTACTGTCTTTTGCCAGGAGAAGTGTTACAGGTCCCAGTTTTGGGACTGGTGCAGCAGATAATAGGTCCTGTAACACAGGATAAATAATGAAATAGGAGAACGTGGCTTCTCTTTCAAAGGTTCTCAAAAAAACAAAAACATTCTCTCAAGTGCAAATCATCTTTTTCTGTCTTTTCATTGTATTCAATGTTTATAATTTTTTGGGGGGATTTTATAATTTGTTTCATAAATCCCTGACATATCATTTCAATCAAAAATACATACATTTACACATCAAAAAACTACAATCCAATTCACATCCTAAAAGTATTTACATTCATACCCCAAACATATTTACTCTTAACTTAAATTCACCTGTTCAGGTTATAAAGATTGGTATAACTCATTAGAAGTGACTTTATACCCATGATCAAAATACACTGGGTGAATGTAAGAAGGGCTAATAGAAAGACACGACTATTGCAAATGACATTAATGCTAATTATTGGAAAATGAGTGAACAAGCAAGCATAGCGCTAACAGAAATTTTGCAACTAACTGACCAGAGCTAGCAAACATTTAACAGCTAAGCTAGCGGCTTTTCTAACATTTACAGTACAATTCCAAAGTTCTTAAACATCACATTAAATCTCTAAACCCTTAGGATAGTGTCTGGAGTGTCTTTTTCAACAACAAAACATTTTCAGGAGTTAACAATTCGTTTTTTTCTAGATCAAAGGAATGTACCGCCATCATTTCATTTTACATTCAACATGCATTTTCTGTCTTGTACAAAGTTAAACAATTACTATGTTGTTCAAAATCATTACATTCACTTCAACAGGCAAGTTACAAAACTATGTTGTGGTATTCAGTGTATTTTTGCACTTTACTGACCTGAAGAAAATGTGGCTTCTCTTTCAAATATTCTCTCAATTATGAGAACACATACAGTAGGCGCAGGGTCGCATATAGTCCCAGTGTGAAGCCTCACACGTCTCACTGCCCCCTACTGGCCAACAGTAGTATAAACGCATCGCAATGGCGATACCTTGGAGGACTGACATTTCAGTAAAAGCATTCTTCCCCAAAACAAAGAAACAATACATAAACACAATTGTGACCATACATTTTGTGTGCGTCACAAAAACATACTCCAATGTTCAGCAAAACACAGCAGACAAACAAAGGACAACAACACACACTGTAGTACCTATTTGTGATACAATCCCCTTGTTTCTTACAGGTGGACAAAAACAGACTAATAGCTCCAACGACAGCTGCTCCCCGTTGTCATCTCTGAATACTGATTTGTCATTAATCCTGCTGTAGGGGATGTAAAGAGAAAACCCCTCACATCTGCAATGGATACGTCAGGTGCTGGTGCCACATGGAGCCTTGATAGGCGGATTGATATTCAGTGTAATTAAGCTGTTTCTACTGGCAGAAGACATGTTTAATTAAAAGGCAGTGATTTGTAGTCGCTAGCCCCGCACCCAGGCACTGACCTTCTGCTGCCAAACAATGGCCTCTATGGACAGCAGCTGGGTGTCAGCAGCTGGACTGGATTACTATATTTACATACTCAATTGGCCCACAAGCCTCTTTTGTTCTGGGGAAACTGAATATAGAATGTGGATAGGGATGGGAAGGCTACAATGGAAGCGTGTTTGTACATTTCCAAGAGAAAGAGATAGCATATGCTCTGGCATTGGGGCACTATTTTCTCCCATGGGCACAGACAAAATGATGCCAAAAGAATGGTAACAATGCAAACAGCGCCACACAATTTGGTGTCTGAAATTCTCTCCCATCATAACGATGACGAATGTAATTATGTAAACAATATAGAAGCATAAAAATGTAGGCTATAAACCAATATATTTCATTGGGCTACCACTAATTAATTTGGTGGGTGCTTATTTTTGTCTTATTTCACACATATACACACTTGTATGTGTTTTTTTGGCACATCCCAACTCCCCCTGAGACACCTCGGAGAGGGGGCTCACGGCCAGCCCGGGTCACCTTTGTCCGGCGTCCCTAGCTAGGCTACCTGCAGCCCAATAACTTGACCTATGTGATCTTTCTTATACCCAATACAGAAGTCTAATAATGTGAGTTGTGAAAATAATAGCTCTTCTATTAGGTCATTTGGGATATTTATAAACCTAAGTGCACTAATTATATATATATATATGTGTGTGTGTGTAACAATGCCTCACATGGACATTTCCCTCCATTTCCCCCCAACACATGGTACACATGACTTGCTAAATGAACTATTACTTGTTAAATTAACTTAAAGACAAAGTAACAAGTCTAGCTCGTTCCCAGAGTCGTTATGGAGGTGAGTAATGTCAGACAGATGGCTTGCCCTGTGGACGTTTTGTTTGGCTTGTGACGGAAGGTTGCATTTTCTCTTCATAATTGGACTACAGGAGCAAACACTGGAGTGGGATTGTTGTTTCCCTCCACCTTTGTTACTACTAGAAGTCTCCATGTATTTTACAACAAATATGTATTTGAAATATGTCTCAGTGCAGTGCCCACATAACAACTTTAGCATGGAACATGGGCACGTAATGAAATGTTAAATCTCCATCCATGTATTTGAACTGCAACCAATTGTCACGCCCTGACCTGTATGAGCCTTTTAATGTCTCATTTTGGTTTGGTCAGGGTGTGAGTTGGGGTGGGCATTCTATGTTCTATGTTGTATTCCTTTGTTTTTGGCCGGGTATGGCTCTCAATCAGGGACAGCTGTCTATCGTTGTCTCTGATTGGGAACCATACTTAAGTAGCCCTTTTTCCCTCCTATCTTTGTGGGAAGTTAACTTTGTTTGTAGGTGTCTATGCGCCACACAATTCATGTCCGATCTTTGTTTATTGTTTTTGTTTCGGTGAGTTTAGCGAATAAACATGTTTTTCTCAACCCGGCACGCTGCGCTTGGGTCCGTCCTTGAAGATCGTGCCACCAATACCTCTCTCCATCCTATGAGGTTCAGGCATAGAATTGCCCTAAATACCTAATACAATTTCCATTGTATTTTCCTCAGATAAAAATATATTCTGCAATCTACAAACCTACTAATAATGGTAGTATGTATAACCCAGATACGGTATAGCTTCTTAACAAACAAGAGACTCTCAGAAGAGCTCTAATCTTAATAAACACTCTGCATTACAACAGTGGGTTTGCATCAGACCATAACACTGATATCCCAACCCGCCTTTGATTCACTAGCAAATTAACATTAATCACAATACCAGAGCAAGTACAATATCCAAAGGTCTTTTCTCTGGTGTGTATTCAGATGATTTGGAACGTTAGAGAGGCGTCTGGTTTTATTGCGAGGCCTTCTATTTAGATGCAATGCTAATAGGGGAAATTCTAGTCACGGCTGGAAGTGGAACCTAGTCGCTCTTGAAATCAATGAAGCTGCGTAGCTCGCAAAAAATAATTATAAAACACCAGTTAAATGAATCACTACTAATCACAACCCCTAACATATGTTTTTAATATGTATTGAATAAAACGAGTGTTTCTATTTTCCTGATGTAACGAAGCAGTTGTACATCATTAAGTACTATGATGACAGAAAGCACAATTTATTCCTGTCCTGTGTTTATCTATACAGAATGCCTAAAACAACATACTAGTGCCACTAGATTCAAGTCTAACCATAGACCAATATGGGAATCCAATACAAACAATTATTTATTTTGTCTCTGTGCTATTCGGTACACTGAGATGGAAGCCAGGTCTGGAAGCCAGTGGCTGGAACATCAAGTCACATGTTTTACCCGGTTTGGAGTGTAGGGAAGGCAGGGGTAGGAGAGGGAAGAGAGAGAGAGGGCCACAGGGCCTTGCCTCCCAGCACCCACAATCCTTTGGTAAACAAAACGCAGCCAGCGGAGGAAAGCAAGCCCTCTGAGAAATAAAGCAACTACGGCAGAAACATGACACTGTATTTAATGGGCCCGGATTTTATTAATTCAAACCTAATAATTTATGGATTCAAGGGAAGATGAGCGCTGCACAGAAATAAAAATGTTTAACAAAAATGAACAAGAATACAAAGGAATAAAACAGAGGGGGAAATAAAAACAGAAGCTTACTGGACACGTTGGTGGTGATAAGGTACTCGACATGATATTAGCATTCATTAGGTGTGTGTCGATAGACAACATTATATGTGTCGATACACGCCTGTTCCCAGAATGGCTGTCGAGAAGAGCAGTGAGAGAGAGAGAGCACAGTGGTAATGACCTAATGAGTGGAACTATCGGCTCCAGTGAAGAGAGTTAGTTATTAACCACAATCTGTTATCAACAGACATTACATTCCACTCAGCTGTAGTGTTAATCTCTTCTCACATTGTTTTATAATATCTCCCTGTAACCCACTCAGTCTCCATCAGTAGAGGAGAAGGAGATTTATAGCCACAGGGGGCGTTCTGTTTAATCAATCCTTCACCCACCACGTCTGGAGATCAGGCGACACACTTCTGATGCTGCTGTGTTGATGCTTTTGAAAAAGGAACCTGAACCCACACTGGGAGTCTAATACTCATCACTCGGAATCCCAAGCCCATGACAAATAGATTGAGGCATATAATCAAAGAGCCCTCTTCTTTCCCAGTAACTTTAAAACTCAAATATTGACACAGTAATTACATAATGAACCAATTTTCCAGGGCAGCTTGCAAGACAAGTGAAGCTTGAAGGACAGACGAAAGGTTTGTAAAATGTTGATAACAAATTATCTGTAAATGTCACTGGTAATTGGCCTAATGACAGAATGCCTTTTCTGGTTAAACTGGTCAACAATTGCCACTTAGAGAGAGACGGCAGGGAAAAACATTTTCTCACTACGTCAACTAGTACGTCTAGAATATTGATTTCCTGAGGGAGAAATGTTGCTGGGATTTAGAGTACGCAATCAAAGCTAATCAATTACCTAATTTAGAGATAAACCATGGCTTACTGTCATTAACTTTGTTGATGAAAAATTTAATTAAAGCACAGAATTGACTAAAGGAAAAATGATCTGAATTCATACTAAAAGCTACAGTAAATATCCACCTTTATTCATTAAAGAAATATGTAATTGGTTTAATTTCAAAGGTGGAATCATTTCACGGGATCCATTTGTCCTACGCCTTTTCTTTCCTCATGCAGACATGTTGAAATGTGTTACATTTGGGAGGCAGAGAGCAGAGCAGAATAGCAGTGAGCAGTAGGCCAAATGAGGCATGTTTCCCTTAAAAGCTTTCTCAGGTGGCTTCTGCATGACTTCAGCTGGTTGGAGGAAGAGGAGGGAGGGACGATCCTCTCTCTCAACCTCCCGGCCCCCCCTCTCTCAGCCACGGGGCGTGGGTAAGAGGATCTTCTCTGGCTGGGTGATGTGATGTGTGTGAGTAAATATATTTAAAAAATGTCAACCCAAAAACCTGATTTACATTATATTTAGTAGCTGTGGAGTCTTACCATCCCTCATAATCCCTAGTCGAATACAAACACAGCCTCCTACTGTATATATTTCTGCTTCTTGTATCTACAAAACACTATGAGGGGTATGTCTATATGAAAACCGTTTCGCTCTGATTCTGTGGACGTGATGGGTTACCTCACCAACCCCTGATAGTAATTAAACGCCTGGATGAGACGTGGTGATGCCCCTGTCGTCTTGGCCGTTTTAGGTAATGAATCATAAAATCTCCTGAGAGTTATTCCACCATTTTGCGCATTACTTTCCATTCAAGCCTAAACTCTCTCTGTTTTGTTTTCTCTCCCAATAACATCTGGCGCTCTCCACCACTCCCTCCCACTTGTCCTTCAGTTGGAGCCGCTGGAACAGGAGGAGAGAGAGGGGAGGAGAGGCAGATGCCGGAGGCTCAGATGAAAACTTTGTCTTAGTGTTATGGAGTTGGACGGGAGCCAGACTCAGAGAAGCAGGCACTGCGTCAGCAGCAGTGTGATAAAAATGGTTCAAGGCAGGATGGGAAATATCAAACCCCTCATTAGGTGAAGTAAAAGCACACACTTCCTTAAGGATTAGAAAACTGGTTTACATACCGATAAGCATCGGAATGTTAATTGAATTCCTCGGTTTCCTGTCATTTGCTCACTTTTGGTGCTAGCCAGGTAATGAAGTAAGGTGTCTTACATGACAATAACCAACAGCACAAATTCACAACTAGATCAGTAGAAGTATAGTAAGAGAAAGGAAATGTTATTTTCAAACACCTAAGGGCAGAGATACTTAGGGCATTCTTGATACACAGGGGAAACTGTTGAGCATGAAAAACCCAGCAGTGTTGCCGTTCTTTACACACCCAAACCTGTACACCATACCTCGTTCAAAGGAACTTAATTATTTTGTCTTGCTCGTTCACCCTCTGAATGGCACACATAGACAATCCATGTCTCAATTGTCTCAAGGCGTATAAATCCTTCTTTAACCTGTCTCCTCCCCTTCATCTACACTGATTGAAGTAGATTTAACAGGTGACATCAATAAGGGATCATAGCTTTCACCTGGATTCACCTGGTCAGTCTGTCATGGAAAGAGCAGGTGTTCCTACCCTCAGTGTAGAATACAACAATCTGAATCTGGGGTATTAGATTCATTCAACAGGGACTACAGAACCTTATCGTAAGCCCTTTGAACTCTGGACTACATCTCGCAAAACAATTCTAATTCAGTATCTAATACAATTAGTTGTTAAACGCACATTGACAATAAACATGCTTGTAACATCTAAAAAGGTGTCTTGGTGTCACAATCATCCTCTGAAGCTGAATATAAAACCATGAGTTTAATTTAAATGCTGTTTAACGCAAATACTGTTAGAGCGACACCCTGCCTCTTGTAAATAAATAGTGAGACGAATGTGATTTGGCATTTAGTATTCATCTTTTTCATGCTTGAGAGGTTTCATCTTATCACAAAAAAGGTCAAATGCAGGCAGAACCAGAGCAGTTAGATTTGCTCATTTGGCAGGTCTTACTGAAATGACATGAATAGTGCCACAAGAAAAATGTGTGTTCATGGAAAATTCTGATGTAGGCCTACAGTACAGCATTGTACCTCTTCACAAATTGAGACACTCATACATACAATTTCTCTCTCGGGTATGAAAGTGTATGACAGTGACTTTGATTCCTGCAAGATATGAGCAAACAGTAGCCTATTGAACATACAGTCTGTACTGAAGACATTCTACTGCAAGAATGATTTGGATTTGACTTTTGTTGAAAAAATATATACTGTATAATCCAAGATTTTTACCCTAACAAAACATACATACACTGAGTGTACAAAACATTCGGAACACCTTCCTAATATTGAGTTGCATCCCCTCTACAAGGTGTCGGAAGCGTTCCACAGGGATGCTGGCCCATGTTGACTCCAATGGTTCCCAAAGTTGTGTCAAGTTGGCTTAATGTGGTGGACCATTCTTGATACACACGGGAAAGGGAAAAGGTTATACCTAGTCAGTTGTACAACTGAATGCATTCAACTGAAATGTGTCTTCCGCAAACCCTCTGAATCTGTTGTGCGGGAAAAACCCAGCAACATTGCAGTTGTTGACACACTCAAACCGGTGCGCCTGGCACCTACGTACTAGCATACCCAGTTCAAAGGCACATACATATTTTGTCTTGCCCATTCACCCTCTGAATGGCACACATACACAATTCAAGTCACAATTGTCTCAATTGGCTTCTTTAACCTGTCTCTTCCCCTTCATCTACACTACTTGGAGTGGATTTAACAAGTGATATCAATAAGGGATCTTCACCTAGATTCCCCTGGTCAGTTTGTCATAGAAAGAGCAGGTGTTCCTAATGTTTTGTACACTCAGTTACATTAAACACATTACCTCCAGAAGTTGGGAATCAGTCTGTCTCCACTACATCCTCTACACATCTCCCCTGCTATTTACTTACAACTCTGAATAATTCAATGAGGGCACTTGTGGATGTTTTGCATCCTGTGCATGTTTTATCTGCAGAACATGAAGTGGCATTTAAAGTTAATAAAAGGCTCTTTTCCCTGGAACAGCCCCCAGCATCGGCTCCATGCAGCATATGTTTGATTGCATTAAGTCAGAGAAGGGAAATTATCTCTCAAACCTGATCATTATCTCATGAACATTCATAACTCAATTACCCAGCACTCTCTCTGCTCTGAGCTGGGGGCGGGAGGGGAGCGGGCGGATATGGGGTGCCATCTCAACCCCCCTGCCAGGATGCGCCTGCGTCGGTCTCTCAAACGCCTGACGTTCTCTATCAATCACTACATTCATTCCCCTGGTGTTTTAGGAAATGTCGTACAATTGTATATAAAAAAGGTCTGTGTACCGTTTTATGACATTATACATTTTTTTACATTTTAGTCATTTAGTTGCGGCTTAACGTAGTGAGTGCATACATTTTTCACACTTTTTTGTACTGGTCCCCTGTGAATTCCCTTTGATAAGTGCCAGTAGATATATCATACTACACTATGCATGGCACAGTCCAAGTAAGTGTGGCATTGCAGAGTGGCTGAGCCATGCAAAATTAATTGAAAATACAAGTACACCAAGTCATTGTGGCACAATTCCACCACACTATTCGGCAGGCCCCATTTCAGAACAGCTATGAGACCTCCAGAGTTTGTTGTGATGACGTGCTTGCGGAGTGTGGAATGTTCCAGACCGACTGACTGTTTTCCTGTGGACCAGTCAGCTTGGTGAACCTGTAAATTCCACATACAGCTACAGTACATGATGGCATGTTTCACTGTGTCTCGCAAAAGTCAATAACACTGTACGTGATGTGAAAACTCAAAGGTCTGTAATCAGTGAATGGCCTCCAAACATACAGCTTTACTGACACTCAGCTGTGTTCTGCTGTGAAGTGGCAACAGTGAGACAAAGCAGCACATCCACATAGACAGTGAGGGAGAAGTAACATGCTTCACGCCAGTAAAGTGGCAAAGATGGAATAGGGAATCTATCACCAGAAGGTGTTTGCTTTCTGACTTCTCAATACGTTTACACAATGCTGTTTTAAAACGGGTCATATCCCATGTTAATGACACCAACTACAAGCTCATGATCAGTGAGAGATACAAAGAAGCGAGCATGAGAGATGTTGGGTCTCTCTCTAAATTAATTGGATTTGGGGAAAAATAGCAGAAACCCCACACACCAACACAGCTCTATAACTGTCAGACACCACCTCAGCTAACTACACACCAACACAGCTCTATAACTGTCAGACACCACCTCAGCTAACTACACACCAACACAGCTCTATAACTGTCAGACACCACCTCAGCTAACTACACACCAACACAGCTCTATAACTGTCAGACACCACCTCAGCTAACTACACACCAACACAGCTCTATAACTGTCAGACACCACCTCAGCTAACTACACGGAACACAGCTCTATAACTGTCAGACATCACCTCAGCTAACTACACTGGTCACAGCTCTATAACTGTCAGACACCACCTCAGCTAACTACATTGGTCACAGCTCTATAACTGTCAGACACCACCTCAGCTAACTACACACCAACACAGCTCTATAACTGTCAGACACCACCTCAGCTAACTACACTGGTCACAGCTCTATAACTGTCAGACACCACCTCAGCTAACTACACACCAACACAGCTCTATAACTGTCAGACACCACCTCAGCTAACTACACTGAACACAGCTCTATAACTGTCAGACACCACCTAAGCTAACTACACTGAACACAGCTCTACAACTGTCAGACACCACCTCAGCTAACTACACCAACACAGCTCTATAACTGTCAGACACCACCTAAGCTAACTACACTGGTCACAGCTCTATAACTGTCAGACACCACCTCAGCTAACTACACTGGTCACAGCTCTATAACTGTCAGACACCACCTCAGCTAACTACACTGAACACAGCTCTATAACTGTCAGACACCACCTAAGCTAACTACACGGAACACAGCTCTATAACTGTCAGACATCACCTCAGCTAACTACACTGGTCATAGCTCTATAACTGTCAGACACCACCTCAGCTAACTACATTGGTCACAGCTCTATAACTGTCAGACACCACCTCAGCTAACTACACACCAACACAGCTCTATAACTGTCAGACACCACCTCAGCTAACTACACTGGTCACAGCTCTATAACTGTCAGACACCACCTCAGCTAACTACACTGGTCACAGCTCTATAACTGTCAGACACCACCTCAGCTAACTACACTGGTCACAGCTCTATAACTGTCAGACACCACCTCAGCTAACTACACTGAACACAGCTCTATAACTGTCAGACACCACCTAAGCTAACTACACTGAACACAGCTCTACAACTGTCAGACACCACCTCAGCTAACTACACCAACACAGCTCTATAACTGTCAGACACCACCTAAGCTAACTACACTGGTCACAGCTCTATAACTGTCAGACACCACCTCAGCTAACTACACTGGTCACAGCTCTATAACTGTCAGACACCACCTCAGCTAACTACACACCAACACAGCTCTATAACTGTCAGACACCACCTCAGCTAACTACACGGAACACAGCTCTATAACTGTCAGACATCACCTAAGCTAACTACACTGGTCACAGCTCTATAACTGTCAGACACCACCTCAGCTAACTACATTGGTCACAGCTCTATAACTGTCAGACACCACCTCAGCTAACTACACACCAACACAGCTCTATAACTGTCAGACACCACCTCAGCTAACTACACTGGTCACAGCTCTATAACTGTCAGACACCACCTCAGCTAACTACACTGGTCACAGCTCTATAACTGTCAGACACCACCTCAGCTAACTACACTGAACACAGCTCTATAACTGTCAGACACCACCTAAGCTAACTACACTGAACACAGCTCTACAACTGTCAGACACCACCTCAGCTAACTACACCAACACAGCTCTATAACTGTCAGACACCACCTAAGCTAACTACACTGAACAAAAATATAAAATGCAACATCTAAAGTGTTGGTCCCATGTTTCATGAGCTGAAATACAAGATCCTCAACAATTTCATGAGGACAGAAAGCTTATTTCTCTCAAGTTTTGTGCACAAATGTGTTTACATCCCTGTTAGTGAGCATTTCTCCTTTGCCAAGATAATCCATCCACCTGACAGGTGTGGCATATTAAGAAGCTGATTAAACAGCATGATCATTACAATGATCATTACAATGGTGCACCTTGTGCTGGGGACAATAAAAGGCCAACCGGCCTCACAAACGCAGACCACGTGCATGGTGTCGTGTGGGCGAGCAGTTTGCTGATGTCAACATTGTTAACAGAGTGCCCCATGGTGGTGGTGGGGTTATATTATGGGCAGGCATAAGCTACGGACAACGAACACAATTGCATTTCATCGATGGAAATTTGAATGAGATACCATGACGGGATCTTGAGGCCCATTGTTGTGCTATTCATCACCTAATGTTTCAGCATGATAGTGCACGGCCTCATTTTGCAAGGATCTGGTACACAATTCCTTGAAACTGAAAATGTCCCAGTTCTTCCATGGCCTGCATACTCACCAGACATGTCACCCATTGAGCATGTTTGGGATGCTCTGGATCGACGAGTATGACAGCGTGTTCCTGTTCACAATCAACAGCCTGATCAACTCTAGACGAAGGAGATGTGTCGCGCCACATGAGGCAAATGGTGGTCATACCAGATACTGACTGGTTTTCTGATCCATGCCCCTACTTTTTTTTTTAGGTATCTATGACCAACAGATGCATATCTGTATTCGCAGTCAGGTGAAATCCATAGATTAGGGCCTAATTAATTAATTTAAATAAACTGATTTCCTTATATAAACTCAGTAAATCTTTGAAATTGTTGCATGTTGCGTTTATACTGTATTTTTGTTCATAATGAAATAAATAAACAGATGTGTTTTGGCAGATGTTGTGTACCTTAAATGTATTGATAACTATAATTGAGGAAGGGCGTCACAGGTCAGCAGTGTCATTTGTGCCGGTTGTTTACTGGGGGCTATTGACGGCCGTATACACATCTTCCCCAGGCAATGTCTGTTGAATAATGGAGAAGGCATGACACTGGATCAAACAGGAGCTCTGTTCTGCTCTGCTAGCCCAGGGGCTCAATCCCACACCGCCAGCCCAGTTAGAGATCCCCAAGGTTAAACATGGGCGGAGTACGAAACAGGATCCCCGTCGATATGTTATCAATACGGGACCGGGGTCACCATCCCACAACCCATGTTTTAGATGAGAGAAACTGTTAGAAGTTCTTTACCTCGTCACTGGGAATTGGCCATCAAAATGATTTGATGAGTTTGATCAATATTGGTCCTTTCAAGTGGATTTGAATGTCTGATGACAAATGACTAAATACCAAGTAAATATAGATCAATATTCATGTTTATTTGAGTTCTGATTGTTTGTTTGCTAAATCGGGAGACTTTTTGACACTCAATGTCTGTTGTGTTCCTGTTCTTCTATTATTCATGGCATCACACAATTAGAAAGGGAATGCTGTAACAGCGGACCTCAGTGTTGGTTACACTGGAAGTTTCACTTCCAACACTTCCAGGGAGTTGTAATGATCATCTACTTTTCCTAGAGATGGATATAGTACACAATTAACAACAGTGAAATATACCTGTGGAAGTCTATAGCCAATCATAAAAGTCAGGAAACGTAGTTGAATAGGAAGGAAGGAAAGAAAGAGGAAGGGTGATTTGAGAGTGTGTTGCTGCCCAAGTGTTTGAACTCTCTGGCAGCCGTGACAAATAGCTGTAGAGTGTAGACGCTGACCAAGAGAGCAAATTCATTTTTAAATTACTCTCTGGGTGACTTCACTTCCTTAAAGAATTGCTAGAGGTCTACCTGCAAACATATGACTAAATCCCACATAGAGATTTATTCAATTTGGTTATTGCAGAGTTTGTAATGTGTCCGGGGAAGTCATTCTGTACAAACTGGCCCTGACCTCGGTCTTTTAACGTACAATAACAGTTTAAAATGAATAGGGAAATTCATTTGAAATGTATCATGGCCTTCATAGGTGAATTTCTCTATACTGTATTCCCCTTTGTTCAGTTTCCTTGCCCTTGATGATTGTATATCACAATAACATGCATGTTGAGTAAGAGAGAGACAGACAGAGAGAGAAATAGAGAGAGAGAGAGAAACAGGAAAAGAGAGAAGAATGCATGTATAGGAAGATGGGAGGACAGCTGAGATGGAGGCAGCATCAAATCATTACTCTCGACACGGGTTGCCATTCCAGCTGGGTGAGAATGGTGCTCTGTGCTGCTGACTCCCATGTGAGGCTCCTGGTCAAATAGGCAGTGTTAAATGTACTGATCAATAACCTGGATGTCACACAAATCCCCCCTGAAGATGGCTGACGGTGGAAACCATCCCAGAAGCAATTACTGTACCTCTGCAGGAATCTTCAGACGATGCCTCGAAGGGCAGAGACATTCGGAGAAAAACAAAACATTGAAGCCTTGCCAGGTCACTATCCTGGCCCTGCTCTCATAAATGTGGATCGCAGAGTCGTGACAACCATTTTTGTCCTCCCTTATTCTCAATAGAGCAGCCTGTTAATTGTTCAGAGACCAGGTTATATTTGTGAACAGAGAAACTTGGGATAGGCTAAAAATAACACAATCAATTTGTCAGTAAGTGCTGTAAACCAGGACATGTCTTTCCACTCAGCAGGGGCCATCATTACTGTGGACATGTCAGTCCAGACAGACAGGTGGGTCTGGCCCCTCCATTCATTAGCAGCTGAAGGCTAACAGATTGCTAATGAAAGATCCAAATGGACGAGAGGGCAGGGGAGCGCTGAAGAAAGCAGTCAACCAGTAAGAAACATGCTGTGTTAGGAGTTGAAGTAGAACTTCACTGGTACACCACCCATGTTCAACTATTACACCATATACTGTTACACCATATACTGTTACACCATATACTGTTACACCATATACTGTTACACCATGTACTGTTACACCATGTACACCATGTATACTTGCACAGCAAAAGCATGTCTGATGATTAAAGCTCATTTGATCTATGGTTTAAACATTGTTTTGTGAAAAACCCTGTAGTATCGACACATGTATTCTAACTGTGCAAGAAGCTGTGCAAGACAGACATTTTCTACTCCCAGTGTTTTCGTCATCCAATTGAGTTCGCAAAGTGGCAAATTGTCACTTTTTATTTTCTCTCCCACAGCCAACAGCAGGGAGGATAGCAATACAGACAGTAGCTGCTACTCATTGACTTTTCTCTTTTGCTTCTTTCTCCCAACTCTTCACACTGGCCTTGCTTCGTTCTGTCCATTTCCTCCCCGGGAAGGAAAGGCAGCGTCTCTAATTAGCACATATGATGGGGCTTTCTCCAACTACAAGCTCACACAAATACAACCCCCGCTGAGCAAATCCATCAAAGAATTAGTTCAAAGGGGGTTTGATTTTCCTACCTAGCATGACTGTGCTTCATAATACCTCAGCATGGGCCCAATTTGGTGCTGTGTAGCTGGGCCAAGGCCCCTCTCTGGGCCACATGCTGCCCATGGGGCCCACAAAGAGGGACTTGAAAGGGTCTGCACAACCTCCTGGTGGAAATATTATTGTATGTTCACATAATGATTCTCATTCTAGCCCAATAGCCCTCACGGTTAAAACAAATAACCACACATTTAGAGGGTATTTTTAGTCAACATCAGAACCCACATAGACAACATGATGTCCTCAACGCTCCGGTCTTCAGGTAAATTGTAGTGTGATGGAACGTTTTACATACACACATGCTAGCAACCACATTTGCCACTGGCAAATTATTTAAAAGGAGGAAAAAATATTAAATTGCATTGCTATACAATTCTGAATAATATTTTTGGTCTTTGACCAAAATGGTTTGAAGAAGGAATATTAAATTTTATTGCTATCCAATTCTGAATAATATTCTTGGTCTGTGACCAAAATGGTTTGAAGATGACAGCTATTCTGTCAATAGAACCATAGATTTACAAGCCAGTACATCCTTGGTGGTTGTTGACTTATCATCTGACCTTTACCTGACCTCCGAAGAAGCAGCAGGGGCTCAGATGTGTTCCCAAGTTAAATAACATCTTACACTGTTACTCCAGAATATGTCAATAGAGAACAAATAATCAGTATCTTCTGACAACCATGAAAGGTTTCAGACTCAATAACAGTACCAACATCAAAAGAACAATAATGGTGGTTGGATTTTCAAGATGTTCGAGAATTAAATGAAGTAGGACCTAATCCGACCTTTTAGAGCTCTAGAGAAAATGTAGTTGGAAGACAAGTGAGAAAAAAAGAGATGAACATCTTTGTTCACCTGTCCTTCTGAGGACAAAGAGGAAATGAAAGACAGTGCCATCTGAGAGACATGAATCTCAGCAGCATCGTGTCAGCTAACCACAGAAACACGAAATACAGCTCCCGGCCCTGTGTGAGAGTCGGGCCTGTGTGAGAGTCGGGCCTGTGTGAGAGTTGGTGAGCTGATCACTTTACATGGGTCTTCACTGGATAGGCCCAACGATTTCTGCCCATCATAAAGTTATTGACTTCCTTTCTTGTCCATCAGGAAGTCTTGTCAACAGAGCATGCCGTATATCAGAAATAGAATAATACATGAGTGGAGCCTGCAAGGTTTTGTAAATAAATACTTAAGTAATATTGGCCCCTTAAAACCCAGCTGTTAGGGTTGGTACTATAGGGCTCTGTGTGTAAATGAGGGCTAGGGAGAAAGAAGTGAAGAGAGACGGATGTTTGTGTCTCTTGCTCTGTAGAGGGCAGCACTAACCTCACAGATCCTCTGCTGAAGCTGGCCACAATCCCGACTCTTATCTTAATTCAGCCGAAGATATTAGCTCCAAGACACAAAACCAAATCTTTCTATTCCACTTCTCTCTCCTCGGATGATATAGACGCCCCTTAGACAGGGGCTGCTGCAGCACATTCATAATTAACGCATGTACACGCACGCACACACACCAAAAAGAGTGAAGATATTTATCCCAGAACTACCCGCCCTTGAATAAACACATTTTTCTCATTAGCTGGGTGTAATCTTCTTGTTTGAGTAAAATTACACTAGGATAGAGTTGGCTCTGCCTGTCTTGGTAATTGTTGATATTGTACCAGCCCCCTATTAGGCAGTGCATCTGAAAAGGTTAATTGCTGTGGCTGGTGCTTGTGATCTCTTTTTCAGTCTGTAGGCCTATCCCTCCACTCTACAACACCACAACCCCATATTAAACACTGGAGATCAATCAGGGAGAATGAAGACAAATTGAGACCAAAGTAGCACAGGTGCTCGAGGAACAGCATACTCTACACATTGAGCTAGACCTCTACACATTGAGCTAGACCTCTACACATTGAGCTAGACATCTACACATTGAGCTAGACATCTACACATTGAGCTAGACTTCAACACATTGAGCTAGACCTCTACACATTGAGCTAGACCTCTACACATTGAGCTAGACCTCTACACATTGACCTAGACCTCTACACATTGAGGCAATACTATGTTCTACTTTTACCTCAGCCTCATGCTGCAAAACAAACTTGCCTGTCATATTGTATCGATCAGATATCGACGGATCCATTTCATGATTTATGACACATCTTCTCATATCTCTAGTGCATTCTTCACAATCACATAGTAAACACCAATGCTACAACACACAGCAAAGTTACTCTGCAGGGGGTGGTTTGAATTAGGCTGCATTCCAATCTCAGAGCAGACTAATAGAGCAGCTAATTGCAGTGTGCCACTGACCAGTGCTTAACCCTGGACAGGCAGGCCCAAGTATGTAGCTGCAGAGCCTACCACTCCTCTCCTCTGGCATCATCTGCACAGATTAATTACACTCCTGATTCATTATACATGAGGCCCTTCCAGACGGTCCAGGCTCGACCTCAGTGGTTGACATGGCAGAAGGCACGGCACTCATTAGGAATTTACAATGCAAAGGAACTACAATATTGATGAAGGGCAGAGAACACTGAAATCTGAATTAAGTTTAATCATCCAGGAGAACGAGGGGGAGAGGGAGGAGAGAGCAGGAGAGGAGAGAGGGAGGGAGGAGAGAGAGAGAGCAGGAGAGGAGAGGAGAAAGAGAGAGAGCGGGAGAAGAAAGAGAGAGAGAGAGGGAGAGGAGAGAGAGAGAGGAGAGAGAGCAGGAATTAGCGCAACACATAACTGCAAGGAAAAAAGAAACAGGGGGTATCCATCAGTATTGTGATATTCTTCATTAGCATAAATTGAATTGGTTGCTAGAAGACCACAAGAAGGTAAACACGTAAGAAGGAAGGTAGGTAAGCCCACTCTATGTGTGCTTGGCAGGAGTTGCTGGAGAGACAGTATGTGTAGCAGAGGACAGCCATTAATGGTGTACTGACTAGGGTTGAATAGCGGGAACCCGGTTACCGAGATGTACAGCCCAAAACCACTCACTTTTCCCGGGATAAATAACTGTGAGAAACCGGTCAATTATTATAAATTATTTATATGAACTGCATGGCGTGAAATGGAACTGTTAAATTATATGCAAAGTCTAAATCTGGCTTCTCTACGGCCTCTGCATGATGAATCATCAACACTCAGGGTGGGGACAGACAGCCCATCTCAGTATGGAGCGCAGTTCACATTGCATGTAGACATATCATGTCATCATGGTAACTTTTTTTCTTGTGACAGGTAGGCCTACATTTGCTGCAGAATAACCAATGCTACAGTAATATAAAGACCGACTGCCTGTCTAATTTACCCATCTCCATCTGGCTTTCGGGGGTCACCTTTTTTTATTGTAAAGATTTTTCTTTTCTATTGCAGCTGCAGAGTTTTAAAAACAGCCTATCACTCGAATATCACTGCTTTAAATCATCAGTGCACGTACGAGCACTCTTGCAGTCTCTCTCCATCAACTCCATTCAAATTGCATCGAAACTAGATCATTTTGTTGATATATACAGTAGATTGATATACAGCCCTATATATAGACGTCCTAGCCTACCTCTTTCAGGTAATACATTCAATGCAGTATGAGCTTTATATTTAGCTAAATAATGATGGGTTATGCATAATAAGCTTCTAAACTCATAGCCTCTGTCTATTGTGCTCTGCTGGCCTCTCCTTAAAAAACGCTCCTGCAGGAAAAGCTAGAATTGCTTGCTGGACATAATTTTTTTTAGCATTTCTTATACCAGTAGACTATTTGAAGAGGGACGCAAGCTCTTTTTTGATTAATGTTAAATACAGAAGCCAATAACTCAGGGGTAGTTTGAAAGAAGAGCGAACACACGATGGCAGTAAGCTATAACCATTCAATCTTCATGAAAAGAAGTGAAAGCCTTCGGCATCTAATTACAGTCCTATATTATTCAAGGATGTCATTAGAATGATGAAAAGGACAACAAAACTTATTTAAGTGTTGAAAGCGAGGAAGGAATGAAGCAACAATAGAGAAAGAGGAAGGTTAATAACATCTGGGGAAATATTATGAAAAGTGTACATGCATCAGCCTACTAATTATACAAATAGGCCCTATTATATATCAAAATTAAAATCTAATTGGCTAGCCTATGCTTGCAACTTTGTAGGTTGCATGTTCTGCACCAGAATTGCATGTTAGCTCGCTGCTTTATCATGGTTTGAACGATGTTCGTAATTTCAGACCATATAATACAGTACAGTTCAGTAACACATTTCACGCACAAAAATATTAGCCTACTGGAGCTAGTTTCATTTATTGTCCCAAGAGAGCATTTATTTTTAATTTTTTATTTATTTAACCTTTATTTAACTAGGCTAGTCAGTTAAGAACAAATTTTTATTTACAATGACGGCCTGCCAAAAGGCAAAAGGCCTCCTGCGGGTACGGGAGCTGGGATTCAAAATACAATTTTAAATATAGGACAAAACAAACATCACAACAAGAGAGACACCACAACACTACATAAAGAGAGACCTAAGATGACAACATAGCATGGCAGCAACACATGAAAACACAGCATGGTAGCAACACAACATGACAACAGAATGGTAGCAACAAGAAAGTAGAGGCAATATATCACACAAAGCAGCCACAACTGTCAACAAGAGTGTCCATGACTGAGTCTTTGAATGAAGACATGGAGATAAAACGATCCAGTTTTAGTTTTTTTTGCAGCTCGTTCCAGACGCTTGCTGCAGCAAACTGAAAAAAGGAGCGACCCAGGGATGTGCTTTGGGGACCTTTAACAGAACGTGACTGTAGCTAGCTACATCTCTGGGCTTTTATGTTTTTCTGTCGTGTGTAATGTGCAGTACCCTATACCATATATGTATTGGATAATGGCACAATCATTTGGGCTTTTTGGGGCTTTTTTGGGCTTGGGCTCACTAAATGTCTAATGTAGGGCTCATAAAATGTATTTAATGTAGGACTCATCAGGCTCAGGTAGCATCAGACTTGAATTTCCAATAAAAGCTCTAATCAAATCCAGACATAAGCTTGTTTATAGCTTTATATTGCTTTTGAATGACACTTCCGGTTTTGGAGGGAAATACCGGGTATTCTCAGGATGAAACATTTGTAAAATACTGGGAAAATATTCAATCCTAGTGCTGACCACTGCTTGGAAATGAAGTGTTGTGGTCAGTCCTGTCAGAACAACTGAGCACATTAAGTGAGCCTGCAGAGTTAGAACAATAATAACTTCATCAAGTTCAGCTGCAACTTTTGTTATAAATATATACATCCATATATAGAGTATATCTACTGAATACATTTTGGGCAACACTTAGAGTATATACACACACATACAATCATCCACCCAACCAACCCCACACACACTTTCAAACCCCAATCCTTAAACACACATGGTCACCAGCACAGTAGAGCAAGGTGAATAGACCTTATCAGAGTTATGACAATCCATCTTGTTGGGGATTAGCCTGCTCTTACGTACAGGCAGGCAGGTTGCACTCTGGCTTCCCAAATAACAGCAGAGGCTCCTGATCCCTCCATTCCAAAAAGAATTGGCTCCCTGCTCTGGGACTTAATGCCAGATTGCTTTCTACCTTTACTCCTGCGTCTGTCAGGAAATCAAAAACAAGCCTCCATCCAAATCTCCATCCATCTGCCCTCCAATGAGAGACTCCCTGTTCAGGGGCTGATTGTATCTCTCATCTGTGTAAGAGAAACCTTTATGGACACTGACTTTGATACAATCAGAGGATAGGTCTATATTGTTGTCAATAGACATCATAGCTGAATGGTACTGATATCAATCCTTGTTTTCCTGACACACTTATGCTTTGTCACAGGACATCCAGCGGGGTGCTATAAACATATCAACAGTAGCGCCATAGAAGCCACCACTCCACACACGAAAACACACACACAAACACACACACAAACACACATACAGTTTGGCTTCGGCAGTACGGCTGACGTGTCACAAAATCACACATGTACCCTGCTGCACCACACGCCATTATATACATGCCATCATCGTGTGCCAAAATTTAAGCTGATTTTCAGATGATAGCGATGTTGGTGCAGCCCATCTTAACACAACAGTCTACCTCATTACCTACCTGCAGTACGTCTAGAACAGCCTGCTACACTAGGCATCAATATTGTTCCTGTTGGACTAAACTGTAAGGAGGTGCTGCCACCACCAATTAGCCACTGATTTGATTACTCATCCATCATTCCAGCAGTTTAGCAGCCCAGAGCCAGAGAAGGAGGCTGGCTAAACACAAACGTGACCAGCTTAAAAGAACACACATTTGTCTCATTTCAGAGGTGGCTGCTGAGGTGCTCTCCACAGTGGGTGGTCTCCACAGTGGGAGCTCTTCTGCCATCCAGTTAAAACCCAACAAAAAATGAGAATAAAAAGAGAAAATAGTGGTAGCCTGGGCCACGTGGTGAGATCAATCTTTTCTGTGCGACCAAGAAATAGAGGGAGGAGAAAAGGAAAGAAGAGAGTGGGGAAAAAAGAGTGGAGGAGAGAAAGATGTATTGTTTTACCAAGCCCTTATAGAAAATGGTACAAATACATCCCAAGAGGAATCAAAGATGGCCGAGCCATGGATGTACTAGGGAATTCAAACCATTCACTAGGAGCTAGCATCTGTCTCCTGCAACCATACGAGAACCAGGTGACCAGCTGGACGCGCTCCAACTCTTGGCTTGAGAAGTTATTGCAGTTCTGTGGAATAATTCCTTACAGACACAGTTTATAAGATTTCGATTGAATTATGATAGACCACACTGGGAAAAAGTGGAACAAGAGTAGTATAAGGGGAGGATAAGTTACTCCGAGATAATACATTATTCATCTCAACCATTATTTCCATCTCAAACAAGCACAGAAATCCCCCCTTTCTACTTAATCCGTACCTTAACTTTTTTTGAGACAGACTACATCTGTTTCTGTCCTACCAAAAATAATATGCCTCACTCCTTTTTAAGACAGAACAGGCTGTATTTGTCCTTGATCTCTATTTCTGAATCCTGCTTTTGAGAGACACTCAAATGTTAAGCAAGCCATATATCATATCCAAGGTTCTCCTGCGCATGGGCATATGCATGGAGAACCACTCTTGTGTGTAGCCATGCTTATGTGAGGGCAAAGTTCATCCTCTGTCCTTTAGTTTTAGCACGTTCATCTTCACATGTTCATCTTCACACGTTCTCACTCATCGTCAAAATGTCAGAGAACACTTTGATCCGACAGGCTAATGTAGATGATGTGAACGGTTCTAATTCTATTCTAATCAATTATTCACAGGTTCCTTGTCGTGACTTGACTTTCACCTTAAACTGATAACTGTTATTTATCTAATCAACTGACTATGTTTAATTGTTACTCAATTAAATTAATTATGTAACAATTAACTAATTAGGATCTGGGGCACCACGAGAGCAGTTCTTTAAAGAGTTACCATCTCCCGAATTAAACTCTGAAAGGTCTTTACCTATCACATCTATAAACAGTCAACTTAATAATCATAATCTCGTATCATATCATCATTCTGAACAGTCGTAACCTCCTTGCATCTTCAAAAACCAGAGCATTACTTATGATTCAGTACTACACAAATTGGTTTCTTTATCCTGTTACAGCTAGGGGCCCATTTTCAGAATTTTCGCCTGTCTGACGTGCCCAACGTTAAATGCCTGCCACTCAGGGCCAGAAACTAGGATATTCACATAATTAGTACTATTGGATAGGAAACACTCTGAAGTGTCTAAAACCATTAAGATATAGTCTGTGGGTATAACAGAACAGATATAGCAGGCAAAAACCTGAAAAATGTCTGTCCGGAATTCCTTTTTCTTTTGCCCTCACTCACTTTGAAGGCCTGGTAATAGAAGTCAATGGGGAATAGGACACAGGTTGCAGTACCTATGGCTTCCACTGGATGTCAACAGTATCTGGAAAGTGTCTGGAGGAAAAAGCCCTGAGGAGATCCTTATAGAAGAAGAAAGACTACAGGAAGGGAAAAATGTAAACAACCGTGCACGTTCACGAGAACGTGAACGCGCCCAGCTTTCTTTTACTTTTATAACGTTTCAGTTACCATCCGTGTAAAATATGATCGCTATTATTCATAAAAGAATACATAAGGATGCATTATTAATGATATTTGATTTGTTTGGGAAAAGATGAGAGGTATAACTTGAACGCGTTTTCTTCACTGTACAACCCGCGAGTAGACTGACAATGCTTGGTGGAGTAGCTGAACAAAACGTGCCAACCAAACAGAGATTTATGGATATAATGAATTACTTTTTCTAACAAAAGAACCATGGATTCTCTTGTTTGGACACTTGGGAAGCCCTCACAAGAAGTTATTTGAAAGGTAAGCGATTTATATTAGCTGTGATATGGACATTTTAAGAACCGAGCTGGATATGAATTTATGCTAATGTGGAAAATATGTGAGGTACTAGCCTCAAACAATCAAATGTGGTGCTTTTGCCGTAAAGCCTTTTTGAAATCTGACAACGCAGTGATATTGCCAAGAAGCAGAGCTTTTGATGGCTATGCAACACTTGTATATCGAAGAATGTTAAATATTACGAATTCTTATTTTGAATTTGCCGCGTTATGTTTGCTCTGAAAACGATCCCGCTAGCGGTATCCGTGCGCAGAGAGATTATATACTAGCTAATTAAATGGTAACAGGATAAACATACACACTTAATACCTTAAAACAGGTCCCTAGCGGATTAACAGCAATATGGCTGCTTGTTACAAAATACATGGAGAGGGTGAGAGAGAGAGGGACAGAGACGCTTAACTTTGGAACATTTAGAAACTACTCTCACTTACATTAATCCTATACTTTGCACACAAACCGCCGCCCACTTGGAGTAAGAAATCCTGAATGCATTTACGTGAAATGCCTTGGTTCGCCGTGTATCTCTCTCGGAACCGGACCACCTTGGAAATGGGGGTTGGGCCTTTTCGCGGAAATCTTGTAAGGCTCTGATTGTCCAACAGGGTTCCAACAAGTCTTCTATTGTTGTTCTCCTCTGCAGTCGTCCAGTATCCGGTGTCTTGTTGTGTAGTCCTGAACAGAACTACAGAGTTTATTCTCTTTCCATTCGCTCTGGAAGATGCTTCTTTGAAGATATCGATGGTTCCCAGTGGGGTGATGAGAGTAGCGTAATATGATGGTTTGAACAGAGTAGTAGAATGGTCCCACGTAAATTCACTTTCAAAGATACTTTACTTAGGACAGCTAATCAGCTGTACCAGTGACTGTCCGGGAGGTAAGTTTATCGTCTCTACCTTGTGTTGAGATTCAGAGTTCAAACCACTTTAAACGTATAGCTGCAGCTCTACATCTCTCTGGTTTTGTATGTTAATTCTTAACCCATCATTTCACACAGTTTGTTTGAAAGGGCAGTTCCGTCAGGCTGACACGCTCTCTGACCTCACTCAGGGGCGTGACTTGTCACTGTGAAAACTTTATGTAAAACAATTATCTCTTATGGCTCCTAAAATCACATCCCTCTCATAACAAAAACACTTTAATCATTTTTCATATTAAATGCACAATGCATAGGATGGACACTTCATACATGTAGTGGGTATACTTTCCAAGTTACAGTCTTTCCTTTGTAACATTTTGTAACATTTTTAATGACATCACAAAATAACAAACACAATTACATTAGTGATTACATTAGATCGCCTCTGACCATTCCCCACGTTCTATGTTAGAAATATTGTTCCAGAATTCGCTTTAGAACGTGTTAGAGGTTCAGCGGGAAAAAGTCTGTTGAAACAAAGGTGAAGGAGGGGGAGACCTGAATCTTCTCTTGATTTATGACAGGATGTGAGTTGTTAATCACTACTAGTTCTCCCCCCCCCCCCCTGCGGGAGAGTGGGGGTCTGGTTGAAGTTATTCATTGCAAACCTGATCTGACCTACTTGGATTCTCGTGGACAGTCATGACACTTTTGTAATGGTATCTGTATGAAGTCCTCTCATGCATACAGCGGCTGGGATAAGTGGAGGCCTGAGTTCCTCCCTCTGTGCTCTGTGGAGTGTACTGGAGTCCTGCTTCATAAGAAACAACATTTTACTTTTATCTCCAGCCACCCCTTACCTTTCACTGTAACTGGCCCTGTCATAGCAGCCTACCTCCCCAGAGAAACCAGCAGGCACTGAACATGCAGGAAACATGGACAATTCTTGAGCCATCAATGTCAAACTCCCCTTTTATGAACTTGATTCGTCTTGACAATAATGCTTTAAAGGGATTGTAAGAGACTTGATCACTACCCCTGTGCTGTGCTGTGCTGTATGTGGCTCTCTCTCCTGAGGTCTTGGGGATTGGTTCAGAATAGGAAATGATAGTTGGTGGTAATAGCGTCATATGAATCCTGTAGGTGGAGGAAGAATATTTCTCTTGCCTTCACTTTGTCACCAAGGAGATGCATGTTTAGCCCTGGAAACAAAGCTGGTTGAGTGAAATGGAGCCTCAAATAGGCCTGCCGGATTTTGCCCGGAACAGAAAAAAGTTGTTTGCGTCTGAGCCGTAATGCATCAGGTTCTGATAAGAGCACAACTTTCCATTACAAGCCGTTGTCATCTTGTATTGATCAGCTGGCGCAGCCCTGCCGAGATTAGTCATCCCAAAACGCTGGGCACTATTATCATGGGCACCTAGGATCCTAGAGTGTTTCCAAGAGAAACAAAAAGCAAACAGAGGAAAAGGCAAATCAAATGGATGCTGACTGAGCCTCTAGGCCAGGGGCCCAATGCCGCCTGCAGCTCCAAGAGTGATTTGTGAGGTCACAGAAGGGAGCAGGAGACATCAGGAGGACAAACAACAAGTTGTTCCACTGACCCAATCTGCCTGGAGAGAGGACACATGAAGAAATAAGAATTATTCCCTCGTTATGTCGAGACTATTTATCTCATTATCAGCACCTAAAAGTTGTTTTGTGGAGATGAACTCTATAAATAGAAGTTGACATATTGATGACAGAAGACCTTTGATTACAGCACATATGTTGTAAGTAAACGTGCTAGTGTACAGTATATGCCTGGGCCTTCTTCTCAAAGTTTCAGCAATAAAAGACAAACAAGGGCAAACTGAGGAATTACAAATTACAAACAAACTGCACGTTCCAGTATGTGTCTAGTCAGTGAGAAGATTTTTTTATAGCTGGATAAATGGCAAAGCTGTACTTCAGCACCACAACATTTTACCCACCATTGTGGCTGAAATTAAAAATAGACTGTAGCCTTCATAAAATGTTGGAATATTTAGAAACCTCGACATGTGATTCACTTCATCTGTTGAACTTTTTTTTACTTGTTACTACTTGTTAATGGTTGTTTGTGACTGTTTTTGCTGCTATTGACAGGCCAACCTCCTTGTTAAAACTATTAAAGAGATTAAAATAAACTTTTATTGGTAGTCTGGTAAACTTTCATTGGTAGTCTGCAACCACAGACCTCAATGGTAACTTTTCTTGCACTGAACATTCCACATTCAATCCATTTAAAATGGTAGTGCAACCGCACTTTAAAATGGGATTGTATTGGAGCCAAAACTGGAAGCCATCTATAACTGACAGACATAATACAATTTCTGCCCGAGTTAATCCCTAATCAGAATAAAAACGGATTTGCTGATCCACCGTGGGCTTCGCCGCCTCAGCCATACTGTCAATCTATCATCAATATGTCCACTCCTAGAGAGTTTCGTGATCTCGACAAAACAACTTTTGTTATGTCGTGATCACAAGAAAATTATTTTGTGATCGACAAAACGAGGGAATAATTTTTTATTCATACGTCCTCACTGGACTTCCGTACGGAAGTGTTTAAGGAACAAAAGCAAGTGTATGCATGTGGCCCCCTTCCCTACGCGGCATACTGGAGAATTGAGCCACTTCATCAAAGAGACAGTCTTATCAGAATGAGTCAGACGGACTCGTGGCAAAATAAGCACCTGATTTACAATGACGCAGAGGCCTTCCACTGACAATCCCCAGGAAGAGCGGGAGAGAGAAAGAGAGCGGGGCAGAGAGGGTAGAGGGAGAGAGAGAAAGAGAGCGGGGCAGAGAGGGAAGAGGGAGAGAGAGAAAGAGAGCGGGGCAGAGAGGGAAGAGGGAGAGAGAGAAAGAGAGCGGGGCAGAGAGGGAAGAGGGAGTGAGAGAAA